>VWZE01012786.1:326587-343775 GCA_013396675.1 Eubucco bourcierii
AGCAACAGACTGCTAGCCATGGACTGCCAGCAACAGACTGCCAGCCATGGACTGCCATTGTCGGACCGTCAGATCCTGCCTTCCTGTTGAAGGGACCTGACTCTGCCATAATTGTGGGTACCCTGCGAGCAGCCTGAGTTTTACCCTGCTACCCCATGATCTGCACTTCAAGGCACTGCCATGGAAGACTGCCAACAAGAGCCAAGGGACTATCTCTGTATTCCTACTCCAGCGCTGTGAGTAGCGCAGGGCTCCAGGCTGCCTTTGTTCATAAGTGCAGAAAGCNTTGTCGGACCGTCAGATCCTGCCTTCCTGTTGAAGGGACCTGACTCTGCCATAATTGTGGGTACCCTGCGAGCAGCCTGAGTTTTACCCTGCTACCCCATGATCTGCACTTCAAGGCACTGCCATGGAAGACTGCCAACAAGAGCCAAGGGACTATCTCTGTATTCCTACTCCAGCGCTGTGAGTAGCGCAGGGCTCCAGGCTGCCTTTGTTCATAAGTGCAGAAAGCTTTTTTTTTTTTTTTTTTAATAGCAAAGCCTTTTTCCAAGATTTCTGATTTTCCTGAATTACTAAATTCCCTGTAAGCATCCTTGTGAAAGATTTTCACGACCGAATTTCTGAACCCCATGTAATTAATTTTATATAAAGTTGTGGGTGGGGCTTTCTGGAAATAAAATAACTGCAGATTTTATTAATTCCTGCCTCGTGAATTCCTACAACCGAGTCACTCGATTTCAAAATCTCAGCTGAAGGAGGCAGCAGTGGCCTGTGAGAAGCCTGGGGATCACTTCAAGTAGAGCGGTCAGTGGGACCATCCTCAAGCCCCAGCCCTTAAGCAAAGCAGACCTCGCCACACCAAACCCACCACCCAAGGCAGGAGATGACGGGGAGCAGCCAGAGGAAGGTTCTGAGCTGAGGTGGATTCATGGAAGCCCACCACAGGCTAAGATTAGCCATCCTACAACACTGGTTGTGCTTAGCGAGGTCCCACCAGTCCCTCGGTTGTGGGAGAGCTCCACACCACCACCAGTCATCCCACACTGCCTGGACCACCACGGAAGCAAGCAGAAGCTTCCTCTCTGCACTATGTCACACAGATGACTCCCAGTTATGGAGCTCCACCAGCTCAAACCAGCCAACCATCAGCTAACAGGTCACCAGGCCACCTTAAAAGATTTCCAGCTGGACCTTCAAGGCCCCACACCTCCTCTTAGCACCCCAGACAACAGACAGCACAGCTTGTGAGGGGCATGGTCTCAAGCTCTAAGGGAGACATCAGCTTAACAAGCTGTGCAGTCATCTGCTGGAGCCACAGCAACACTTGGGAACTCTTCATGTTCAGAACCACCTCCACAGACTGGGTCACAGTGAGGACACAGCAGGTTCTGCACACTGCTTTGTGAGACAGATGTGCTCAGTTTGCATTCAGATGACTTCAAAGGTCAGCTGAGGTGTTGGGCCAGGCCCTGGAGCTCACCTGGAAGGCTGTCTGGCTGTTGTAGTTGCGGATCTCCTTGCTCGCCCCACGGAAGAGGAGGACCCGGGCACAGCTCTCCTGTGGAATCAAGCAAGGAGAAGAGAAGTTAGCACCACGGGCTGGTAGCAAAGCATCACGTTTCCACCAAGCTTGGAAAGCTTCCTGTGGCAAGAACAAGACCCCAGGCTGACCCAGTCCAACTGAATCACAGAATTAACGAGGTTGGAAAAGACCTTCAAGATCACCGAGTCCAACCTATCACCTAACACCTTCTAATTAACTAAACCATGGCACAAAGTGCCACACCCAGTCTCCTCTTAAACACCTCCAGGGATGGTGACTCCCCACCACCTCCCCAGGCAGCCCATTCCAATGCCAATCACTCTTTCTGTGAAGAACTTTTTCCTAACATCCAGCCTAAACTTGCCTGGCACAGCTTGAGACTGTGTCCTCTTATTCTGTCACTGGGTGCCTGGTAGAAGAGACCAACCCCACCCGGCTGCAGCCTCCTTTCAAGAGAGCAATAAGGTCTGCCCTGAGCCTTCTCTTCTCCAGGCTGAACACCCCCAGCTCCCTCAGCTGCTCCTCACAGGGCTGTGTATGGCTCTATGCCACCCAGCACCGTGGCCAGGCCCAGGAGCACAGCTATGGGCAAAGTGGCCACCACACATCCCCAGGTCCCTCCAGATGATGCAGTATCAGCTCATTTGTGAGTCCCTCTGCTCTTGGCTGCCCCTTTGCTCTCCCAGCCCAGTGATCAGGCTGCTGGCTGCAGAAAGCTCTTGATGTGCAGAAGGTAGCTAACCACCTCATCAGCCTCCAGTCAACAGTCACCAGACAGCTCCAGGTGCCACTGCCCATGGCAAAGCAGAGCAGTGGGCACAGACACCTCAGAGACTGAAAATCCTCTTTGAAATCCAAACCCACACAAGGCAGAAAAACCTCTAGGATGGAAAAAACCCTGCAGGAGGAAGCCTTCAGCTCTGACCTCCACTCCTCAGACAGCAGCAGGGATGTGAGATCAGAGAGGGTTTCTCCACCACCCCACCTCTCTCCTGAACTTGAGGTTGGGAACCACACAGAGAACAAAACCAGGACAATGTCCTGATGGCCTTCTTCAAAGCCCAGAGGTCAGCAGTCAGGATTTAGGGCTGCTGGTGAATAGAGCAGCAGCACAAACACCCCCACACCTTGCCCAGAGCAGGATGGCAACCACAGGCCATGCCCAGTGGAGCCCTACCTGACCCGTAAGCACCACCTGGGCCCAACTAGCACCCACCACCCAGGCACCCTACTCCCTCCCAACCAGTAATGGGGGCCCCTGCCAACTGGCAGAGGAACCAGAGGAAGCTCTGCAGCAAATCATCAAACCCATCTTGGGAATGTAAACAAATTCAACCATGGAGCCTTCTCTGGCCACCTCCCAGGTCAGACTGGTCCTACAGACAGGAACAGCTCATTCCAGGAGGATCCAACCCAGAAGAACCAATCTGGGCTCAGGATGCAAGGATAGTGAGGAGGTGCTCAGCCCAGTGTTGGTGTTCTCCATGTCTCAAACACGTTGGTGTTCCCCCAAAAGCTGGTCCTCAGGCCCCACCACACTCACCTGGTTGTAGAGAGCACAGATGTGGAGGGCAGTGTTCCCTGAGGCATTCTGGGCAGCCATGTCAGCTCCATAGAACAGGAGGTGCTCCAGGTGCTGAACGTGGCCGTAGCGACACGCCTGGCCCACCACCGACGGGGAGAAGAAAGAGAAAAGGGCAATCAGGGAGCAACTTGAAGGTGGTGCCTCCCAGAACATCTCCTTGCTGGCCTCATCCTTGCTGGAAACTTCCGCTGAGGTGCACACACAGAGGTCCTGCTGCTCCCTACAGCGACATCTCCCTGACCTGGACCTCTAGATCAAACCTTGGATGCTGCACCAGGACCTCCTCCAGGCTATCTAACCATACTTACACACCTTGAAGCAGAAGCAAGCAAAGAGAAGGACAATAGCCCCACATCTCCAGGCCAGCTGGTGTGGTGAGATCCAGCCTGGGACCCAGCAGCCCCCGAAGGGCAGCCAAAGCAGTGGAGGGTGGAGGCAGGAAGGAGGACAATCACAACCAGCACATCATTTGCACTTCATTCCCACCTCAGCCACCTTGCAGGAGCTGACAGCTGGGTGCTTCAGGCCACCAGCCAGAGATAGCCTTGCCTTCTGATGGTTCAAGGCAAGGGGACTCTAAGCAGAACCATTACTTTCTCCCCTCTCCCAAAGGATCTTGCTCTTGAAGCACAAAGCCACCTCAGGTCCCCTAACTCCCAGCCCACATTTTCCCTACACCCGCTCCACATGTCCATGTGTCAAGCAGGGACAGATCCACCTGAGGTTTGGAACCAGGAGGTCTCAGGCATTGGATCAAGCACCCAAAGCATTGTCCTACGAGCCACCCACCATCTGAGGAGGGTCTCGGACACTCCTGACCCAGGTCAGAAGAAAACAGCCTGAGCATGGCCCAAGGATGGCAGCCAGCACTGGCACAACCACATTCAAACCCCATGTGCTGGTCACCCATTCTGGGTAGTATCTCTAGCACCCAGAGCATTCAAGGGGACAGAGTGACCCCTTCCAGTGGCCAGAAGGACAGAGGTCATCCTGGCCAGAGCCCAGCCCACCTGGTGGATCTCCTGCCAGCCATTCTCATCCACGCAGCCCAGCCGGGCATAGTCGTGCAGCAGCAGCTCACAGCAGTAGGGGTCTCCCCCAACCATGGCACTGTGGTAGAGGGGCGTCAGCCCCCGGCTGTCCTTGTAGTCTGGAGAGGCACCCAGGTCCAGCAGGGTCTGTAAGACAAGTGTCCACCTCGCCCTGCAGCTTCAGAGAAGGGCAACCAAGTTGGGGAAAGGTCTGAAGAACTTGTGAGGAGCAGCTGAGGGACCTGGGGTGGTTGAGCCTGGCGAGAAGGAGGCTGAGGGGAGACCTTCTGGTTCTCCACAGCTTCCAGCAAGGAGGCTGGAGCCAAGCAGGGGTTGGTCTCTTCTCCCAAGGAACAAGAAATAAGAGGAACTGGCTTCAAGTTGCCTCAGAGGAGGTTGAATTTGGCCACGAGGAACAATTTCTGCCCCTTGAGGGTTGTCCAGGCCTGGCCCAGGCTGCCCAGGGCAGTGTTGGAGCCCCCATCCCTGGAGGGGTTTCAAAACCATGGAGGTGTGGTACTGAGGGCCACGGTTTGGTGGTGCCCTGGCAGTGCTGGGGTAAAGGTTGGACTCCATGATCTGAAAGTTCTTTTCCAACCTGGAGGTGTTCAAGGCCAGGCTGGATGAAGCCTTGAGCAACCTGGTGTAGTGGAAGGTGTCCCTCCCTGCCCATGGCAGGGGGTTGGAACTGGATCTTTGAGGGGTTGGCACAGATGACCTTTGAGGGGTTGGCACCAGATGAACTTTGAGGGGTTGGCACCAGATGAACTTTGAAGGGTTAGTACTGGATGACCTTTGAGGGGTTGGCCCTGGACGATCTTTGAGGGGTTGGCCCTGAATAATCTTTGTGGGGCTGGCACTGGATGATCATTGAGGAGTCAGAACTAGATGACCTTTAAGAGGTTGAGGCTGGATGACCTTCGAGTGTTTGGCAGTGGGTGACCTTCGAGGGGTTGTCCCTGGGTGACCTTCAAGGAGTTGGCCGCAGGTGACTTCTGATGGGTCAGAAGTAGCTGACGTTTGAGGAGCGCAGAGGTGCCCTGCAGCCCACCCCGGTACAGCGCCCGCCTGGTGCCCGATGCTCACCAGCAGTGCTGCGTGGTTGCGGCAGCGCACGGCACGGTGCAGCGCTGTCATCCCCTCCCGCGTGCGGAAGTCCAGGTGGGCTCCACCGTTGCGTAGGGCCTTGAGCATTTCACTGCTCAGCTCCAGCTGGGCCGCTGCCGTCAGAGGACACTCTGCAGAGCCCCAGGAGACATGGCTGAGAGTTGCCACCACCACCAAAGGGGCACCTGGATTGGCCTCCAGCAAGGCCAGGCCCTCCCCCCAGCCCATTCCACTCTAGGTTGCTGTGCCAAAGCCCAGGTCGGCTCCCAGCTCTGTACCACCACGGTCTGAGAGGGACAGGAGCTGCCTGTGGGGTGTGGGTGAGAGGCCTGCAGGAGGAGAGGAGGAGGAACCTGGTGGCAGCTCAAGCAAAGGCAGAAGAGGCGTCGCTGGGTCTTGTGCCGCAGCAATGGGTCCAGCTTTGGGCCACTCACTCCAAGGACATTGAGGAGATGAAATGAGTCCAGAAAAGGGCAACATAGCTGGGGATGGGTCTGGAGAAGAAGAGGAAGGGTCTGGAGAACTTTTGAGGAGCATCCAAGGGAGCTGGGGCTCTTGAGCCTAGAGAGAAGGAGGTTGAGGAGAGACCTTCTGGGTCTCTGCAACTCACTGAAAGGAGCCAGGTGGGACTGGTCTCCTCCAAGTGAGGACTGAGAGGAAACGGCTTCAAGCTGACCCAAGGGAGGTTCAGGTCAGCCATGAGGAATAATTTCTGCCCCTTGAGAGTTGTCCCAGCCTGGTATAGGCTGCCCAGGGCAGTGATGGAGTCCCCATCCCTGGAGGGCTTCCAAAGCCATGGAGATATGGAGCTGAGGGCCATGGCTTGGTGGTGACCTGCCAGTGCTGGGTCAAGGATTAGATTCCATGAGCTTCAAGCTCTTTTCCAGCCTAAACCCTTGTGAAGCACACATCTGGCCGCACCAGCTGGACAAAGAGGAAAAGGAGAGGGTGAAAATCTTTGTCCTCATTCCACACCTGCCTGCAGGAAGGTGTGGAGAAGATGTTGCTCCTCCAGGGGGAGAGCCACAGCACCCCAGCATCACCGCCGCCACCAGCATCCACAGGGTAATACCCAAAAACAACAGAGCCATGGCCAGGACCAGCTGTGAGCAGAACCTCACCCTCACAAGGTGACATTTCAGCTCAGGTCCAGCCCATGATGTCTCATCGACCTCCAGCCGCACACCTGGCTGAGGTGCCAACAGCTTGCTTACAGCAACCAGCTTTGAGGCAGCCAAGATAGGCAGACTGGAACCCGAGGAGGACAACCCATGAGCCACTGGACCTTTACCCAGTGTCTCCACCACCTGACCACAACCCTTGGCTGGTCCAGCAGTGGCAGCTGTGACTTTTAGCTGCTGAAGCCAAAAGTCTCAGCAGATACAACCCTGTGTTAGCATGGCTCAGGTAGGTTGGTAACCAGGGAACTGCTCATGAACTGCTTCAGAGAATCACAGAGGATGGAAAAAACCTCCAAGACCACCAATTCCAGCATTCTACCCAACACCTCCACAGCCACCAGACCTTGGCTCAAAGTGCCACTACTTATTTTTTAACCCCTCCAGGGACTGCCAAAGTCTGACCACAGCAAAGGACCAAGCTGCCCATGCAGAGGCTTCCACAGCAGAGGACCAAGCTGCCCATGCAGAGGTTTCTCCTAGCAGCAAGCAGGAGGTGGTGGGATGCCGCCAGGCACAGCCAGCATCTCTCCTCAGTGACTTCTGATTGCTACTAGCCGTCCTCACACCACACTGGGACCACTCTTCCACTGCTGCATGTGGCTGCAGAAGACCTCTTTGTAAATGCACTCAGCTCCTCCTGCTTCTTTTCCAAAAGCCTAGCAGGCTGCAGCTGGGATGTCAACAAGCCTGAGATGAGCAAGATCATGGACAACCACCCGCAAACTATTTCTTCCTCTGCTGAGACCCCACCTGCACTTCTGGGACCAACTTTGGAGCTGCCTGCTACCTGTAGGGACACAGGAATCACCAACATGACATGACAGGATAAGGGTGGTGGAACAGGCAGGCAGTTGAGACCCCATCCCTGCAGGTATTCAAGGTGAGGCCAGACAAAGCTCTGAGCAGCCTGATATAGTGGAGGATGTCCCTGCTGCCTCCAGGAGGGTTGGGCTGGATGACCTTTGGAAATGTCTTCCAACCCAGCCCATCCTTTGATTCCATAAGAGAAAGGTTGGAGAAAATCCCCTCAAAGAAAGAATGGAGGAGCTTGGCCCTTCTTTAGTTAAGGGAAGGAAGATGGAATGTTGACTTGATTGCCATGGAGCTGCCAGAGCAGCACCAACTTGCTCTTTAATCTACAAGATGAAGCAGGAGACAGCTGGAAGCTGAAGCACAGCACTTCAAATGCCACCAGAATTTTAAGCAGAAGGTGATTAACCAACCAAGGCAGGAGAGGCAAGGAGGAGCTTTGGAGGTCCCTTCCAACTCCATTCTATGATTCTACGATCTTCTCCAGCAGCTCCCTGCAGTGTAACTCACTCTGAGAAGCTGACGCAGCTCCAGAAGAGGGGAGATGACTTTCTTGGTAAGGAAAGATCCCTCCAAATGCTTGGAAGGACTTGGGCAAAACCAAAAGGCAGCTGGAGCTGAGCTGCTTGGCTAGGCTGCAGGGTGGGCAGTGCTGGTGCTCCATGTTCTCAGCTGGTTCTCATGTGAGCAGCTGTTCCTCAGAACACCCTGGCAGGTTCAGACAGAGGTGACACCAATGATCAAAAAGTACAGACACTCCTGGGCACTGCTCAAAGGCTTCTTGCCAGGCTTTGGTTGCACCAGCTGCCACCTACCCAGCCCAGGAGCTGGCAGAAGTGGTTGGCATGGAGGGGCGAGAGATGTCAACGATGACTCCACCACCCGATCTTGGTCCTGAAATGTGCTTTTGGACACATGGAATTGCCAAGTGCAGAGGAACTCAGAGCTTTGGAAACAACCTAAAAGCCACTCCCAGCTGAACCAGAGGCACAACAAATTAACCATCAGCCTGGAGTGGGAAAGTGCTCATGACACACACCAAAACCAACCCTACCACAGACACCACCAAGCTGCCTCACTTCAGAACCATGACAGCAGTGATTGCTCTGGGAAGAAGAGCAGAAGACTTCATAGAGGGCAGATGGGGAGAGGTCCTCCCTCACTGCCCCATCAGGAAAGGAAAGGTGCAGGAGTTTGAACCTCACTTCTCACCACCTGGACCCTGCCAACAACCCAACAGCCACCAGACTTCTCTGAGGCGATTTTAGCTCACAGAGAGGTTAAAAATCAAGGAAAAGATGAAAAATAAGTAAACTGAGGGAACCTGAGGCCAAGATTTTATTTTCTGGACCCCTGAAATCTGTCTTAAACTTTCTGACTGCTTCATGAGCAGCAATTTGCATCCATGCAGCCCCAGAGACAGCCTGAAACAGAGGACCAGATGCCCAAAAGTCTCTCCCTTAGGCCCACCTTGTTCCTTGCCTTGTTGTCCCAGGAGGACCAAGTGCTCCAAAGCCCCTCCTCTACACTGACTGTAGGGTGGCCCCACAGCTCCTCCACCTTCTGCTGTGCTCCCAGGTTCTGCATCCTTCCCCCCTCACACCAACTTCTCCCAAGAGCCTTTTGTAACCTCATGCTGCCAAGATCCAAGGGTGAGAAGAGGACATCCCACTGAGAAATTAGGACCTTTGGAGATCCCTTCCAACCCAGACCACTGGATGAAATGCAGCTTGCCCCCCAAACCTTCCCTTGTCCCAGACCCCACATCACTTCCCACAGAAGCCTTCCAAACCACCCACTCCTCCAAGCCACCATGGTGTCCCCTGGACACTCTCTGCCCCAGCCCTGCTCTGCCACCCACCCGTTCTGTTCAGAAAGCAGTCTCACCTCCAGTATCTGGATCGTGGAAGTTGGGGTCCAGTCCCTTCTCCAGCATCCTGCAGACCTTCTCCACGTTTAGCATCTGTACATACTCCATGAACTTCTTCAGGTTTGCCTGCAGGCGTGACACAGGCAGGAGAACACACAACACACAGGCTTAACCTCTCAGCGTGAAGGAAGAAGCCGTCAGAGACACATGGCCAGTCAGGAGACACCCCAAGGCAACCAGCCAGAGCAATGCAGCAGCACCCACCACAAACCAGGGCACCTGAGGTGTGCCACAAACCCACACGGGCCTTCCAAACCTCCTCGAGGCACATCAACCGGGTGTGGATGCTGTAGTGCCAGCTGAGAAGACCCCACAACGTTGGGCACTTTGTGTTGGGCCCCAAACTCCTTCTAAGAATGTTTCACAGCCACCTGCCCAGGGAGCTTCCAGCACTTCAAAGCACAGATAGAGCTCCTCAGACACCAGCCATTAATGTTTGGCCACCCTGTCTGCTGCTAATGGGGTTTCATTCTTCGTAGGACCTTCTGTCTTTGGCCAAAGACCAACCCTTCTTGTCCCAAGAGGACCAGATGCCTCAAAGACTCTCCTCTAAGTCCACCTGGTTCCCTGCCTTGGTGTCCCAAGAGGACCAGGTGCCCAAAGCCTCTCCTTTAGGTCCACCTGGTTCTTTGTGGGTTGGTTCCTTGTGGGTTCTTTTTGTCTCCTTTCTCTTTTGGACAACTCTCCTGGAGTCTGGAAACTGCCAGTAGAGGACAACAGTGTAATAACATCCAACCAGTCCAGATCTTCAGACCTTTGGCTGCAGGTTAGCTAGAGCTTTGAGGAAAGGCAGCCCAGAAGGAGCCTGACACAGCAGAAGCTCTGAGCCATTGGCTGAGGGAACAGCTCAAACCAAGGTTTGAACCCTGTCAAGGTTCTTTACCATGAGGGTGGTGGAACATTGGAAGGGGTTGCCCAGGGAGGTAGCTGAGGCCCCAGCCCTGGAGATATTCAAGGTGCAAGAGCCAAGAGGAACAGGGTTCCACCATGGCTGACCTTTGGGTGCCAAGCATGGTCCTGCTTCCCACCCTCACCACCACATCCAGTCCTGGGTGCTCCACACATCCCTCAAGACCACACAAACTCAGTTAGGGCTACCAGGACAGAGCAAACACAGCCATGGGACAATGGCTACAAGCAATGAGAGACCACTTAGAGGGTAGAACTGGGAGGTGCTACTGGGAACAGTTCCCATAGCACCAACAGGACAACTGGCACCTGCTGCAGCAAGACCCAAGAGCTTTGCAGCCTCACAAGTCATGCAAGGCAAAGCAATGTCCACATCAGCAAGGTCTGCCTGGTGCTCCAGTATCCCATCAGCCACACAGGAACTGAGAGAGCCACAGCTGCTGCCAGCAGCAACAAAACAGACAGGGCCTGACAGCTCCAGGGGTGCCTCCAGGGTGCTATCCAAAATACCTCCTCCCAAGCACCACCCAACTGCAAAACTTCAACCCTTGTTCTCCCACTCCTGACTCTCCATATGCTTCTTCCCCTCCCCAAGCCCACCTCTTCCCCTCCCTGCAGCATACAGTAGATGATGCCAACCTGAGCCAATAGATGATCCCCCATGAGTGGCCCCACTAAGAATGACCAAGAATGGTACTGAAAGTGCTGCAGAGAACCATGCCAGTGGCCAGAGGACACACGGAGGCACCAACCCAGGATGGGTTACTACACGGCCCATGCCCTTGACAATCACAGTGGCACAGAGAACCATGCTAGTGGCCACAGGACACATGGGGACACCAGCCCAGGCAGGGTCACCACTCATGGTCAATGCCCTTGAGGCTGGCAGCCCCTTGCCCAAGCTGCCCCCTGCTCTGGCAGCTCTGAGCGTTCTCCTGCATGCCAATGAAGCGGTGAAGCCTCTGGACACGGCAAATTATTGCTGTGTGATCTGGTCTGAGACCTTGGCCAGCTGGACCTTCTTCATCTGGAAATGAAGGGCAGCCATTGATTTCACCCCAGAGGGAAATTCCATGCCTGGCCCCATCAATGCCCACGTGGTGCACAGGACCATGATGAGGAGCAGGAATCTACAGAGAGACAGAAGGGGACCGAAGGGACCTCTGCATCCCTCTTCTGCTCCTGCACCTGCCATTCAGTTCCCTCTCTAGATGTCAAAAGCACCACTCCAACTGGCCTCAGATCCCAGCACCCCAGCATGGTGGGGTGGGAAGGGACCTCTGGACCTCATCCAGCCCAACCCCCTTGCTCCACCAGGAGCACCCACAGCAGCGTGCCCAGGGTCACAATGGTCAGGTGGGGCTGGAAGCTCTCCAGACAAGGAGACTCCACAACCTCTCTGGGCAGCCTGCTCCAGGCCTCCAGCACCCTCACAGCCAACAAGTTGCTCCTGATGGAGCCTCCTGGCTTCCACTTGGTGCCCCTTGCCCCTTGGCCTGACACTGGCCACCAGTGAGAAGAGTCTGGCCCCATCCCTTTAGCTACTGATGAGCAGTCCCTACTTGGACAGCCCATGGACATCTGCCTGCAGCCCCTCAGGGCAGCTTCAGCTGGTTTGGTCAAAGTGGTCCACTCCTGGCAAGCTGGGGCAGCCAGACCTGAGGTACCCAACATCTGAATCACTACCAAGCCATGGGGGTCTGTGGGTCAAAGGAGGGGATCCTGCCCCTCTGCTCTGCTGAGACAGCCCCACCCTGCAGTGCTGGGGCCAGCTCTGGAGCTCAGGACAGCAGAGGCTTGGACCTGTTGGAGCAGGGCCAGAGCAGGCCACAGCAATGCTGGGAGGGCTGGAAGCCCTCTGCTGCGAGGCCAGGCTGGGAGAGTTGGGGATGTTCAGCCTGGAGAAGAGAAACCTCCAGAGAGGCTTCCTGGTGGCTTTTGGGGGCTTGAAGAAAGCTGGAGACAGAGATTTGAGCAGGGCCTGTTGTGCCAGGACCAGGGGTGATGGTTTGGAATTCAAAGAGGGAGCTTCAGAGTGGAGAGAAGGGAGAAATGTTTGCCCCTGAGGGTGGTGAGAGCTTGCTCAGGTTGTACCAGATTTTTCAGAGAGGTGGGAGATGTCCCATGCCCGGAACCATTCCAGTGAGGTTGTTGGGGCTGTGAGCAACCTGTTGTGGTTGAGGATATCCCTGCTGAGTGCAGGGTGGGGGTTGGACTGGATGAGCTTGAAAGATCTCTTCCTCCCCATCCTGTGATTCCCTGATTGAAGGCTACTACACGCCTGATGGGGAAGTCCTCAGACGCTGCTGCTGCCCTGAGTGTCCCTGGGGCAGACACCTCCAGCCCTCCTCCAGCAGGCTCTGTCTCATCGACCAGGCTCATGAGGACCATGAGTCACACTTCCTGGCGCCAGGAAGATGCTGAGAGCTTTCCAGGTCTGCTTCCTGGAGATTCTTCTGTCACCAGACAGAGGCCTCCTGACTTTTAACTTCCTGAGTCGAACCTGAACCCTGACAGCAATTTTGATTCTCTGCCCACCAAAGGCTGGGGACCTGCTTCTGCCAGTAAAAGGCTGGGGACCTCCTTCTGCCAACCAAGATATTCATCTCCTTTCGAGAGTTTTTCTTCCTCACTGGCCCCTAGACATGAGCAGCTGAGAAGAGTCAAGCTTCCAATGGTCCAGGTCCCATCAGAAGGCACAAGACCAACCAAGAGGCTATCCAGCCCCTGGCCAATGTGGTTGCTCTGCACAGGGAAGTTCTGAGATGGTTCATGATGCACAGCAACATGGGAGCTGGCAGGGAGCCCTGGGGTTCTGGGCAGACACCCTGACCCCTCCTTCCTAAAAAGACCCTCCAAAGCCTCTTTGTGTGGTCTTCTCCAGAACTGGGCCAGCCCCATCAGGCTGTCCCAGCCATCAGACCCTGCCCCAGGTCCTCCCAATGGACTCTCCCAGGAAAGGAGTTTGATGAAGGGCTGCAGATGTCCTGATGGCACCTAGCTGTGCCACAGCCATCAGGCTGCCAAAGTCCACCTCCTTCCTCCAGCTAGCCTCCTAGGAACAACCAAAGTCCCCAGGAGGCCACCAGACCTCTCAAGGCACAATTCTTAGTAGCAGCAGAAATCTTCTGATGGTTCCAAAGCTCTCCACAATTATTGGTCTTAATTTCTTGGCCAAGAAGTGGCAACATGAGATCACCACAGGGGAAGAGTAATGCAAGAGGGCATCCAGCTAACATGGGTCCTGGTCACTATCAGCATGCCTGTGCCAGCTGCAGCACAGAGCCTGGTGGTTTGGTAGTCTCATCCCTGGAGGTAGTCAAGGTGAGGCTGGACAAGGCTGTGAGCAACCTGCTCTGGTGAAGGATGTCCCTGCTGACTGCAGGGTGGGTTGGGCTGGATGACCTTTGGAGTTCACTCCAAGCCCAAACCATTCTACCATCACTGCCCACCACGCATGGAGGCTGCTACAGACCAGGAGCACTTTTCCACTCCACATGTAGATGCCACCAACCAAGCCCTGACCCAACACTTAGGATGAACCCCAGACAAAGGCAGGAGGCCACGCTCGAGGCAGAGGTGGGCGTCAGCCTTTGGCTGGGGGAAGGGGAGGCCTGCTCCTCAATGTCACCATTGTGCAACCCAGGCATTCGGTGACTCCTCCGCACCACACAACAAAGCTCCTTCTCTTCAGCAGGCCTATCATGTGCTCCTCTGCCTCACCACCCACTGCCAAGCTGACCCTGAAGACCCTCCACCAACACCACACTTGTGTGGGCGCCTACCATGGCTTAGATGGGATCCTTCAGCTTCCACCCTCATCTAAACCAATCCCAGGCTTCACCAGGAATCCAAAATCAGTGATAAGTCACCACCAGAGCTGAATGTTCTGGTAGAACACACAGCTGTCAGCTGGACTCCAGCCTTACCTTGGTATGGAGCTTGGCAAACTGCTTGTCATCCAGCAAGGTCTGGGTGTACACACGTCTCTTGTACCGGAACTGCAGGAGAGAAGAACAGCAGACATCAGGTGGACAAAGCCCTCAGAGAACATCAGCCAGGAGAATGACAAAACCCAACCACCATTAGACCACTCTTGAGCAACTCAAGTCACCACCAGCTTGCAAGAAGACCTGTAACCAACCATTAGGTCAGGCCACATACAGACTCTCCTCCACACTCTGCTTTGGTGGATAATTGCTCTACTACTGTCCAACCTAAACCTCCACCAGTGCAGCTTGAGACCATTTCCTCTTCTCCTGTTGTTAGTTACTTGGGATAAAAGACCAACACCTGCTTCACTCCAACCTCTTTTCAGGTAGCTGTGGGGTTCCAGAAGGTCTCCCCTCAGCCTCCTCTTCTTCATGCTAACCAACCCCAGCTGCTCCTCAGCTGCTCCTCACTAGCCCTCTTCTTCCAAACCTTCGCCACTTTCATTGCCCAGCTTCAGCACCTCAATGTCTTTCTTCAGAGGTACCATCAGAGGAGCTCTAGGCTTTGGGCTTCTCCAAGGGCTTCTCCATCCTTCAGCTGTTGTCCTCACCAAGCTCCCTGCCAGGCTGCAAGCAGAAGAACAGAGCTGGCTCCTCACCAAGAGCTGGGCCAGGCTGCAGGCAGATGCCTGCCATAGGGCATTGAGCAGCACAAATGCAAGTCCCTGGAGTCACACAGGAGGCTGCTGCCCCCTGATTTTATTTGAAACATTCCAAACACTGCCCCAGAGGGGGTTTGGGTCCCTGTCCCATGCCAGCTTGCTCAGCAGTGGTGCTGGTCTGCCCACTCAACCTGGGCAAGGATGAGAATCACAGAATAGCTCAGGTTAGAAGGAACCTCAGACATCATCTGCTGCAACCTCCCCACCATGGGCAGGGACACCTGTCAGCTACACTCAGCAACTCAAGGCCTCATCCAACCTGGCCTTCAATATCCCCAAACAGGAGGCAGCCACAACCTCCCTGGGCAGCCTATTCCAGAGTCTCGACACCCTCCTACTGAAGAACTTCTTCCTGAGATCCAGCCTAACCCTGCTCTCCCTCAGCTTCAAACCATCCCCCCTTGTCCTGTCTCCAGACACCCTCAGGAAAAGTCCCTCTGCAGCCTTCCTGGAGGATCCCTTCAGATACTGGAAGGCAGTTCTAAGGTGCCCCTGGAGCCTTCTCTTCTCCAAGCTGAACAACCTCAGCTCCCTCAGCCTGTCATCACAGCAGAGGTGTTCCAGCCCTTGGATCATCTTTGTGGCCTCCTCTGGACTCTGTCCACCAACTGTGTCCTTCTTATGCTGGGGACACCAGAACTGGAGTCAGTACTGGACGTGAGGTCTCAGCAGAGCAGAACCAAGGGGCAGAATCCCCTCTCTTGCTCTGCTGGCCACACTGCTCTGGCTGCAGCCCAGTACAGGGCTGCCTTCTGGGCTGCATGAGGGCACTGCTGGCTCATGGGGAGCTTCTCAGCAACCAATATCCCCAAGTCTCTTTCTTCAGAGCTGCTCTCAACCCACTCTGCACCCAGCCTAGGTTTGTGCCCGGGATTGTCCTGACCCAGCTGCAGGATCTTGCACTTGGACTTGTGGAGCCTCATGCAGTTGTCACTGGCCCACTTCTCAAGCCTGTCAAGATCCTTCTGGATGAATCCTGTCCCTTAAGTGAGTCCTGTACACCACACAGCTTAGTGTCATCAGCAAATCTGCTGCAGGTGCCTCAATGCCACTTCGTCACTGGCAAAGATTAGAGCAAGCAGTGGTGCTCAGGCTGGCACTGGCACAGCTCCATGCATCTTAAGGGTCTAAAGCTGCCTAAAGAGATTTCATGGGCAAAATATATCCCAGGATCCCTGCAGCTTGCACCCACGTGCGGGTCACTGGAGCACCAGCACAGACAGCTGGGATGTGACAGCCAGCAGAGCCCAGAGGGATGCTGCAGGTCACCTCACAACAACAGCTAAGTGCCACCATCTGAGCCCCAGCAGAAAGCAAAACCTGCAGAGAATGGAAACAGTGAAAGAAGGCAGCCTGGGCAGCAGGGCAAGAGAGGGAATTCTGCCCCTTCACTCTGCTCTGCTGAGACCTTCCCCCCCCTCCAATCCTGTCTCCAGTTCCAGTATCCCCAGCATAAGAGGGACATGGAGCTGCTGGAAGGGGTCTAGAGGAGGCCACAAAAATGATGAGAGGGCTGGAGAACCTCCCTTATGGGGACAGGTTGCGAATGCTGGGGAGCCTGGAAAAGAGAAGGCTCCAGGAATACCTTCTGGTGGCATTTCAGTACCTGAAGGGGGCTATAGGAGAGTTGGGAAGGGACTTTGGGCAAGGGTTTGTAGTGACAGGATGGGAGGGAAAGGTTTTGAGCTGAAAGAGGGCAGATTTGGACCAGAGACGAGGAAGAAATTCTTGAGTCACGGTGGGGAGACACTGGAACAGGCTGCTCAGGGAGGTTGTGGATGCCTCCTCCCTGGAGGTCTTCAAGGCTAGGTTGGGTGAAGCAGCCTGGGTATTCTCTGCAGCCTGGGCTAGTGGGAGGTGTCCCTGCCTACGGCAGGGGATTTGAACTGGATGATCTTTAAGGTCCCTTCCAACCCAAATCATTCTGTGATTCCTGAAATAATTCAGGGAATTTCTGCCCTGCTGAGCTTTCCTCCATGCTCATCACCCAAACAAGGTCTGTGCAGGGATGGCTGATTGCTGTCAGAGCTGCTTGTTGTGCTCCAGGCTCTACAGCAACATCCAACTCAAGTCCTTCCACCTCCCCTGGAAACCTCTCCTGAAGACTTTCCTTTTGTAGCCTGCCGACTACTGCTGCAACCTCCCACAACAGCTTCATGCCACTAGAAAGGAAGGAATTGGAGTGCAGAGGGGCAGAAATGAGGGAAGCTATTCCAGAGGGCTCTGGCAGATGTTTTTGGAGCTCTCAGGCAGAGTCACGAGCAATGAAAACTCAGAGTCATCCACCTCAGCTTTCTCCTCAATGAGCTCCTCGTGAGTAAACAGACACCCACACAGCGTCCTGCTGCTGTGCTGCCAGCAGGCAGGGGGGCAGAGTCGGGAGCGGGACAGCAGCTCCACTGGCGGGAGAGACTGGGGGGAAAGGGGAGAAGGGA
>VWZE01012786.1:344243-359432 GCA_013396675.1 Eubucco bourcierii
GGGGGAAGGGGAGAAGGAAGCGGGGGGGAAAGGGGAGAAGGAGCTGGGGGAGAAAGGGCAAAAGAAACTGAAGAGGAAAGGAAAGTGGGATGGCACAACTGCTGCAGTACTGGGAAGGGAAATGGGGGAGAAATAGGAAGGGGACAAGGGGACAAAGGTACAGGTTGACAACTGCCCTCTGCTGGCAGTGAACTGGGGACAAGAGGCAGTGTGAGGTACCTCCAGGTAGGGTACGGGGGTGTCAGGGTTCAGGGGGTACTCCCGCAGCAGCCGCTCCTCGTCCAGGAACTTGCCGGCACGGCCGTTGAAGGCTGGCTGGAAGAGGCCATAGTTGAGGACGTCCTTCAGGCTGTGGTTGAGGGTGCAGAGGATGCGCTGCTTGGACACCCACACGGGGACGTCGGGGTTCAGCCTCAGACACTTCTGTGGAGAGACAGAGGCCAGAGGTAGCCGTGGGCAGCACCACAGCACCAAGCTCCCACAGCTGTCCCCACAGCTGCAGCACCAAGATCCTGACCCACAGCTGCAGCGCCACATCTGCCCCCACAGCTACAGCACCAAGGTTCTGATCCACAGCTGCAGCACCAAGGTCCTGTCCCATGAGTCAGAGAAGGATGAGAACTGGCAGACCCCCTAGATGTGCTTTTTCGGGGGTCAGGGCAGATTCCAACCTGCTGTAAAATCTGAGGAGCGGTTTTGAAGACCCAGTAAGAGGCCAAAAAGGCCACGTTTCACTTTGAAATCCCCACGGGATCCTCCTGGTTTGTTTCTCCTTCCCTCCATCCCTCCTGCAGGAGAAGAAAACCTTGAGCCTTGTTCTAGCACAAAGCCTTGTGCTCTTGGGCTTTGTGTTGGAATTGACCAACCACCTCCTGCCTCAGTCACCCCTCATCTCACAGAGGACCTTCCCTCTGCACTTCACCCTTGTGCCACCTCCTAGCCTTCACCACCACCCTCGCAATGGAAGCCTGGAGGTGCCCCTCTGGCCAAGGCATGGACCCAAAGAGCAGCATCAGCAGCTTTTGTCCAGGCAGGGTCTGAGCACAGACCTCTGTTTGGATTTACAGACCAACCAGATCCTCACTTTCTCCATGTCCTCAGCAGCTGCAATGGACCTGCACCACCAGAATCACTGCCACTACCACACTGTGTCCTCACCAGACCAGGAGAAGGACAGTCCTCCTGGTCTGGGTTTAAAGAACCTTCAAAGCTCATCCAGTCCAGCCCCCTGCACTCAGCAGGGACATCCCCAACCACAGCAGGTTGCTCACAGCCCCAGATAGCCTCACCTGGGATGGTTCCACGGACAGGGCATCTCCCACTTCCCTGGGCAACCTGGACAAGCCCTCACCACCCTCAGGGGCAAACATTTCTCCCTCCTCTCCACTCTGAAACTCTCTTTCAGTTCCAAATCATCATCCCTGGTCGTGGCACAACAGGCCCTGCTCAAACCTCTGTCCCCAGCTTTCTTTAAGCACTGAAAGGCCACCAGAAGTTCTCCCTGGAGCCTCCTCAAGGTTGAACACCCCCAACTCTCACAGCAGAGGGCTTCCAGCCCTCCCAGCATTGCTGTGGCCTCCTCTCATCCTCATTCTCCACCTCAGCCCCACTTCCAACTCCAGAATTTCACCCCTGGATCCAGTCTGGTCCCTTGTCCGTCGCAGCATCTCCTTGGCTCTTGGAACCCAACAGGCATCTCAGAAGCACCTGAACAGTTTCTTCCAGAGAGCAACAGATGCCACTGCCAGGGTACAGGGCAGTAAGTGCCCTGCTTGGTGCCAGTCTGCCCACGGGCACAGCACCACCCAAGGACAGCCATGGTCTGTCCCACCACAAGTCTTTAGAGAAAGAGGTGGCCAGGCCAGCTGCTGGTGTGTCCAAAGCCTCTGAGAAACTCCAGCCCTGTTCTCCCCAGCCCTCTTCTCAAAGACAAGCAGGATCCCAGTAAGCTTGTTCAGCCTCCAGGACTCTGCTTCACTTCCACATCCTGTCATTCAGTATTGAAATAAGTGGAAAATGGGAAAATCCCTCATCTGGTCCAACCTCCTGCAGACAGCAGGGACACTTGCAACTAGAGCAGGTTGCCCAGAGCCCAAAACCACCTGAGCTGGGGACAGGGACCTGACCCTGCCAGGGACAGGGGTTGGAGGAAGATGCAAGCATAAATGCCACCTGATTTTGTACCAAACTGAATCATGCAGAGCCATGCTGTGGGGAGTGGAAACTTTTCATATTGGAGAGAGAGAAACCACTGTCACCCCACAGCATGAGGAAAGGTTGAGAGCCTTGGGGTTGCTGAGCCTTGAGAAGAGCAGCCCCAGAGGGAATCTGAGCAATGCTCACCAAGAGCTGAAGGACCTGTGAGGAGAAAGAGGATGGGGCCAGATTCAGGAACAGGACAAGGGGCAAAAGGTGTCTCAGGAAGCAAAAGGAGCTCAGAGTTCCAGGTTCAGTCCTCAGGAGGCAAAAGGAGTTTGGAGTTCCAGGTTCTGTCCTCAGGAGGGGAAATTAAAAAAAAAAAAAAAAAAAAAAAAAAAAAAAAGAGCTCAGAGCTCCAGGCTGAGTCCTCAGGAGGAAGAAGGAGCTTGGAGCTCCTTGTTCTGTTCTCAGGAGGAAGGAGGAGCTCAGAGCTTCAGGTTCAGTGCTCAGGAGGGGAAAAAGAGCTCAGAGCTCCAGGTTCAGTCCTCAGGTGGGGAAAAAAACCCCATAGCTCAGAGCTCCAGGTTCAGTTCTCAAGAGGCAAAAGGAACTCAGAGCTCCAGGTTGAGTCCACAGCAAGGCAGAGAATGACAGACAAGATCTATTTGAGAGCCACCACACAATATGGACAATAAAGAACTCTGATCAAACAGTCCCTGAAGAAAGAAAGAGCCAAAAATTCCTCATCAGGGAGAACACCAAAGGAGGTAGGTTTGAAAGGCACTGAAAAAGCTTGAAAAGGCAACGTGCTCGTGGGCAGCAGGGAGCCCTCGTTTCATAATGTGGCATTGGAAGCTCTGTCATGCCAATTGTGTGGTGGGCAGGGAAAGGAAAAAAGCAGCCTCTGAGAGCTGCCTGCAGAAGGATGGAGCAGCCCAGCCAAGCCAAGCCAGCTGAGGAATGGATCAAAAGGCAAAGGCTTTCTGTAGAAACCAGGAGTTGCCTCTCTGAATGGGGACAGAAGAGCACAATTCTGACACAGCACAATGACAATGAGGTCATTCCAAAGAAGGAGTCTGATGGAAGATGGGTGAGGCCAGCAAGCACCCAAAGCATCAGAGGCACCCAGGAAAAAGTCCTGGAGCTCCTCCCATGAGGAACAGCAGCAGGAGGGAGTCACCAGCACAGCAAAGGGTCTGGCAGAGAAGGGACAGAGGTGCCCCAGAAGCTGTAGGGGCACAGCAGGGTCTGAGGGCACAGCTGGTGGGGCACTGCCTGTACTCCACACCAGGCAAACCCTTCCTGGAGTGGTGGCACAGCCCAGGTAGGAGATGCTGACACCCAGGAGCAGCTCCAGGCTCAAAGTCCCCAGGCTGGGAACAGGACAGGAACTGTGACATTTACAGTGCTGGGCAATCTCATGCTGTGGAGTCACCTGGCAGGAGGAGAGCCTGGAGGAAGCCCACACCCAGCGGAATGTGGCTGGGCTGCTACCAGCACACGTGGGTGGTTCCAAAATGTCCTCAGAGAGGTCCCCTGCTGCCATCAACCAAAGTGCCAGAAGCAAGACAGCTCTCTTCTGGATCCTCAATCAGCAAGGGATCACAGAATGAGCTTGGTTAGGAGAGACCTTTATGCTCAGAATCCAACTCTTAGCCCAGCATTGCCAAGGCACCACCAAACCATGGCCCTCAGCACCACATCTCCATGGCTTTGAAACCCTTCCAGGGATGGGGACTCCAACGCTGCCCTGGGCAGCCTTAGCAAGGACTGGTCAACTTTCAAGGGGCAAAAATTGTTCCCCATGGCCAACCTGAACCTCCCCTGGGGCAACCTGAGGCCAGTTCCTCTTGTCCTGTTCCTTTTTCCTTGGGAGAAGAGACCAGTGCCTGCCTGGCTCCAGTCTCCTTGCAAGGAGCTGCAGAGAGCCAGAAGCTCTCTGCTCAGCCTCCTTCTCTCCAGGTTCAACAAGCCCAGTTCCCTCAGCTGCTCCTAACAAGTTCTCCTGACCCTTCCCCAGCTTGCTGCCTTCCTCTGGACCTGTTCCAGCTCCTTAATATCCTCTTTGGAGTGAGGGCCCCAAAACTGACCCCAGGATTCCAGGTGTGACCTCAGCAGTGCTGGGCTGTTACTGCTTTGGGTGCAGGCAGTTGTGTCCCTACTGAAGGAGAAGGCTGAGGAGCCTCAGCCATGGGTCTTTGTTTCCTCTCCATCCCCAGCTGTCCTCCTAAAGGTGGGCAGTTCCTTCTCCAGATCCTTCCCCAGCTTTGTTGGCCTTCTCCAGCTTCTCCATGTCCTTCTTGGAGTAAAGGGCCAAAAACTGACCCCAGGATTCCAGGTGCAGCCTCCCCAGCACCCAATCCAGGGGGACACTCCCTGCCCTGCTCCTGCTGGCTGCTCTGTTTCCAGCAGAAGCCAGGTTGCTGTTGGCTTTCTCCGCCACCTGGGCACACAGCCCAGTAGCAGAAGGGTAGCAAGCAAGGTGAAGGTCGCCCAGGCAGGTTTCCTGCCACGGCTTCAGCAACAGAGTCACGAGGGGCCCGTGCTGGGATCTGGGGTAAACTGGTGCAGAAAGTGCTTCTGTGACCCTCACGAGTTGGCAGCACATCCAGATCTCCACCACGTGCAGGGCTGGCGGCTCTGCCCTCCAGGAAACAGGAACAGGAAGAAGGGAAAGAAGACAAAGGTGAGCAGAGGCACCATGAGGTCTGCACAGGAGGAACACCCCACGCAGCTGCTCGGGGGCTCAGGGGGATGCCAGGGAGGGTCCAAGTGACACCAGGAGCTGCAGGGACCCCCTGTGTGAAGCAAAGAGACCCAGGGAACTGTTACAGCTTTCCTCACCGGACCATGCAGGGCTTTGTCCCATTCCACCTCTCTTCTCCCCAGCTCCTCATTCACAGCCTATCGCCTCCAGCAGCAGCCCTTCCTGCCAGCCAGGACACAGGGTACCACTCTCTAGTGGCATCTGAAATCCCATCACAGCCCCCTGTCCAAGCTGGCAGAAGGGACCAGAGCCCCAAAACACCCAGAGCAGTCCCACCAGCCCTGCCTCAAACCCACCACCAGAAGGCTGGGAGCAGATGCTGAGAGCCAGTAGTAGCTCCATGTGTGGCCAGGGACAATGGGATGGACTGAACATCGAGGGTGCAGCTTGGTTCCCTTCATGACTATGGTCCAGAGGAGCAGTTGGGCTCTGCACAGACCAGGGCAGACCAACCACAGCCCTGGGCTTCAGTGGAGGAAAAACCAGTGCAAGCTTTCTGTGCACTGGGTGCTGGGAATAAAAGCAAACTGGGACCAGCACATTGTGTATGCTGGCAACACAACAGGAGTTTTTTGGGCTGAGGTCACCTCCTGAGGAAGGCTCTGGCCCTGCCACCTCCACACCACGCTGGGAGAAGCTGCCTCCACCAAAAGGAAGCAAGATAAAGAGCAAAGGGAGACTCTCAGCTGCCAGCAGGAAAGCACCCAGAGCAGGAGCCCCTGGTGCAGATAATGAAGGGTTCCAGCTCCAGGCTGGAAGGATGTGGCTGGTCTGTGTCACCTCCAGAAGCTGTTGCCTGTGACAGGAAGCCGTCAGTGACTTCTGCTCCAGAGAGTCCAAGAGCCTGCTGTTCCAACTCTTTTCACTTGGAGTACAAGTTCAAACCCCCATGGCAGAAGGGTTGGAAGTAGCTGATCTTGAAGGTCCCTTCCAATCCAAGCCATTCTATGGTGCTATGACTATGGGGACAACCCATCCTCCAGTCCCACCACTCCAGAGGAGCTGCTGCTGTTGCTAACACCAGCACAGCTTGAAGGGGATGTTTAAAGAGATTCCACTGATGATTAACTCTGAGCCACTGCTTCAGAAGAACCTCCCCCCCTTACACAGAGCCCCAGCAGCTTTGTCAGCAGCCACCTTGCACGACAAGGGCTGCTGAGGAGCAGAACCACCAGCTGGTTCCTCCCACAGAGAAGGCAGCAGAGAGAGAAAGGGGAAGTGCTGGAGCTGTAAATCAAGCTGACCCCACCAAAGAGCCCCAGACAGGTTAAAGGGATGACTGTTACCTGCAGAGCTCAGGTTAAGGAGATGACTACTACCTGCAGAGATCAGGTTAAAGGGATGACTGTCACCTGCAGAGCTCTGGGGAGGTCCTCTGCATGCCTCAGTGCCACCTGTCTAACCTGGAATCAGCTGGGAAATGAGGAGCTAGGATGTCTCAGCTCTACCTAGGCCTGGGAAAAAAAACCAAAACGAAAAACCACAACCCAGCCACATAGAGCCAAGCTTCTTCTGGAGAAGAGAGAGTAAGATCTCTTCAGCCAGCACCAAGGCTGAAAAGTGCTTCTTAGCTGAACAGGTCCTACACATGGAACTTCTCCATATAAACGGGCAAAATAAATCAATTTTCATGAAAGAATGTCTCAAGGATGGGATGGAAGCCATCCAGAGGGACCTGGACAGGCTGGAGAGGTGAACTGAGGAGAGTCTCATGAGGTTCAATAGGCCAAGTGCAAGGTCCTGCACCTGGGTTGGGGCAATCCTGGATATGAACACAGGCTGGGGGAGGATGAGAATGAGAGCAGCCCTGCAGAGAAGGACCTGGGGGTGTTGGTGGGTGAGAAGCTGGACAGGAGCCAGCAATGGGTTCTTGCAGCCCAGAAGGCCAATGGCAGCCTGGGCTGCAGCAAAAGTAGCATGGCCAGAGATGGAGAGAGGGGATTCTGCCACTTTGTTCTGCTCTGGTGAAACCTCACCTGCAGTTCTGTGTCCAGCTCTGGAGCCCTCAGCACAGGAAGGACATGGACCTGATGGAGCAGGTCCAAGGGAGGCCATAAAGATGATCAGGGAACTGTAACAGCTCTACTGTTACAGGGAGGCTGAGGGAGCTGGGGTTGTTCAGCCTGGAGAAGAGAAGGCTCCCAGCAGACCTAAGAGCAGCCTGCCAGTAGCTGAAGGGGTCTGCAAGCAGGCTGCAGATGGACTGTTTGCAAAGACCTAGACCAGGAGTCAGGTCAGGGGACAGGTCAGCACAGGGCAGGGGACTGCAAAGTGGGCAGGGGACTGCAAAGTGGGCAGGGGACTCAGCAGTGTGTCCTTCAGCCACTGCCGGTCACCGACACTGGGTCACACAGACCACTGCTCCAACTCTGGGGCTCCTTTGTTCCCTTGCTGATGGCTCCTGTGCTCACATCTGACAAGGGTTAGGACCCTTGCCAATGTCTTCACTCCCAACTCCACCACTGCCTTCAGACAGAGGAAGGAGTGGCCAGCAGAGGTCACAGATTTAGCTCTGCCTCTGTTTGGATACCTGGGGCACTGCAAAGCAGCCACCTCAGACACGTCCCAGTAACCTGATCCTTCTTGTGGATCAGTTCCTAAGACCTCCATGGATGAGGCTGTTAATGAAGGATCTCAGGGCTTAATGCCAGTTCAGGTCCACATGGCTCTTTACAATCCTGATGATCCACAAGGAACCCAATTTCCGCAACAGTCCCCAAGTCCTCTTCAGAGGGTGCCACATTCTGTCGGCAGTCTTCTCTCTCTTCAGTGCACCTCATCTTCCATCACCAACCCAACCCTTTCTCCACTTGTGTCACTGATCAAGTCCTCCAGAACCTCCTCTCTGGGCTTGACCTGTTCCAGAAAGCTTTGTGCTCTGCTGCCCAGGGAGGAGATGGAAGGATCTCATCAGCCCAAGCAGCTCATCCAAGGATGTCCTATGGAGGTGAGGCACCACCAGGCAGAGTCCCACAGGACTGGAAGGGCAGGAGAACCGTGAGCCACCAACCAAGGCACCAGGGGTAGCAACACTAAGCGATGGGTGCAGAAGGACCCAGCAGAAGGACCTCCCAGAGCCAAGCAGCTGAGGAGCACAGCATCAACCCCACACAAAGATAAGCCAGCTTAGAACCTCTTGTTGGCATTGGCTGTGGCTGATGGTCCTGCAACCCCACCACAGCAATGCTCAAGCAGGTACTTGACAGAACGGCAGGGCCCAGAGGGCAGAAGGTGCCACCACACCACTGCGTGAGCCCCCTGGTCCTCCAGGCCACCTGCAGTCCCTTTCATAGAGTCCATCCCAGGAGTGGAGAAGGTGCAGCGGGGATGGAAGGAAACTGAATGGCATGGGGTGGCTTTGGTGTGAAGCACTGCTCAGCAGACAGAACTCTTCAGCCTGAGGGAAGAGGAGGCTGAGAAGCAATGTGACAGAAGCAGGAGTGGCACGGAGAAGATAAACAGGGAGCTGCTGCAAGCATCTCAGGACAAGGTGACAGGTAGGACATCTCCACGAGACACACCAGCAGCATGCTGCTGGCTGGCTCCAAATTGGTCCCCCAGGTCCCTCAACTTGCACAGCCCAGCACCATGCCTGGGTCAGCCACTCCTGGGCTGGACTTTGCCACCAGCCTTCTTCAAAGCCACAGCTTCTCCCACCTGCTCTGTCCTGGAACACCCACAGCCACATCTCCCTGCTTGCTATGCTCCTCACCAAAGCACCAAGGCTCTACAGGTTCTAAGGTGTCTTCTCTCCTGTCCCTCAGCTCCCTGCCAAACTCTCCTGAAGACCATCACCCATCCTTTGCTCACACTTGCTCAAGCCAAGCTCTGTGCCTGGCACTTGGATGCACCCAGCTTGTCTGCTCTCCACACAGAGCTTCTTTGGCCCCTTCAAGAAGTGAGTCCACCAAGTTGCCTTGAAGTTTGACAGACCTAGGTGGGCAGCTCTCTCCTCTCCATCCTCTAATTAAAGAATTCTATCAGCTCAGGGATGGGCTCTGCAAACACAGCAGTTCCATCTCACCAGAAGTCCTGCTCCAGCTGATAACTTCTCCTGGTTGCCACGAAGGGTGGAACTGCCAAGACCAGGCACAAGTTTATTGGCCTCCAGCTCTCCACACTGGCACTGAGGCTTTTGCTGAAGGTGGTTCAGTTGAAGTCTCTTCCCTGACACCACCATGGCTCCCGCTCATCAGATCCTCCACTCCTCACCTGCTGCTTCACTTCCTCAGCTCCCCTTACTCCAGTACTCACCTGCTGCTCCATCCTTGGTGAAGCTTCTGCACCACCTCACAAGGATCACTGGCTTTGTTCCTTCTCCTCACTGCATCCTGGTGGGGTTCACCCCAAGGCTGGACTGCTTGGAGGGCTCCCACTCCCATGGAAGTTCCCAGCCATCACAGAGCTCTCACTCAGGGGCTGTGGTGGGCAGGGGTCCTGGTCCTGGTGACTCCACAGGCGCTGGCATCCAACCTCTTTGGCCAACATGTGCTGGTCAAGGGGCTGCCAGCCCCTGCTGCCCTCCCAGACCCTCACAAAGGGGCATGCCCAGCGGCAGGTGAGCAGGCAGGCTGGTAGCAGTGCCCGCTGCTAAGCCCAGAGAGATGCTGTCAGAGGTGTCCTCCTGCTCCCCACAGCTTTTAATTAGAGTCATAATGAGCAGGGTGATGAATTTATTAACCACTGCCCTGCTGATCAATGCAGGCAGGGCTGGTCCAGCACCCCAAGCCTTGGCAGCCTCCCAGTAGTGACTCAAGAGCTTGGCTGTTCCCAGGCAACCACAACCAGGTCCAGGCAGGACACCCTCACAACACACATTCAGAGAGTGCATTGGGTTGGAAGGCACCTCAAAGATCATCCTGGTTCCAAGTCCTCAAAAGTCATCTGGTTCCAAGTCCTCAAAGACCATCCAATTCCAACTCCCCTGCCATGGGCAAGGACACCTCTCAACTAGAGCAGGTTGCTCAAGGCCACATCCAATCTGCCCTTCAACATCTCCAGGGAGGGCACATCCTTGATCTCCCTGGGCAACCTGTTTCAGTGTCTCCTCACCCTCACTGCCCAGGATTTCTTCCTAATCTTCAGTCTGAATCTCTCCTTTCCCAGCTCAAAGCCACCATCCAAGCCCTTGTCAGAAGTCCCTCTCCAGCTCTCCTGAAGCCCCCTTTGACTACTGAAATGCCACCAAAACGTCCTCCCAGCACCTTCTCTTCTCCAGGCTGAACAACCCCAACTGTCCCAGCCTGTCCCCACAGAAGAGGTTCCCCAGCCCTCTAACCATCTTTGTGGCCTTCTCTGGACCCTTCAACAGTTTTCTGCCCTTCTTGTGTGTTGGAGGCTCCAGACCTGGAGGCAGTTCTCTGGGTGGGGTCTCAGCAGAGCAGAGTAGAGGAGCAGAATCCCCTCCCTTCCATCACCACCACGGCTGGGTAAGAACTTCACCACAGGAAGGAGTCTCCAGTTGTCGAAGAAACCTGCACAACACCCTCACAGCACAACCACAGCTGAGTGAGAACTCCACCACGTGAAGGAGTCTCCAGTTGTCAAACCAACTCCACCTTAATAGCTGGGTAAATGGCACTGGGAGGGCCCTCAGCAGGCACCTCACCCCCAGGTTTTCCCCAATTTGCATTTTCCCTTCTCTTGCAGCTGCAGGCTGCTGCCTGCAAACAGCACCAGGTTCCTCTGGGCTCTATGGAAATGGGCACCACGCTTCCCACAGAAGACAAAAGGACCTGAGGCAGGATGCAATTAGAGCAGCGCTAAAGTGTAAGGGAAAAGCTCTGCAGCCACCCAGCAAGCGGAAAGCCGAGAACTGAAGGCGACTGCAACAAGAAGCTGGGCTGAAAATGGGCAAAGGAGAGGTTCTTGGGGTGGAGAAAGGTTCCTCAGCAAGCGAAACCCTTAGCTGCATGCTCACGTTGGTCTCATGTCAGCTAAACCCAGGCCACCAACTCAGTGAGGCTGCTGAGGCCCTCAGGAGAAGGTGCAGAGCTTTGGGCAGCACCACCAAGAAGGACCAGGGGGGATTTTGACAGAAGAAGCGTGAACATGGACAGACACAGAGAAAGGCAACACCCAAGCCAAGCATGACCTCATGTCTAGGAGGGGCTGCTGTCCAATCCAAGGTGCACCTGGTCTAGTTGAAGATGTCCCTGCCATGGCAGGGCAGTTGGAAGTAGACTGTCCTTAAAGATCCTTCCCAAGCCAAACCATTCTGTGATTCCAGATCAAATACCTGACAAACCACTTCACGTGGCTACAGACATCCACAAGGTCCAAGGACAAGCCCACCTTGATGCCTGTGCCTTCATCCAGCCACCCTTGGTGGCACCAGCAGGTAGGAGAGCCCAGAAGATGACAGTTTGGTGGCAATCCCACAGAAGGAGGTGGCAGTGGAGGTCTGTGTTCTTCAAAGGGAGGCGATCTGAGATGCTACCACTCAGCTTAGCATCTGTGCCTCGCTTGAGGGGCCTCAGCTTTCGACCACACCAGAGAGATTCCACCATGATCTACCAGAGCAGCGTCCACTTTCAGAAGTTCTACCAAAACAGCATCCAGACCCTACCAAGCTCCACCAGTACACCCTAAAGTCCTTCCCTAAAACATTTGATGCCCAGCATCCCCAATGTCTATCCCAAGCACACCCTTATGCCCAGCACTCTCCGATGCCCATCCCAGCACACCCTAATGCTCATCCCAGCACATCCTTATGCCCATCCCCAGCACACTCTGGTGCCCAGCACACCCTGATGCTCATCCCCAGCACACTCCAATGCCCGTCCATAACACACTCTGATGCCTGTCCCCCAGCACCCTCAGATGTTTAGCACTGATCCCCAGCACACCCTGATGCTCATCCCCAGCACACTCTGATCCCCAGCACAACCTGATGCTCAGCACACCCTGATGCTCATCCCTAGCACTGACTGATGCCCAGCACACTCTGATCCCCAGCACCCCCTGATGCTCATCCCCAGCACAGACTGATGCCCAGCACACTCTGATTCCCAGCACACCCTGATGCTCATCCCCAGCACAGACTGATGCCCAACACACTCTGATTCCCAGCACACCCTGATGCTCATCCCCAGCACAGACTGATGCCCAACACACTCTGATTCCCAGCACACCCTGATGCTCATCCCCAGCACAGACTGATGCCCAACACACTCTGATTCCCAGCACACCCTGATGCTCATCCCCAGCACAGACTGATGCCCAACACACTCTGATTCCCAGCACACCCTGATGCTCATCCCCAGCACAGACTGATGCCCAACACACTCTGATTCCCAGCACACCCTGATGCTCATCCCCAGCACAGACTGATGCCCAACACACTCTGATTCCCAGCACACCCTGATGCTCATCCCCAGCACAGACTGATGCCCAACACACTCTGATTCCCAGCACACCCTGATGCTCATCCCCAGCACAGACTGATGCCCAACACACTCTGATTCCCAGCACACCCTGATGCTCATCCCCAGCACAGACTGATGCCCAACACACTCTGATTCCCAGCACACCCTGATGCTCATCCCCAGCACAGACTGATGCCCAACACACTCTGATTCCCAGCACACCCTGATGCTCATCCCCAGCACAGACTGATGCCCAACACACTCTGATTCCCAGCACACCCTGATGCTCATCCCCAGCACAGACTGATGCCCAACACACTCTGATTCCCAGCACACCCTGATGCTCATCCCCAGCACAGACTGATGCCCAACACACTCTGATTCCCAGCACACCCTGATGCTCATCCCCAGCACAGACTGATGCCCAGCACACTCTGATCCCCAGCACACCCTGATGCTTATCCCCAGTACAGACTGATGCCCAGCACACTCTGATCCCCAGCACACCCTGATGCTCATCCCCAGCACAGACTGATGCCCAACACACTCTGATCCCCAGCACACCCTGATCCCCAGCACAGACTGATGCCCAGCACACTCTGATTCCCAGCACACCCTGATGCTCATCCCCAGCACAGACTGATGCCCAGCACACCCTGATGCCCATCCCCAGTACAGACTGGTGCCCAGCACTCCCTGATGCCAAGCACACCCTGATGCCCATCCCCAGTACAGACTGGTGCCCAGCACTCCCTGATGCCAAGCACATCCTGATGCCACGCTTGACGCCTCCTCCAATCAATGGCATCAATTTTGTAAAGTGCTGGATATTAAAAAGCCCAACTCTGAATTCCCATCGATTAAGCCCTAAGAGCAAAGAGCCAATCAGAAGCGAGGAGGAGGTCATTAGCTGCCTGCCTGTTTAATTAATCAACCTTTAACAATGCCGCTGACCTGTGAATGTCAGGGCACAGGGACAGCAGCAAATCTAAGCCCCAAGCCCAAAGCTCTTCTGGGCTGTTCCATTGCAGCTGGCACCAGCAGGAGAGGTACAGTTTCAGCAGGCTGGCAGAGGTTGTCCTTGTGTTGAGACTGAGTGAGCCAGGGGAGCAGAGCAGATGCCATGGGCCAATACTGCTGCTTGGCATCTGCTTGGCATAGTTTTCATCACCCAAAAACTGCGGCGATGATGCTGCAGTGATTCTGCCACTCTGGTGAGACCCCAGCTGCAGTGCTGCATCCAGCTCTGGAGCCCTCAACACAGGAAGAACATGGACCTCATGGACAGGGTCCAGAGGAGGCCATGAAGATGATCAGGGGGCTGGAGCAGCGCTGCTATGAGGACAGGCTAAGGGGGTTGGGTTGTTCAGCCTGTAGAAGGGAAGGCTGCAGGGAGACCTAATACCTGCTGTAGTGGAGGATGTCTCTGTTGACTGCAGGAGGTTTGGACTGGATAACCTTTGGAGGTCCCTTCCAACCCAAACCATTCCATCATCTAATGCAGGGTAGTGCAGCTCCACAACTCTCTCCTTTTAGCCCAAAAGTCTAGGGGAAAAAAAAGTCCACGTTGCCATGAAAATACCTGGGACAAGACACAGAATCGTAGAATGGTCTGGGTTGGAAGGGACCTCCAAAGGTCATTGTGAGAGACAGGGAAAGCAGAGTTACCACAGAACCAGCTTCTGTGGGACATTTGATGAGTCCAAGTGGGAACGCCTTCGGATGTGCAATTACTCACAAGCCAAGGTCAAACCCTCCTCACCTGTGGTAATCTCACCCACTGCAGCCAGGAGGACCTCCGCACCATAAGGACCATCCTCACAGCCATGTGAGAGCACTGCAAGGTGCTAAAGAGAAGCCAACTTGAAGACAGAGGCCTTTTGACAGAGGCAAAGCTCACCTCCAAAGCTGTGCACCACAGCTGCTGCAACTCCTCCTCCCTCTGAAAGCCTTCTTCTGTTAACTTCTGGTGTTGTCTGGTCCCTGTAGGGCCATAGTGGAAATCCCTTCCATTGTGTCCCCTCTCACTCCTGCACATCCTCATTTTGGAGGTGATTTATGAACTCAAAGCCCAGGCTGAGAAATGCTGGGAGCAGCAAAGGACAATGCAAAGCCAAAGGAGCACTGTGAGGTGGAGAACCTGTGGACAACCCTCCTCTGGATGCTCAGATCCCAGCCTTCCTCCAGAACCCAGGGAGAAGCATCAGGAATCACCTCAGCCATGCCTGGTAGAGCCTGGGTCTGCCAATGAGTTGCAGCAAGGGCAGGCTCCAGCAGCACCTGCTCTGGGAAAGTCACCCCCTCAAAATGGCCACCACAGCTCACCTGGGGCTAGGGTGCAGAGCTCAGGGGCTGCCCAGGCTGCGCTGGGGGTGAGGCAAGCATGGCTGTTCCCCCTCTCCTGATTCCACTCATGCAGACCATGACTGGGATCAGGAAACTGGCCCAGCAGTAAAGAACCCCAAAATCCCCATGCCTCCAGCCTCACAGTCAGAGCTGCTCCATCTTCTGTTCCAGCTTCTCCTTCTCCAGAGACCTTCAAGCCCTGTCTGGATGCATTCCTGTGTGACCTGAGCTAGATTCTACAGTGCTGCTCTGGCAGAGGGGTTGGACTCGATGATCTACGGAGGTCCTTTCCAACCCCTAGCATCCTGTGATCCTGTAATCTTCTGCTGGCACCACACAGCCTCATGCACACAGAGGCTCAGCAAAGAAGTGAGTCCACAGTACTGTTCCTTTTCCCTGTGTGTTCCAAACAATTCCTGTGCTGTTTCCACCTCAGATTCTATGTTTCAGCATTCTGGGCAAGTGCTGCTAAATAACTCTGGACATTTGCTTCCATCAACATCAGGAGCTGTGGCACAGCACTGCCAGGCATGAAAGCACTGGTAGTTGGCAGCTTGCAGGCAGTCTCTT
>VWZE01012786.1:359513-397960 GCA_013396675.1 Eubucco bourcierii
CAGAAAACTAGGCATTAAAAATGAGGCTACAGCAGAGAATTTTCCCCCAACCCAGATTTGAATTAAAAAAAAAAAAAAAAAAATCCACCTCCCCTGGAGAGGGGAGCTGAGCTCTGCAGCCCCAGCGCCATGCTCTGCTCTCAGAACCAGTTCTGCCTCCATTTCTCTCCACCTTGCCCTCCCAGCATGGGGAGAAAGGGTTGGCCCTCATCTCCTCCACCCAAGAAAGAACTGGGTGCCTGTGCTGCTCCTCACCCTCACATCTCAAGCTCTTTCCTCCAAGAAGCAGGCTGCCCAGAAAGGTTGTGAAATCTCCTTCTCTGGACAGCTTCCAATTGCCCTCCTCACCTCATGCCCATTCCTGGCCATTGTGTGTGCTTCTGCTAGAGCAGGGGGCTTGGACTGCATGATGTCCAGAGGTCACTTCCAACCCTCACCATGCTCGGATTCTGGAACTCTGTGAAGTTGTGGGTTTGGCAGAAGGATGCTCCTAACCTGGAGATACTCAAAGCCAAGCTCTACAAGGCCTTGAGCAAGGTGATCTAGTGGAGGATGTCCCTGCTCCCTAGAGGGAGGTTGGACTAGAGAACTTTCAGAGGTCTGTTCCAACCCTAACCACTCTATGATTCTCTGATTTACCAAACCCACCTGGTGCTGCCTGTGTTGGACACAAACCAACCCTCCAGCTCCCAGGAGTGGGCCAACATTTGAGTCTTGGGGCTACCAAAGTTCTGGCAATCATAGGTGTGCAACCACCAAGGGGACAGACCTGAAAGACCAGAGAGATGTCCCCTTTGACAGCTTAGCCCAAGGAAAATGTGCCCAGTATGTTCATGCTTTGCTTACTCTAGGTGCTCCTCCACCCATCTCACTGGCAGGTACCTACTCTCCAAGCTCCACATCACTGTTGGGTCTCCTGGCTCTCAATCCCACCACCAGTAGCATTGCCAGGGCTGTGGTGCATCTCCTGCCTGCACCACCTTCTTGCCCATAAATCCAGCTCCTCTGGAGATATTCCAAACCCACCTGCATGCCATCCTAGGCAAGCTGCTGTGGCTCGCCCTGAATGGGTCACCTTGGACTGAATGAGCTCCAGAGGTCCCTTCCCACCTCACCCCACCGGGATTCTGTGGAATTTGAGCCAGCAGGTGTCAGACAGATTGATGGTGGAGACTTCACAAGGGAAGAGGTTTTCTCTTTTTAAGCAGGAAAAGCAAGAGCAAGGAAAATTTCCACTTTGGTGAGCACAGTTAGATCGTGACCAGGACATAGCTCAACCCCAAGCAGAGTCCTGCACGCCCCACCATGAGGCAGCTTCCCTTCTTCCATCCAGGCTTGAGGACAGCAAGTTTGGACAACCAGGAAAGGAGAAGCCACGAGAACCACCACACATCCTACAGCTCAAAGCACACAATCAGCCCAGAGCACAGGACATAGAAATGCTGGACGAGGACACCCCCGCAAGGGGTTCATACAGGCCATGTCCATCACATCCTCCCACAAAGACCACCAGGCAGGGATGGACAGAAGTATCAGCAAGGTCCCTAGGGATGCTGGAGGCCCCCAGAGCCATCAGACATGGTCAAGAGCACAAAGTGGGTCCCATCTGCACATTTCATGCAGCTCTGAGCATGACCAGGGACGCAAAAGCACAGCTCAGATGTGTGATCACCACGACTGAAACCTTTTCCCTCTCACTTCTCCATCCCTTGAAACCTTCTGCCAGTGTCATCTCAGCCAACAAGGAGGAACCACAACCCCTCACCCCAGCTCTCTCGACCATGTTGCTTTTTGGCACCTGCCCTTAAGCAATGGCCACCTCCTGACCACGAGGGTGAGGCAACTGCCGCTGACCCACTTACAGAGAGGAGTTCTGGAGAGGTTGAAGAGCATCACTGAGAGCAGTAATTAGCTCCAGGAAAGCTCCATCCAACTCCTGCTCCTGCACCCCACCTGCCAGCACCACGCCACAAGCAGGGTGTCCTGGTGACCTGCAATGCTTAGCACTGATGGACAGCACAGCTCCAGCTGCCCACCTTGGCAGAACCATGCATAAGCTCAATGCACTTATACCAGCAGTGCCAGGGTGCCATTGCCAGGCTAGGAGCCCTGCTCCATGCAAAGGGAAGGATGCAAACTCAGAACAAAAGTCCACGTGTCTCATCAGTCAGGATCACCTTCAAATATCCTCAGAGCAATTCTACAAGAAAGCAGTTAACTGGAGAGCAAGATGGGCTCAGAGCAGTGCCCATCTGCATGGTAGGGACAGCGCCAGGGACCACCTAAGCCAGTCCCCAGAGGTGCCCAGCAACAGGAAAAGGGGTAAAAGGCACCAGCTGGAACCCAGGAGGTTCCATCAGAAGCAACTTGTTGGCTGTGAGGGTGCTGGAGGCCTGGAGCAGGCTGCCCAAAGCGGTTGTGGAGTCTCCTTGTCTGGAGAGCTTTCAAACCCCTCTGGACATTGTAACGCTGGGCAGGTTGCTGTGGGTGACCCTGATGAGGCAGGAGGGATGGACAGAATGAGGTCCCTTCAAACTGCACCATGTTGGAATTCTGTGACCCACAGGTTCCTTCTGAGTAGTCTTGGACAACTCAAGGAAAGGTCCTCAGCTCCCAGTGCCCCAGAACTCACTAGACTCCACTGCCAACTGCAGCCTGGCCTCTCTCAGCCCCTAAGCCAGAGGAAGGTTTGAGCACCCACAGTTGCATCCCCGGCTCTAGGGACTGAGCCCTGGGCAACCTGTTGCAGTGTTCCCCCACCCTCACGCTAAAGAACTTGTTTCTAACATCCAATCTAAATCTGCTCTGCTCTCATCTCAAACCATTGCCCTCACCCTGTCACTGCAGGCCTTTGCAAACAGTCCCTCTGCAGCCTTCCCAGAGCCCCCTTCAGCTACTGGCAGGCTGCTCTTAGGTCTGTTTGGAGTCCTCTCTTCTCCAGACTGAACAACTCCAGCTCCCTCAGCCTGTCATAGCACAGCTATTACAGACCCCTGCTCGGTTTTGGGGCTCTCCTCTGGATCTGCTCCATCAGGTCCATGTCCTTCCTGTGGTGAGGGCTCCACAGCACAGCAGGTGAGGTCTCAGTAGAGTAGAGCAGAGGGACAGAATCCACTCTCTCCATCTCTGGTCATGCTGCTTTTGCTGCAGCCCAGGCTGCCATTGGCTTGCTGATCACCAACCCCAGGGATGAGAAATCAGCTGGCAGGAGTTCCCCCAGAGAAACCACCCAAGCCTGGTGCTGTTCTGTGCCGGGAGCCCTTTGCTGCTCTCCCAAGGATCAGCTGAGTCGGATCAATTCCCACCCGTTGCATGGGATTAATTTGCCTTTTAATGCAAACTTTCCACCCAAAAGAGCTTTCTCCTAAGCAGATATCATGGTGAGGGCGTGCATCTGCTTACCCAATTGCAATGGAAAGCAGAAATCCTTCCCCCCCCCCCCCCCCCACCAATATTTGGAAAGTAGCAAGCTGCCTGTTTCCTGCTGACGCTGAGTTAAGTCAGAATGGGCCAGGATGAAAATTGGCATTGAAATTGGTTCAGTTTAGCACATTAAAGCATTTCTTGGTACCAAAAATCCATCCTGGATTCATGGCAGATGCACAAGACTTTGGAACAGGCTGCCCAGGGAGGTTGTGGCTGCCTCCTGCCTGGGGGTGTTGAAGGCCAGGTTGGATGAGGTCTTGAGCACCTGAGTGTAGTTAAGAGGTGTCCCTATCCCATGGTGGGGAGGTTGGAAGAGATGAGCTCTGAGGTCCCTCCCATCCCAAATCATTCTGGAATAGCTCTTCTTGCACCTACAAGCAACAGACACAGCAAGGGACTCTGGTCAACTTACTCAACTTCATGGTCACCAAGATCTTAGAGCTGGTGGGTCTCACCCTCTCCAAATTCATCATGGAATGGGAGAGCCAAGTGAGCTCTCTGCAGCTTCCTCCCTGCTCCCTGCCCACAGGCTGCCCAGGGAGGTTGTGGGTGTCTCCTCTTTGGGGTTGTTGAAGGACAGGTCGGATGAGACTTTGAGCAGCCGAGTCCAGTTGAGAGGTGTCCCTGCCCATGGTGGGGAGGTTGGAGCACATGATCTTTAAGGTCCCATTCAACCCAAACCATTCTATGATCCCTCACTGCTGGACCTGCTCACCCAGGAGATGAAGCAGCTGAAGGGAAGGAAACCACAGTGCTGATTTATGGCTAGAAGTTGGGTCAGCATCTCAACCAGCTTCACACCCTTCCCGAGGGGTTCTTTGAGGCCACTCAGTTGATTTCACAGAATCATAGAATGGACAATGGAAGGGACCTTCCAAAGGTCATCCAGTCCAAACCCTATGCAGTCATCAGGGACATCCTCCACTACAGCAGGTTGCCCAGAGCCTCACCTTGAATATCCTCAGGGATGGGGTCCCAACCACCTCCCTGACTGACCACTCCACAGTCCCACACCTTGAGCCAGCACCATGAGGCTGCTCCATGAGTCCCCTCCTGCTGGTTGTGCCCACTTGGGACCCTCTGGCTAGAGTCAAAGAATCATAGAACTATAGAATGGGTTAAGTTAAGAGACCTTCAAAGCTCATCCACAATAATCCTGAAGACAGCAGGAATATCTGCAACTAGAACAGGTTGTCAGAGCCCCAAACAACCCCACCTGGAATGGTTCAAGGGATGGGGCATCTCCCATCTCCCTGGGCAACCTGGCACATGCTCTCACCATCCCCAGTGGCCATCCCAACCCACTCCAAACTTTAAAGGTCACCTACTCCAACACTCTGCAGTCAGCACAGGCTCTCACCATCCTCATGATGAAAAGCTTCTCCCTTCTCTCCTCTCTAAATGTACCTCTTTGGATCCAAACCATCACCCCTGGTCCTGGCACAACAGGGCCTGCTCAAAACTCTGTCGCTACCCTTTTTCTAAGCACTGAAAGGCCACCAGAAGGTCTCCTTCAAGCCTTCTCTTCTCCAGGTTGAATTCCCCCAACTCTCCCAGCCTGGCCTCACAGCAGAGGCTTCCAGTCCTCCCAGCATTGCTGTGGCCTTCTCTGGCCCTGCTCCAACAGGTCCAAGCCTCTGCTGTCCTGAAGGCTCCAGAGTTGATCCCACAACTGCAGGTGAGGTCACAGCAAAGGGGCAGAAGCTGCAGAAGAGGTCACAGTTGGGGCTGGGTTGGGAGGACATGGTGCCAGCTCATTCCAGCTCTTCACCTCCCAGCACCCCCAAGTCCTTCTCCTCAGGGTTGCTCTTGTGGGCACTGCTAAGCTGCACCCCACCCCACAGTGTCTTCACTGAGGAATAACACAGAGTCAGAATCACAGAATGGTTTGGGTTGGAAGGGACCTCCAGAGGTCATCTACTCCAATCCCCCTGCAATCAGCAGGGACATTCTCCACTAGAGCAGGTTGCCCAGAGCCCTGTCAAGCCTGACCTTGAATACCTGCAGGGATGGGACCCCAACCACCTCCCTGGCCACCCATGCTCAGGACTGGTGTGCAGACATTGGCTACCATCTCTCTTCTCCTTGGTCCTTTCAAGCAAGGATCAAACCCACCTGCTGCTGTAGGTATGCTGTCCAGCAGCTCCTCAGTACACAACAGCTCACCCCAGCACTCAGACTGGTGTTAACTGGAGCAAACATAATGGTTTGCCACACCGAGGGTCTTGGTCCTTCTTCTGCAGATCCAACCCATGGTGGCAGAAGGTTGAAAACAGCCACAAAAAAAAAAAAAAAAAAAAAAAAAGAGATATAAATGANAAAAAAAAAAAAAAAAAAAAAGAGCTATAAAAGGGACTTCAAAATGTGCCAGGCTCAGTGCCACATTCTTGCATGGAGAATGGGAACAAGAAACAGATCCAGCAGCTGCTTCATTCACCCAGCACCACCCATGCGAGCTGAACAGGGCCAGGTGCCCCTAGAAAAGCAATGTGCAGCTTGGAATTCAACCCAGCTCAGAGCTTCTGCAGAAGTGGTTTGGTCCTCCCCTAAACGAGGGAATAAATCCAATGCAGCTATCCAGGGCTACAGATTTTCAGCAGCAGAAAACAGAGGCTTGGGCTAAGGCTCAAAGTTCTCAGCAGAGATTTTTGGTTATGGGTTCCTGACCTCCAGATCTTCCCTTTGCAGCAATAAAGTTCTCCTGATCGTCTCTCTTTTTTCCCTAGATGCACAGAACCATTTTGGTTGGAAGAGATCTTGAAGATTAATGAACTCAACCCTTCACCCAGTACTGCCAGGGCACCACCAAACCATGGCCCTCAGCACCACATCACTACAGCCTGGAAACCCCTCCAGGGATGGGGACTCCAACACTGCCCTGAGCAGCCTGGGTCAGGCCTGGACAACCTCGAGGGGCAGAAATTGTTCCTCATGGCCTACTTGAACCTCCCCTGGAGCAACTTGAGGCCATTTCCTCTTGTCCTGTCCCTTGTTCTGTGGGAGGAGACCAACCCCCACCTGGCTCCAGCCTCAGAAAGTCTCCCTCAGCCTCCTTCTCTCCAGGCTCAACAACCCCAGCTCCCTCAGCTGCTCCTCACCAGAGGAGTACACCAGCTGACTGTGAAATACTGTCACACCAACAGCATTCTGCAGGGACACAAGGCCATGTCCTCCTCAGCTCTCAGGGACAGGTTTTTGTGCTGCCTTCTCCATTGCTCAAGTTAAAAATTACCCTGGAGAAGATGAAATGCAAGAGCAGGGTTCTGAGCTTTCGTCACAGCAGAAACAACCTCAGCAGAACATGACCTGTCTGGGTGCATCTTTAACTAGCAGGCACCATCCACACTGCCAGGGCTTCACAACACATCCCTGGTCCCAGCTGGAGCACAACTGGGCTCCATCTCTGTCAGCATCCTCAGATCCATCCTGCATTCCACGGCAGTCCGGTGCTGCCATTGGCTCTGTGAAGGGCCAGGAAGGGCAGTCACCATTTCCACCAGTGGGCATCTCTATGGACACCATCCCACACCAGGCCCAAATGAACAATTCATAGAATGGGTTGGAGTGGAAGTGATCTACAAGGTCATCCAGTTCCCATGGGCAGGGACCTCTCCCACAAGACACCTTCTACCTTGACCACTTGGATGTCTTTTATAGACTCCCAGAATGGGTTGGGTTGGAGATCTAGTTCTAGTTCGAATCCACCTACCATGGCCTGGGACACCTCCACTGAAGGACCTCCCACTAGACACCTTCCATCTTGACCACTTAGACATCTTCATACATCCAGTTCCAATCCTCTGCCATGGGCCTGGACAGCTTCCACCAGCACAGTTTGCTTAAGACCCCACTCAACCTGAAGAGGATGAGGAGAAAAGCCTCCATGCCCCATGAAGGAAGCAGCTCATGGACACACGAGGCCAACAGGACCCATGTCCTCCTGTGCTCCATCAGCGCTAGGAGCTGCTGAAGGTGACAGCCAAAGGTGCAAGACTCACTGCAACCTTCCAACAGCTCCTGGGGCTGGCTTTAACCTGCTTCAAAAGGGTTTCCAGCACACAGTGGAGAAGAAAAGCCCTTGGCCACCTCCAGGAGGAAGCGTCAGCAGCTGCACTTTGCAGCTCCTCTAGATCTTTCCAAGCCATTTCAACAAGCTCCAGCTCTTGGTAGTTAGCAGCTTCCTGAGCACCACTCAGCTGCAAGAGGCTCTTATCTCTGCCCATGCATTTTTCATGAGGCCTGCTTCCTCGGAAGGAGAGTTTTCCCTGCTCCCACTGAAAAGTAAATGGAAACCTTTGCGCCTGGCTGCTCCCTAATCACAGCCCAGAGTGGCTCCCACTCAAGCAAAGGGCAGCCGGCGCTGCCCACCGCCATGGCACAGTGCCCACGGGGTGCTCCCAGGCTTGGGCAGGCACCTCACGGATTGCATCAGGTCGGAACTCACACTCCAAGGTCGTCTTGGCCAACCCCTCCCCTGCAGTCAGCAGGGGCACCTGCCACTAGAGCAGGTTGCTCAGAGCCACAGCAACTTTGACCTTCAGTGTCTCCAGGGATAGAGCCTCCACCACACCTCTGGGGAACCTGTGCCAGTGTTCCACCACCTTCACTGTGCAGAACTTCCTCCTGATGTCCAACCCAAATCTGCTCTGCCCCAGTTTCAAAGGATTGCTTCTTGTCCTATCACCACAGGCCCTTCTAAACAATCCCTCTCCAGCCTTCAGGTAGGTCCCCTTCAGATACTCAAACACCACCAGAAGGTCTTCCTGGAGCCTTCTCTTTTCCAGGCTGAACAGTTCCAACTCTCTCAGCCTGCCTCCCCCGCAGGGAAGGTTCTCCATAGTCTCATCTGGACCAGGTCCATGTCCCTCTTGTGTTGCAGGTCCCATAGCTGGGATTTCACAGGGCTTCAGCTCCAGCATGCACCAGGAGAGGACACCAATGGCTGCTGGGGCATTTCTGTGCAGCCTGGGCTGCATCAAAAGGGGCACAGACAGCAGGTGGAGAGAGGGGATTCTGCCACTTTGCTCTGCTGAAACCTCACCTGCAGTGCTGCATCTAACTTAGAGGCCCCAGCACAAGACTTGATGGAGCAGGTCTAGAGGAGGGCCACAAAGATGATCAGAGGGCTGGAGCACCTCTGCTACAGGGACAGACTGTGAGAGTTGGAGAAGAGAAGGCTCTGGGGAGACCTTCTAGTGGCCTTTCAATATCTGAAGGGGTCCTACAGGAAGGCTGGGATCTGTTTAGAAAGGCCTGTGGTGACAGGACAAGGGGCAATGATTTGAAACTGGGACAGGTCAGATTTGGGTTGGACATCAGGAGGAAGATCTTCACTATGAGGGTGGTGAAACATGGAACATGTAGCCCAGAGATATGGTGGAGGCTCCATCCCTGGTGCCATTCAAAGTCAGGCTTGATGGAGCCCTGAGCAACCTGGTATAGTTGGAGATGTCCCTACCTGGGAGGGTGCCTTCCAGCCCCACTCATTCTGTGACTATTTCTGCATTCCCACCTTTTCCCACCACTGCCCCCCAGAGGAGGTGGAGATTCCAAAGTGCCCCCACCAAAGCACTTTGGGAATCTGAACTCAAACCTTGTTGTGATGCTACAGACCCACAAATCATCACGAGAAACAAAGCTGAGTTGGGGCCTGGTCCTGCCTGATGGTCTCATCACCATCCCATCAACCTGGTGGGTGTCTGGGATAATTTTATCCCAGGTCTACAACACCCTCCCACAGAGCAGCACAGCCAAAGCTGAGCTGAAATGGCTCTTCCTGGAGGAGAAGCAGCTGTGGGCCAGAGGCAAGAGAAGAGATGGAGAAGCTCCACCAGCATTAGGAAGGGCTCAGGGTGTCATGCATCACCCCCCACTTCCCTTTGCCCAGGGCCAGCACCAGCATGCACCAGAAGATCAGACAGAGCAGGGCTCAAGGAGGAGAGGTCCCAGGTTCTCAGACTCCAGTTCTCCTGGCAGTCACTACAAGGCCCAGGCTTTCAAAGCAGACCAAACCCCTGCCCCACAGACATAGGACACAACAGGTCTGAGGTATGGAGGAGGTCCATGGCACTGAAAGTCAGCACAGGGTTGGCAGTTAGCACACGGAGCTCTGCACTGGATCTCAGTGCCACCAGCACCAAGCCCAGTTCCAGCACTGCTGCTGCCCCACCAAACCATGGCCCTCAGCACCACATCTAGACAGCCTGGAAATCTCTCCAGGGATGAGGACTCCACCACTGTCCTGGGCAACCTGGGTCAAGTCTGGACAACCCTCATGGGGCAGAAATTGTTCCTCATGGCCAACCTCAACCTTCCCTGGGGTTGCTTGAGGCCGGTCCCTCTTCTACTGGTGCTTGTTACTTGGGACAAGAGACCAAACCCCACCTGGCTCCAACCTCCTTGCAGGGAGCTATAGAGAGCCAGAAGGTCTCCCCTCAGCCTCTTTAACAACCTCAGCTCCCTTAGCTGCTCCTCACCAGACCTATACAGAATCATAGACTAGAACCACAGCAATGCAAGTAAGGTTCCCCCACAGCTCCAGCCCCACCACACACTGATGCTCACCTGGGTAGCCAGGAACACACAAGGGCCACCAGCCAGGAGCATCCAGGGCTCAACAGCCAGGGCTGGGTCCTGCAGAAGATCTCAGAGGAGAGCAGCACTTCGAGCCAAGCTGACCACAGGGTACCCTGGTTCTACCTTGCCTGAGCTCAGCACCACTTTGCCCATCACTGTCCCATCACCCACCACAGCTCAGAAATCACCCTACTGACCAGGCACCATCTTGGCTGCTTCTTTGATACCACAGGAGTTTCTCTTGTCTCTGAGCAGCAGTAGCTGATGGTGAGAAGGATCTGGGCAACCTGGCCCTGTGTTGATTCTCACCTCAGTGTGCATAGGGCAAATCTGGCCAAAGTTTGCAGGTTACCCACATCAGCCTTGGCACCAGGGGTCCTGTGGAGAGCAAGGGCACCCCAGAGCATGGTACTGCCCAAGGTCTGCCACCACGACCCAGGAACTTGTTCCTGTTGTGCCAGAGTCTGAAGCCACCCCACAGCAGCAGTGATGGGGACAGCAGCTCAGACACCACAGTTGCCAGCAGCTTCTTGTTGGTATTTTAACCCCCTGACAAGAGCTCCACTCATCCCTTTCCTACCCACTGCTGCCTTGGGCACTGCTGTCTGCACAGGTGTCCACTGCCAGCACCATGGCACTCAGCACCTGGCATCTGCAGGGAGAATCCAACTCTAGAACGCAGCCAGTGTGGGGACAGCATTGTGCCCAGGAGATCAGAGTGGGCTCTGGGCAGCTCTGCCAGCGTGCCCACCAGCACTATGCTGCAGGGTCCTTCTCAGCTGCCTCACACAAGCTGCTGAGCATCTGCAGACACCCAACCAGCGCAGGACACCAACTGCACTTCCTGTCCATCCTGTGTCATGGGCAGCCACCGAAGGACAGTGCACACTGTGGTGGAGCCAGGGGCTCTGGCACTCCCTGGATCAGAAGAGACGTGGTTGTGGCATTGCCAACAACCCCATCCCTGCCGGCAGAGGGGACAGCAGTGACAGAGAGCAGCCACAGCAGCTCTCCTCTGCAAATCCTGGTCAGAGCCATCATGCCTTTGCCACACAGCAACTCTGCAGCACCCAGAGACACGCTGAAGCCCCCTCCTCGCCCCCTCTGTGCTGATCCAGTCACACCTCCCCTCAGGCCATGGGCAAAGCTGTGGTGGGCAGATGGCCATGGTGGGCTGCTGGCAGTGGTGAACAGTTTGCCCACCATGGCTTGTAGCCACCACACGCCTGCCTCAGCNCCAGCAACTCACTTGGCAGCCTCCCCACCACCAGTCCTGGCTAAGCAGAAGTTGAGGAGAACTTTGCCTTTCTCTCTCTCTCTCTCCTCTAAGAGGAGAATTTATCTCCTCCCTTGGCTTGACAGCAGAATCAATGCTCTGGGCACTGGTTTTCAGGCTCCTCTTTCATTTGCTTGAAGGAGATAAGAAGCCAGAATATTAACCTGAAGTCTCAGGTGACTGAGAAGAGGGATGAGGGCAGAGCCTCTCTGCAGCCAGAGGCAAATGAGCACCTCCACCCACCTCCGCAAAGAGAAGTTCTGGCCTCAGCTGAGACCTCAAATAGCCCCTCACAAATGGGGTTGGGTGGTCCCACCACCTCCAAGGTCCTGGGCCAGCTCCTCACCAGTCCCCAACAACATCACCACAGTTTTGCATGGAGGAGAAGCTTTTCCAGGGGATGATGCCAGCAGAGGAAGGATGCCAGACTCCACTGCCTGCACCCCAGAGGACACCCTTCTGCAGGATGTGAGTCCTTCAGCATCACCCAGGCTTTCCTGGCTGTCACACATGCTTCAGAATGGTCCCCATTGCAGAGAAGACCAAATCCTGCCCTGGGCTGCAGTCCTGCCCCACCAACTGATCTTAACAGTTTGGGAATCAGTGATCTAGGCTGAGACCACAGAATCACAGAAGTTTAGGGGTTGGAAGTGACCTCTAATGATCATCCAGTCCAACCTCCCCTGCCAGAGCAGGATTAGGAAAGCACCCAGATGGGTCTTGAATATCTCCAGAGTGGGAGACCATGGTTGTCACTACAGGGCTGCACCCAAAAAGGAGCTAAGAGAGACAGCAGCTCCCTCTCAGCACTGCCAGGCTGGTGAGGAGCAGAGCTCCTGGTACCACCACAGACATGCTCACAGCCCTGCCATAGAGGGATGCTCCTTTTAGCCAGCATCCCCATGCTCCTGGCTTCCCTGGGCAGCCTAGCCCACATGCCCCTGAAGGCCACCATCACAAGAAACCCACTCAGAGCTCTGTGCCTTCCAACACAAACAGCTCTCTGTCTTCTCCTCCCACCCCAGCACCTGCCCTTCAAAGGCTCTCTCTGCTCTCAGGATCGCTCCTTCCCTCCACAACAGCACAAATTGTCCTTCCTTCTCCTGCCAGGCCACCACCATGACCTGCCCCAGCTTCCCTCCACCGAGCAGGGGGAGAGGGGGAGAGGGGGAGAGGACCCACAACTGAAGCAACAAGAGGCACCTGTCTTGCGGCACCTTCCTTTCCCCAAACACCTCTCTTGAGTGCTCAGCTGCCTCACAGTGGGGAATGAGGGACAGCAAATCTGGAGCACCATGAAAAACATCCATTGGACGCACCTGCAAGGGGTCCTGCAGGACAGAGGACATGGTGTGGCTCCTGACCACAGTCCCAGGCAGTCCCCAACAGAGAAGCAGTGTGACAGCCCATGCAGAACCCCTGCCTAGGGCTGCTCCGTGGGGCTTTGGGAAGCCTTCAGCTCCCCGGGGCTGTCAGGAAGCAGAGAGTCACTGCCAGGCTCTGTGGGGGAGTCCTCTGAGAGGCTTACAGCCTTGTCCACATCCCCAGCTCTCCTCCTGCACTGCAGGGAGTGCTGCTTCTGCACTGTAAGAGAGTCTCCTTTTGGTAAGCAAGATGTGCTCCCTTCCCATCCAAGCACACCTCATCCTTCTGCCCCATCGCTGCATCTCTTGCTCCTCCTGTGCTCCAGGGTTCCTTCTCAAGCTGTTTGTACTGGTGTGAGGCAGCGTCAGCCTCACTGCCCTGAACCAGGAGCCGTGCAGGTTGCTCAGAGCCTCTAACCTGAAAGCTTGGCCCATCCTTGGGGCAGCAGTGATGTGTCTGGAGGGTTCCCCACTTCAGAGACAAAGTCACAGCCTGGGTTGGAGGCTTGCTCTTAATGATGGAAACCACTAAGAGTGAATTCAAAGGCTTTCAGATTAATAAGACACATCGACGAAGAGTGGCAAAGGAACCTAAAAGAGGCCTGGAGACAAGTCCAAGCAAGCAGGGAAACTCCACTTGAAAAGCCAGCTGCTTCACAGCCTGAAAACCCACCTGGAGGCTCCAGCCCCGACAAAAGGCACCAGCAAAGGGGACCTGCCCAGTTCTGAAGCACTGGTAGCTAATGGAACCTGACTGCTTACTCAAGGGACAATCCCCACTCTAAGCAGAGTTTGCCACATCTGCTGTGTGCTGCAGCTGCCATGACCCAGAGGCACCCATGGCAGGATCAAGCCCTTGATCCCTGCTGGAGTCTCATCCCTTCTTCGCGTGGTCGTGATCTCCCTAGAGCAAGCAGGGAAAAGAGCCTCTTCTCTCTTGGATTGTCCCTGGTGCCCCATCACTCAGAGTAACCCAGCCCTGGTCAGGTCCAGGAAGGAGAGGAGTGGGAGAGGCACAGGCACGGGCATGTTCCCATCACAGGGTCGGCATCTGACTGCTTCTCGTGAAGGTGCCACCAGGGTCCTATAGCCTACCTTTGCCCTTTCCCATCCTGAGTCCACCCATGAGACCCCTCCCAGGGTGCAGACACTAACCCTGGCCTGGAGCAGAAGCCTCACATAGAGCCAAGAGCTGAGGTCTAGGATCCTCCCTGCTCTCCAGCAGGGTGAAACAAAGGACCTCATGTCCCAGAAGAGAGGAGAAAGAGGCAGGGAACACACAGCTCTACTGCATCTGTCCCGTGAGGTTCTCCAAAGCAGCAAACACCTCCCAACACCTGCCAGATCCCCTCATGGAAGAGCTGTCAGCCTGGCAGCAAGCTGCTCAATTGCTTGTTTACCCCTTGTCCCCTTTCTGACTGGTCAAGCCCTCATCTGCTTGGATGTCACCTTGCAGACAGGGACCAAGCTGTCTGCTCAAGGTGTGAGCAACAAGTGCTGCCCAGACCAGGGAATTGACGCCCAGGAGTCTGGAGGTCCACACCACCACACAGCTCCCAATGGTGCTGCTGTTGAGCTGAGTTTCTCCTGTCATCCTTTGGTGAGAGGAACCTCAGCTGGAGCAGAGGAGTTTGCAAACCAGGCAGCTCCTACTTAGTAAGTCAGCCCCCACATGCACCCTAAAAGCCACAGCCCTCTGCCAGCACTGCCAGGTCTGGAGAAAAGGATATCCTGGCACCAGCCTGGCACTGTGCTGGTGACAACAAGGGGTGTCTGGGCCCCTCAACCAGACCACAGGCAGCACAGGGTCTGAGAGCAGCTGTTACACTGTCCTGCTGCCCAGAGCTGCTGTGCCAGGCAGGGAACTGTACCCCCAGCTGCTGTCACCTGGCCCCGCAAAGCAGGTGCCACACAGCACAGCCTCCTGCAGCCTGTGAAACCCAGGGCACACTGCCCACTGGGACAGGGCAGCAGGAACAGAACTGTTTGGGCAGAGCCATGCTGGACCCGTGACTTCCTGCTGCTCCTTACAGAGCCAGGCCTGGAGTCGCGATTGCTGCCAGCTCCTACGCTCACCCACCAGACTGGTGTGGCACAAAGGGCTGGGCAAGCTGCCAGTGCTAGGGTGCTCTTACCTGCACCCAAAGGGCTTCCCCACATCCCAGTGCCCTCCACAGCCCTGCCAGTACCCAAGCCCTGCCTGCCCCCAGCTCGGTCCAGGGGAGCAAAGCCCCCAGTCCCAGGCAGCCTGAGGGTCTCCCCAGGGCTCCAGCTCTGCCGGCTCACTCCCGCCCCCAGCCCAAGGAGGTGGCACCACAAACATTTCCACTCTTCAGCTGCATCTACCCCTGGGGGAGGGGAACTGTAGGAGGGAAATTTCTGCCTTTTGCATGCAAAGATGCTCAGCGTTGCCTGGAGTGCCCCATTCTCTCCCAGCCTGGGGGTATTCACACTGGCAAGGCTGAGCTGCTTCACTCCAGCTTGGGACCTTCCCCAGCCGCAGCAGAGGATGTACATGGACGCACAGGGGTTTTAACATCTCACCACACCAACTCCAGAGCCCACAAACCTTCCAAAACAAGCCTAGGCAGGGAAGGGAGGTGCTGGGCAGTGCCCAAGGGACAGTGAATTGGGCACCATGATACTGTGCAGATCAAAGGCTTCAGGCCCTGCACCACCTAGCAGGATCCGGGGAGATGGTCAAAGCAGGATGAGCCCTGGGACTGTGCATCAGCTCAGGGATGGGTGAGGAGGAGCTAAGGTGAGGGGGACAAGCAGCCCCCATGACCTCCAGACCCTCAGTCACAGCCCAAGCAGCTCACAAAGCCCTCCTGCAGCACAGGGCCACTCCTTGCCGAGCGCCGGCCCGGTTCTTCGACAGCAGAGCAGCAACTCGGCAGCCGAGCTGCAGAGCTACGCCTGCCAGCATGCCAGCACCTCGGCCTTGTGGCCTTGGCCCTCTGCCCCAGTGCCATCAGCCCCAGCTGCTGCCACCCCTCCGCCAGCGAGCGGACCCCCACGGCAGGCTTCCAAGAGACCATCTTCCCCTTCTTGCTTCCCCCAGTCCCCCTCACGTCCTACTCCTCCTCTAGGGAGTCACACCTTGGCTCCCAGCAGGGACACCTGAACGCCCCACCTGTGACACGGTCACCCAGCACAGCGCTCCCCATTGCACCCAGCCTCGCTGCACCCAGGCCTGGCACCTGGGACCCGATGCGCTCACGTACCCGACAGCCGGCTGGGCACAGCCCCGCTGCCCGCGCACCGTGACCGCTGCCCGCTCACCAGCCAGCGGCAGCCATCAGCTCCTGCCGCCCAGCACAGCCCCTACTGGGGCTGGAGCCGAGGCTGAAGCAATGCTGGAACCAGCAACACAGCGGTGCCTGAGCCCCCCACGCTGCGCCCGCCCCCACGCCAGCCCCGCTGTTCCCGGGCCGGTGCGGGGCCCCGAGAAGGCAGCCCGGCCAGGCTCTTCAGGGAAAAGGGGAGAGGGGGTACCGGGCAGAGGGGCGGTAGGGGGGACCAAGGGTGCGGGGCACCAGGAAGCCGTGCGGCGAGGCGATGGGCACCCCTGTGCCGTCCTGTCGGGGTCGGCCGCCCCCCGCCCGCGACGAGGCGAACTTTGTCGGTGCTGCCCGGGTGGCCGCTGCCGAGAGCGAGGTCGGGGCCGGTACCGGTACCGCGGCTGGTCGGGCACTCACCGTCTGCTGCAGGTCGGGGATGCCGATGCGGACGACGATGGCGCCGGGCGCGGGCTCCTCCATGCGCACCGGGGCCGCCAGCTTGGGGGAGCGGGGCCCGGGGACGCCCCGGGTCGGGTCGAGCCGCGTCTCTTCCCGCAGGCCGGCGCCCGGCTCCCCGGTGGCGGCGGTGCGGGGCTGTCGCTCCGGCGGCGGCTCTGGCGGCGGCGACTCCGGGCTCTCATGCTTGCTGCCGGCGGGGCTCAGAGGCATGCTCCGTGCGGCGCGGCGGGGCGGCCGGCACCGCCACCGGCACCGGCACCGCGGGCCGCGCTCACCGCCCGCCTGGGGGCCCTGCGGGGGAACGAGAGGCGTCAGCTGGGCACCCGGGCTGGAATCCCGCGGGGGGATCCCGCTTCGGAAGGTCCGCCGGCAGAGGACCCTCCGCCACTGCACACGGGCATCCCTGCTGGATTCCCCCAGCCCCAGATGGCAAGGGACCCCCCCACTTCATAGGGGCATCCCTGCGGGACCCTCGGCCCAGCAGGCAAGAGACAGCTCCACACACACTGCACACGAGCATCTTCACAGGGACCCCACGGGATTCCCCCCCAGAAGACAGGGGACCTCAACATTGCGTAAGGGCACCCCTGTGGGACTACCCCACAGCAGATAAGGACCCCAGCAAGAGGACACCCAACCTCCACTTGGTGACCCGGTGGGGGACCCTGGCATGGTCCCAGGGGAGGACCTCTACACTCCACCCAGGCCATCCCACCAGGACCTTCATACAGGACCCCCGACTGCCCTACATGGAAGTTTCCATCTCTTGGCCCTCACCCAGAAAACCCCAACCAACCCTGCATGAATCTCACAGAGGGACTCCCAAAGCGTTCCCCACCACATAGACTCAGTGGCCACAACCCCACCACAGGAATCCTCATGCTGAGGACCCTGCAAAGGTTTGCACCATGTCAGAGACCTCACCAAGAAGCCCCACACCATGCAGAGATCCCCACAAGTGTTCAATAAAAGGACCAACTGTCACTGCATGCCCTCTCTGCCCCCACAGAGGACAAGGCCCCACTGCAGTGACCCCCACCAGAAGGGACCTTTCTTCATCCTGGTAGCAAGGCACAGACCTGCCCAGAGTTTACCCCATACTAGCCACGTGGCCATCAGAGCCCGGGTGACCCAGGTGGGGCTTGGGGCACAGCACTGTCACCAGAGCCACCACAGAAGGTCTGGACACTGCCCTGGGGCAGAGGTCCCAGCTTCTGCCCTGGTTTGCTCCTTTGGTCAGCGCTCTTCTCTCCACACCACCACCAATGCCTGCAGTTCATCCCAGTGACCCTGTCCCCCATCTGCAACCATGAGCCTCCATCTACACATCTGCACCAGCACATCTGGAGGGCTGGCCTGCCTGCCTCCATCCCCATCTGCCTAGGGAACATATTGGGGAAGCTGGGCATCAACAAGTGTGACTTCAAAGGGCCTCAGCACCCTGCCTGGCTCTGGGATTTACAGGGAAAGGTCCTGCAGACTGTTCATGCTGCAGTTAGAACCAGAATTGTTGAGATTTGGAAAGACTTTTTAGGATCATGGAGTCCAACCCTTGCACTGCCAGGACACCACCAAACATGACCCTCCGTACCACAATCTCCATGGCTTTGAAACCCCTCCAGGGTGGGGGACTCCAACACTGCCCTGGGCAGCCTGGGCCAAGCCTGGAAAACCCTCCAAGGGCAGAAATTTTTCCTCATGGTCAACCTGAACCTCTCCTGGCACAACTTGAGGCCGTTTCCTCTTGTTTCATCACTTGTTCCTTGGGAGAAGAGACCAACCCCACCTGTCTTCAACTTCATTCAGGCAGTTGTAGAGATCTAGAAGGCCTCCCCTCAGCCTCTGCTTCTCCAGACTGAACACCCCTAGTACTGGAGCACTGCCCACTGTGAGGTCCACTCAGAGGTGGTCACCACCCCAGCACATATCTCCACCCCTGCAAACAGTTAGACTGGCCCCAGTGCTACAGGCCTCAGTAGCAGCTCCAGCAGCCTGCTGGGCAAGGAGCTGGGGCTGCCTGCCAGGGGCTTTCCAAAGGTCTGGTACTTGGGCAGCAGTATACAGCAGTGGCCCTGTGCCAAAGTTCTGGGAGCAGGAGGATGGGTGACCTGTACTCGCACCCCTGAAGCCTGTCTGGGGTGGAGAAGCCACACATGGAGTGGGGGCAGGAGCAGCTACATGGAATGGTGGCAGGAGCAGCTAAGGTGAGCTCCAGTACTGAGACACAAGAGTCAGTGCCACAGCTGCTATTTCTGCCAGTCCCCTGCTGCCAGGGCTGGTTTAAGCCAGAAGGACCATCCCCTGCCCAGCAGGTCAGGTCTATGCTCCAGGGCTGGCCAGGCTGGCAACCACCTTGCCAAGAGCAGATGGTACTCAGGCTCTGTGCAGGACTGTGCCTGGGCCCGTGTCCGGTCCATGGCTGGCTGGGACCCAAGGCTTCCATCGGTGTCACAGTCCTCGCCCAGAAATAGACCCCACAGCCCCCATAGCTGGAGAGGTTCCCAGTATGGCCTGGATCTGTCCAGGAAATGACTAATGGCTGCTTCCTGAAGCCCAGGGACCACACCAAGGTGGCCAGCCTCAAGCACCTCTCTCAGCTGGAGCAGCATCTGTTGCCCAGTCCTTGCATTGGCAGAGCAGGCAAAGGCAGATGTACCAACAGACTTGGCAAGTCTGGGGTCACAGGGCGTCCTGGAGTATGGTGGCTCCATGACTGACCCCAGAAGGGAAGTCATGGCCTGGTCATGCCAATGAGATCATCCCAGAAGCAGCCAGCTCCGGGCTCCTCCTTTCCTTCAGCCCATACCCTGCACTGGAGACCTTGCATCCTGCTGCCAGGACCAGGGAGTTTCCACCTTCTCCTACAACCCAGAATCCCATCACTCCTTGTCTCCCAATGACACTCTGGCATGGGTCAAGCCTTTGTGCCTGGACAGGAGGACACGGTGCCCTGACAATTTGAGTCATCCTGAAGCAGTTCCATTTTAAGGTATAAGAAAAGCATTTCTGTGCAGCAGCAAAGGAAGCCAAAACCTTGCCTGGGGCAAGAAGAGATGGGTCTGGTGGCACTGGAAACCCTCCTGCTCCAGTGGGCACACAGCATGCTCCGCCCTGTGTCCATCCAGGCCCCACATAGACCCCAAGCCACTCAGAACTGCATCTCCAGAGCACGCACTGGGGCCAAGCAGGTCTCAGGTGAGGGGTGCAGGGATCCCAGGCACGGATCCAAGGCCACCCAGCCCTGCGGTTTTGAGTCAGGAGCCCCAGGGACAAGGTGGGGCTGGCAAGGGGAAGAAGTAGCTGAGTCACAAACAGCCAGGGAGGAGGTGGTGGCTGAGGTCTCAGAGCACAGAAGACAAAGGAGTAAGAGTGGCCAGGAAGGGAGATGGCACGAACATCTCTGGGACAAAGGCCAGAGGGGAACATGGGGAGTTGGAACACAAAACCAGCAGCCATGGCCACCACATGGCAGTCACACCAAGCAGCTCAAGGCCAAGACAAGAAACCTGCAGCCACATGAGGTCCACAGGACTGCCACCAGCAGTGTGACTGGGTCCCAGGGGATAGGTGAGTGTGGTATAGTGTCCAGAGAAGCTGGTTAGGGTAGGACGGACCATGGTCAGGACAAGGACCATGCAGACCCTTGGCAGGATCCACACACAGACCTGAGAGCCCAAGGGCTCAAACCTCAACAGTTGATGCCAAAGCATGGATGAAGGAAGTTGGGAAGACGTTGTGTCTGTGCCAAGGTTGGGAGATGGGCCACCAAGGGGCCCTGCTAGACCCTGGCCCGGCCTTGCTCCCTGAGGCTGCCAGCAGACATAGGATGGGCAGAGCCCAGGAGACTGGCACTGCTTACCCCGTGGTCAGGCCTGGAAGTAGCTGAAGGTTGGGCATGAAACAAGCTGCCACCACTGCTGGCCAGGTGCTGCCACGGGCATCAGGCAGCATCATAACCTGACCTTTGAAGTCCCTTCCAACTCAAGCCATTAATGAAGCTTGGCATGAACCTGTGAGCAGGCAAAGGTCCTCAAGAGATCAGACCTAAGAGGAGCAGAAGATTCTGCTGTGAAGATGCAGGTAGTAAGGAGAGAAAGGATCAGAAACGCAACTCCACATGGAGCCTGCACCCCATGGGCAAGCACCCACACGGGGCGGGCAGGCTCTGAACAGATGGTACCATATCAGTGTGCTGGCGCCCGCCCTTGCAGGCAGCCTTCCTGAAGTGGAGCACCTGCAACTTCACCAGCTGGTGAGGACCTGTCAGCCAACACAGAGCAACACTCTGGATGCAGCCCCATCTGCTGAAGGTGTTGTGGAAGGAGCCCAAGCGCTGCCTATTACCTCTCCCGGGTCATGCGGGCATCTTGCTGACAGTGGGCACATCTCACTGACAGTGGGCACAGCTCTGCATGAGACCTCCCAGACTCCAAGCTTCCCTTTGACTAAGTGGTGCCCAAAGGCAGTTGGCATCCACCAACTGCTTTCTTCCCTCCGATACATCATCACCAGCCAGGGTATGGAGCAAGAGCAATGCCACAACTGTCTCTTTATTCAGACACCACCCTATGCCAACAAGACAAGGAGCCCAGGGTCTACCCCTTGACTCAGTTCTATGATCAGGGATCCCAGCAGGCAGGGGCGGTCACACCTCATAGCTTCTAAGTGACAAATCTCCCCATGCCCAGCTTGGCACTGGCACCCATCAGCGTCTGTGCCCACTGCCTCTACTTCTGTTCCTCCACCAGCCTCCATTGACTTCTCTCATTGTTTTGGTTTTTTTTTTTCCTGCCTTGTTATTTCACTACAGGGAGAAATTAAACACTCCAGATGGTAGCTGCCAGGATTATTCCTGCTTTCCCCCACCACAGTCTTCTGGTACCTCATTAATTCCCAATAATGGGTAAGATATAACTGGTGAATGGTGGGAGCAGTGCACTGGGCACCCTCAGCCCAAATGCTATCAGTCACTCACATTCATCTCCTCATTAAATCAACTTGATTAGCAATCACTTATCTTGGGGAGGGGGAAGAAGTTGAGTCCAGATGAAGATGGGGGACAAGTGGTGTCCCTCAAGGGTCTGTACTGGGACCGCTGCTGTTCAATCCTTCATCAGTGACATCAACAGCGAGACTGAGGCACCCTCAGCAGGTTTGCAGATGACACCAAGCTGAGTGGCGTGGCTGGTAAGTCTCAAGGATGGGATGGGAGGCATCCAGAGAGACCTGGACAGGCTGGAGAGGTGAGCTGAGGAGAGTCTCATGAGGTTCAATAGGCCAAGTGCAAGGTCCTGCACCTGGGTTGGAGCAATTCTGGATATGAACACAGGCTGGGGGAGGATAAGACTGAGAGCAGCCCTGCAGAGAAGGACCTGGGGGTGCTGGTGGGTGAGAAGCTGGACAGGAGCCAGCAATGGGCACTTGCAGACCAGAAGGCCAATGGCAGCCTGGGCTGCAGCAAAAGTAGCATGGCCAGAGATGGAGAGAGGGGATTCTGCCACTTTTTTCTGCTCTGGTGAAACCTCACCTGCAGTGTTGAGGTTTCTGAGCTCTGCAGCTCCAGAGCCCTCAGCACAGGAAGGACGTGGACCTGATGGAGCACGTCCAGAGGAGGCCATGATCAGGGGTCTGTAACAACTCTGCTGTGAGGACAGGCTGAGGGAGCTGGGATTGTTCAGCCTGGAGAAGAGAAGGCTCCAGGCAAACCTAAGAGCAGTCTGCCAGTAGCTGAAGGGGGCTCTAAGAAGGCTGCAGAGGGACTGTTTGCAAAGGCCTGCAGTGACAGGACAAAGGGCAATGGTTTGAAATAAAAGAAGAGCAAATTTAGATTGGATGTGAGGAACAAGTTCTTTAGCATGAGGGTGGGGGAACACTGCAACAGGTTGCCCAGGGAGGTGGTTGAGGTCTCATCCTTGGAGATATTCAAGGTGAGGCTGGAAAAGGCTGTGAGCAACCTGCTTTAGTGGAGGATGTCCCTGCTGACTGCAGAGCATTGGACTCGATGAGCTTTGGAGGTCCCTTCCCAACATTCTTATTCTGTGAGTCTAAAACCAGGAAAAGGGGATGGAAACTGATGGAAGTGAGATATCAAACCTTTCCAGGAGCTTTTTCAGAGACAGGGACAAATCAGAGAAGCTGCCACCAAAGCAAAGCACACCTCACCAGCCTGGCTGACCTCACTGTAAGTGCCATGAGCAGCACCCAGCAGTGAAACCCAGAGCACAGCAGCTCACCTGGAGTTGCAGGAGCACTCACAAGGGGTTGCAAAGCACCCACCTTTAGCTCTCATGCTGTGAGAAGCAGCATTTCTTGCCCTGTTCTCCACCATTCCTGCTGTTATGGAGTGCCAGTTACATTCCCTGCCAGCTCTCACAAATCCCTGTGCCAAGGGCAGCCATGCCATGGAGACCATTCCACACCTTAATGTTGCTCTGGCACCTGCAGAGTTCCCCATGGAGCTCCATGTCCCACCCTGGGTTGGAGGCAATGCAGAACCAGGGTTTTCACTCCCTATACTCTGAAATTTTCCTCTAGAGGGAGGGGATCTGGCTAGGAGAATCCTGGACAATAAGCACTGCAGGCACTGTGGTGGCAGGACCTTGAAAGGGGCAACAGGCAAGATCCGAAGAAGACAAGCAGACTCAGGGCAAGAAAAGGAAACCAAGGCAGCAGTACCAGCTGGTACTGCTCCTGTGGCACAGAAGCTGGCACCTCCCTGGTGCTGCCACTCAGTTCTGTGGCAGGGTGAGGACTGGGCTGAGGTAGCCAAAAGGAGCCCAGAAAGGGCTGCTGTCAGCATCAGCACCAGGTCCTGCAGCCTGGCACAGGAGCCCAGCACCGCAATGAGGAGCCAGAGCTGGCAGGTTGCTCTTTCCGTACTTGTTAGAGAGGACAGGGCTGCTGGCACCTGCAGGTACCAACGCTGGAAACCCTTTCACCCAACTCCTTCCTCTCAGGTCTCCTCTGAAGCTCTTCCTGGAAAGCTTCTCAGCCCCTCCTCTGTGCTGTGGATGGTTCAGAATTGGCCTAATTTCGAGCCCACACTCTGGGGGCCAGTTCGCCCTCCTGCGTCAGCACTGTCTGCAGCCTGTGCAGCACTGCTCTCAGTTTATGTAAGGATTTACTCACCCGTGGCAGGCAGCACAGGGAGCCACCCACTCGGGCTCCACTTGCCTGCCAGACCCCATGCCTTCCCCCGGGGACACGCTTTGGGGGGGCAATACCAGGACACAGAGTGATGCCCTTCAAGAGGGCTCTTGTCCCTCTCAGGGCTTCGAATCCCTCCCCTGCATCAGACGCTTGGCAGGGAGGTCTCAGCAGCATCCCCCAGGGTTGTGAACAGCCTGCGAGGGAGCATTGGAAATCAAACAGGGATAACAGTAGTTGGCACCTCGACAGCAAGGCAAGCTTCCCAGGATTGAGAAGGCGCTCACCAGTCTCAGCATGGGGGCAAAGCAGAACTTCACACCTTCTGCAGCTTCCTCCGCAGGGGCTGCTAGCCACCCAGGGCACCGTGGCCACGGGCACCAGGGGGGTTAACCCACACCCAACCACAATGTCTTGCAGAAACCTCCAAACAGGCCTCTCCAGCAAGCAGACAGTCTGCCTGGCTCTTGCACTTCTCCCTGGCTGAGCCAGGGTTAAATCTCCTCACCTCTCCATGCCTGCTGGTGCACTGCCCCAGCTTTGCCCCTCCACTCATGTACCCAGCTGCCTATATCTGGCCCTAAACTACAGCACTTTGTTCTATCACCCCAGGAACCCTCCCCAGCAGACCAGGAACAGAGAGGAGCCCTGTGGGCTGAACTGGGAACAGATTTAATGGAACAGCCAAACCAATATTAATGCCAGTGCCATGCACACAAAGCTATACCCAGCCCAGGGACTGCACAGCACTTGGAGCAAGCAGGAAAGCATCCTCAAGAGCAGAATAGTGAGCAGAGAGCAGGAGGAGCAGGAAGAACAGGCTCAGGAGGAGCCTCAGCCCTAGTAACCCTCCCCCTTTACACGCAGGGATGGTGCTGGGATGGGATGCACCTGCAGCCAGCTCAGGGCAGCTGCCCCAACTTCTGCCCCTCCCAATTTCTCCCTGGCTGCCTCCAAACTCCTGGCAGTCCGCAGCCCATGGCTGGCCCAGGACTCCAGACCAGCCAAGCCAGGGCACCAGTGACTCTGTGACTTTCAAAGGCCTGGCCCTTTGAGGAACAGGGTCTCCTGAGACTGGGAAGCATGGGAGCATCCGGATCAGCACATCCTCAGGTGCCCCTTCCCAGCTGGTGCTTTGGGCACGGCACAAGGACCTGCAGGCAGCTGCTCTCTGGCCCAAGTGTAGCTTTCCTGGGGGGGTGGCAGGGAGTGACAGCATCCACTCAGTGGGAAACAGGTCCTGGGGTCATGCTGATGTGTGGAGAAGTAAAACTACCCCACCTCTGCCCCATGGCCATGTGCCAGAAGAGCAGGAGCTGTGCCAGGTCCCTGCACTCCAGGGCTCCCCTGACACCCCAGAGCTGTGGGAGGATGAAAGAGAGGCAAAGGGAGACCTGGTACCCTGCTGGGTGTCTGCTGGGGTGAGTGCAGTGAGCAGCACATGGGGCTGTCACTACTGGGGTCACTGGGAACGAGTCCAGTGCTGCAGTGACAGCACCAACCAGGACAGCTCCAGACATCCCCTGGCCCCACCAGCACCAAGGCAGCTGCCCTGGGACAGGGTGGCGCACCCACCCACCCACCAGCACCAGCACAGACCCTTGCAGCACAGCCACAGAGCCCAGACCATGCCTGCTCCTCAGAGAAAGGACCCAACACATAGGAGAAGCACCTCCTACGGCCCCATCTTGGTCCTGGCCCTGTCTGTAGTTCCTGTGCAAGGTCTTCACCACTCCTGAGTCCCCCCAGAACTGGGGAGCCCTGGGTCACACTGAGCAGCCCCGCCCAGACCCCCAGCCCTCTGCAGCCCTTCAGGGAGTGCAGCCCTCACCTCGGAGCCTTGGGGCACGTCCGCCTTGGCATGGCTGGCGATGCCCATGGGGGAGCAGAGCCGTCCTCTGGCCCGGCCTGGCTGTCACTGATTGACCAGGCCCGGCTGCGGCTGCGGCTGGCACACGGTCGATGGTCGCAGGCTCTGTGGCAGGCAGGGCGGGGGGGACGGGCAGTGGGAGGGACCTCGGCTCGGTGCCCCCTCGCAGGGTGTCGGGAGGCTCCCACGGGTCACCTTCCCACTGACCCGGGGCTGGTAGGCAGAGCCCTGCCCAGAGCCTCATGGCTTATCTGGACACAAGCAGGTAGGTCAGCCCCGCTGTTTGCCATGGCCCTGTCCCAGCCACATGTGATGGGGAGAGCAAAGCAGCCTGTGCCAGCTCAGCCTTGTTCTTTGCCACCACCACCTGTGGCCACCAGCACTGCCCCAGGTGGGTAGGGTGCTGTGGCCCCAGCCTGGGTATGAGGGTGCCTATGGGTAATAAGGGAGCAGTGCCCATCTATCAGTGTCCTGCAGCGCCTGACGGGTAATTTTCCTGCCCATCGATCTCACTCTCCCCACTGCCCAGGGTTACTGGGTCACTGGGCATGAGCAGATGATTAAAGGGCAAGTCCTGCACCTCACCACTCCCAGGGACAAACCTGCTACCGGTCCTCAGCTTCCCCAAAGTGATGACAGAGCAGTGCTAGCCCCACTGAGGGGCAGTGGGGTAAGGAGAGTCATAACTCTGCCCACACTAGCCTTGCAACACCACATCTCTGAGTGTCCTGAGTGTTCTCTGAGCCAGTCAGCTTCTGCTCTGGTGTGGAAACAGCCAAGTTTGAGGCAGTTTTGGGTATGTAGCCTCTCAACCTCATTCCCTGGGCTGTGCGCATCCTTGATTGTCCTCAGGGAGAACAGTTCTTTGGAGGCCTGAGACTCCTGGAGCCATGGGCAGCACCACCAGGACACTGCCCATGTGAGGACAGTCCCTTGAGCCTCCCTTGAGCTCAACCTACCACAAACCCAGAGTGGAGAGCCCCTTTGCAGACATCACCTTTCCCTCTCCAACTGACCCATGTCTTAGCTCTCTCCAGGAGCTTCTCCATCAGAGCTCAGCAAAGTTCCCTTTGCTCCCTGCCCTGCAGTGCTCTCCACACCTGTCCCAGCTCCCAGTGAAGCCTCAGTGCCCGTGGTACTTCCTCCTGCTGCCCTCACCCTTCCCTGTGCAGCACACCCTCAGACTCAGTCCCATGGGCCACCCAAGCAACCCAGCCTGTCCCCACAGGACCCCAGCTCAGGATGCCCCTGCCTGGAGGAGGAACAGAGCCTGTGGACAGGCTCAGATGGTTGAAGCTCAGAAGCTTGCAGGACCCGTGCCACCACCACGCAGCTGGCATCCACAGTGTGCCAAAAGGGAGCTCAGTGGAGCTGGCACCATTAACACAGGGCTCTGGGGATATAGTGGCTGCTGGTGTTCACTAAACAGAGTCTATCCCAGTGTGGAGACCCAGGCCTCAGGGGCTGCAGAGCCCAGCAGAGCCCCTGGAGCAGCCCAGCACCAAGAGCTGCCCACACAGCCTCTACCAGCCCAGGCAGGCATCCTCAGAGCAGGAGGCAGGGGATAGCTGCAATGAGAAGAGCCCAGTGGGGGGGCCTGGTGGGCTCCCAAGGCTCCCCCTGCAGTGGCTCAGAGCAGGAATGGTGTGTAGCCATAGGAACATCACTTACCAGTCACCTTGGAAACCACAGCTCCGCGCTCCCGGAGCACGTGCGGGGCCCTGTGCACCCCGGTCAGGGCCCTGCACCCACCTTCCTGCTGCCATCCCAGCTAGCAGGGACAGTTGGGACAGGAGAAGACCCCTCCTCAGTGCACCAGCAGAGCAGCTGGAAATCAGCACCAGGATCAGACCCTTCCAGAGTCTTCTGGACCACAGACCCTTGGGTTCCAACAACCTCTACCTGGAGGTGTGCAATGGAGAGACTGGTACCTCCTCCTGTCCCACTGGTCCCTGAACCCCCCTCATGTGGAGCTAGAACATCAGAACCCACATACACACACTCCCAGCCCATCGGCACAGCAGAAGACCAAGCCTGAGCCAGGCACACCTAAGGACACAGCCAGGAGGAACAAGACCTTGGAGCCTGCCCCACCAGCCTGGCAGAATTCCCATCTGCTCCTTCCATCTCTGGGCACAACTGCAGGCAAGCACAGCCCAGGAAGGTGGCACCAACCCAAGGACAGATAAATCCAAGGTTCCCACACCTCCCATCCCCATTTCAGCAGCCCCCACTGTCTCCTTGTACAGTGGGCAGCAGGTAAGTACCCAGCCCCTCGACACTTGAGTGATGCCATGGTCCAGACTGACCCAGCTCAGCGTCCTGAACAGCTCCAGGGCTGCCCTGTGTCCACTGCCCGTGCCAGCTTAGGACACAAGTTGAAGCCAAAACCCTGAGGGCTTCCAGGACAAAGCAGCCTGAGCAGCCCTGCTGCTGTCAGGACCCACCACTCCCTCATCATCATCACCAGCAGGACCCCATTGCCTTCACCCCAGGCACTCTCACCCACCACAGCCTCACCCCTGCCCCAGCACCACCCCAGCACCCCACCCTTGCCGGTGTCCCCCTGCCAAGGCTCCAGGCTCACACAGCAGAGTGCAGGGTCCAGGGCTGCTGGTGCTGACCCCATGCCCAGGGGGACATACCTGACCTGCTGCCAGTTGCTGCCTGGGCGCAAACACTATCCAGAGCTGCTCTGGGGGTGGCTACCACCCCACAACAACATCCTGCCACGGCAGGGGCCCCAAGCACCGGCTGCTTGGGCAGCCTGGAGGAGTGCTCAGCTGCTGAGCCCTGGCTAATAGGATAACCTGTCTCCATCTGCCTGTCTGAGGCTGGACACTAATCCTGGCATCCCTGCCCTCCCCGCACCCCCCACCCACCTTGCAAGGCCAGCCCCGGGAAGAGCTGCTGCTCTGGCACAAGTTGGGCAAGACTTTCAGGCAGCCACGGTGGGCACAGAGCAGGGCAGGGCTGTGCCAGGCTCCTGACCTAGTCACCCTCACAGATCCTGAGAAGCACCTCCATGTCCCAGGGGCAGTCCTTCCCCTTCAGGGCTGGGAACGAAACCCTGCAGCAGGGACCCCAGATCCAGTGGTCCTACTCCCACTGGGATCCGCTGCTCTGCTGCAGATCCAAGAGGACCAGGTCAGAGCATGGTCTCCTATGGAGTGATCTGCTGTGGGTGCTGCAAGACGGTGGTGCCACAGCACCAGGTTTGTGCCCTGCAGGTCCTAGCTGTGCTGTGAGCCCAGGCAAGGCTGACTTCACCCAGCGAGTGAGGCAGAAGAAGAAAAGCTTGGCAGAATGCCCACGGCTCAGCGCAGCCACAATCCATCCCCCCCGCACACATATTCCACAGCTGCACCTGCCCTGCATTGGCAGCCGGTGCCTAGACAACTGGCACAGCCCTGTGGGGAAGCACCCCTGGCAGCACACAGCACGGCACAGCGTGGAAACACACAGGGCAGCCCACGCAGCCCAGCCCACGCCCTGCTGCCAGCCCTCACACTGAAAGGCGGCGCAGCCCACACAGGCCGGCCCACGCTGGGCACTGCCAGCTGCCAGGAGGACTCACTAGGTGAACCCAGCACCCTCCAGGGGTGCTGGAGTAGAGCTGCTGGCCCTGCAAGCAGCCTGCTGAGGCCAGAAGTGTGGCGATTTGTGTGTTCCTTGTTTCTCCTCTGGCCCAGCCTGACTGGTGCCCAGGGAGAAGGGATGGTCATGGCAGGTGCCCATGTTGTTGGCACAGGGGTCGGTCACTCCTCAGCTCATGCCTGCCCTGAAGTGGGTCATGGTAAATGCCTGTGGTGAAGGGGGCTGGCAGGTCACAGCCTGTGGACAGGGGGAGAAGCTGGAGTCCCTTGCAAGCCTCAGCACTGGTTGCACCGGTACAGGTGGGACCACACTCAGAGGGACACAGTGCAGGTGCCCTCAGGCAGGGCAGGAAGAAGGTCCATTGCATGGGACAACACCCAAGCAGCCAGGGCTGGAAGAAGCACCCACACTAGTGGTGCCTGTCCCCACAGAGATCCTGGATCCCAGCTGGATGGCTCCTGGCAGAGCTGGGAAACCATTATCGCCCACAGGACCTTTTCTCTTGATGCCTCCTCAAAGCACATCATCAAGTAATGACCTATCCTGGACTCAAAACTGCTTCTGCATTGCTTGCAGCCCCCCTGAACGGGTCCTGTCCCCCCAAGCTGGAGCTCTGCCACCCTTTGCCAGCCCTCACCAGCCCTCTTTCTGTCTTTAGCTCCCCACAAGGCTAACCCTGAGCACTGCAGCCAGGTCCCCATCCCCACTGCCCCAGGCAGGCCAACCCCTCTCAGGACAAGGCTGCAGTCCTACCACCCTAAGCCCTCTCCCGACCACCTCCCCTCAGGAGACCCAGAGTAATTCCAAAGGCAAAGTGAAGGACAGGATAGTGCTTACCTGGAAGAATTATCACAGGCACGGGGTCACAGCACTCCCTCCTCATCAACCTGCAGACAGCAGAGCAAGGACAGCATCAGTCCAGTGCCCCTGGGGACACTTCAGCCATGCAGAGTCAGCCTCAGGAGAGCAGACAAGTGCAGAACCCCTAGGGCTAGGACCAAGAGCACCCCCGGAGCAAATATCCCATGGGACACCAGGAAGAGATGCAAGGTCATCCACAGCTTACACCCACAGCTGCTGCCCAGCGCAGGCAGAATGCCCAGCCTCTCTGCACCCCGAGCCTCCTGCCCACCCGAGCCCCCCTGAGCCCCATGAACAGATATCTGTTGCCCCAAGGAGAGTCACAGGAGCTCTGCCCATCACCCAGGTGAGCTGGAGGACTGGCAGAGGTCCTTGAGCATCTCTGCCACTTTGGATCAGCTCCTTGAGCACCTCTCCCACCTTGAGTCAGTGGGATCCTCAAGCACCCCTCCAACCTTGGGTCAGTGGGGTCCTTAAGTACCTCTTCTACCCTGGCTCAGGGCCTCAAGCATCTCTCCCAACCTGGGTCAGGCTCTTGAGCACTCTCCCAGCCCAGCTAATTCACTCTTGGGCTGAGTCCCGAGCAGGTCGCAGCCTGGGAGCAGAAAAGCCTGGAGCTGCAACGCCAGCAATGCTAAGAGTAATTTCCTCCACAGGTCAACCTGCTTGTTGGGGACAAGCAAGAGAGGGCCCAGAGCCCAGCTGAGCCCACCTCCAGAAGACACAGGACAAGTGCCCCAAGGCTCAGAAGATGAGAGAAGTGCATGCAGATGCCTCTGCTCCCCTGTGTGCTGGGAGCCTGCTGGCTCTGCTTGTTCTGCTGGCTCCTCATTAAGGCTCCTTTCTGGGTGAGTAGCTGAGATGGCTGCTATGTTGTAAGGAATTAAAAATGCATGACTTGGGGTTTCTCAGAGCATGCCTGTTGTGTTGCAGCTGGTGCCAGCAGAGCAGGGTGCTGAGGAAGAGGAGTGGGGGAGGAAGAGGCCACCGCACGCGTTCTGTTTGTGCCAGGAGCTCGCCATGTACTGTGTGGGCAGAGGGTGCCACCAGGCACTGAGAATGTTCCACAGGACACAGCCCAGCCTCCACAGAGGCAGAGGGGTGGCAGCCCCTAACCATGCACCAGGGACACTTCACAGCTATTGGGCGCACCCCTGTCAAATGAGGCTGCTCAGGTGCCAGTGGGGCAGTAGCGAGATGCCCTGGGCAGAGCTGCCACAGCTACATCTGCTCCTCTCTGAACCCCGTAAGAGAGGAAAGCTAGCAGGGCTACTCAGGTGGGCTGCCCTGGTTCTGGCTGGGATGGGGTTAATTCCCTCCACAGCTGGCTCTGGTGTGAGGATAACCTGGAAACAGCTGATGGTGGAGTCGTTGCTAAGTAGCACTCATCCCAAGTTAAGAATTCCTCCAAGCAGGAACACAAGGAGCTGGGAGGTAGCATGGCCGGGAGAGCTGAGCTCAACCAGCCGCAGGAGATGTCCCAGACCACGGAAGATGAACCAGCGTAAGAGAGGTACTTAAGGACTGGAGCAGCTGGCCAGCAGGGGCAGATACCTGGCCATGAGTTGGTGGAGGGTGAGCATCTTCGTGGTGCAGCCCTTGCCTTGGGGTTTATTTCTCTCTCTTTTTGCTGTATTTATTTCACTACTATCATGATTATCCTGGTTTGGTTTAGTCATTAAACTCATCTCAACCCAGGAGTTTTACCTTTTATCCTCACCTTTTTTCCTCATCCCACTGTGGGAAGAACAGGTGAGAGGCTGTGTGGGGCTCAGTGGCCAGCTGGGGTTAAACCACAAGGACCAAAACAAACTGGCATGGGCATACACACACACACACATGTATGTGTGTGTGTGTGTGTGTGTGTGTGTGTGTGTGTGCGCCCTGCCAGGGTGTTCAGGGACCACAGTGCACTGAATCTCTGAATCTCTGCCTCCTTAACACTGGCAATACTAACCCACACACCCCACCATGCCTGCTGCCCCAGTTCTGGTAGAATCATAGAATTATTTTGGTTGGAAGTCACCTTTAAGATCATGGAGCCCAACTCTTACCCCAGTATTGCCAGGGCACCACCAAGCTGTGGCACTCAGCACCACACTTCCATAGCTTTGAAACCCCTCCAGAGATGGACACTCCAGCACTGCCCTGGGCAGCATGGGCCAGGCCTGGACAACCCTGAAGGGGTAAAAACTGTTTCTCATGGTCAACCTCAACCTTCCCTGGGGCAACCTGAAGCCACTTCCTCTTGTCTTACACAATGCTCTGGGCCTCTGCATGGGCATCAGCCAGCCAGCCAACAAAACCACACACACAGAGCAGGCATCTGCAGCACAGGAGCCTTCCCCAGCCACACACCAATGTCCCAGGTTGTGTTAGCTGCTGGCACAGCCATGGCACAATCCTGAGAAACCAAGCTATGAGTCCCTGACAACATCTTGTCCTAAGGCACCCAAGCACCAGCTGCATTTTACCAATGTGCCCTGGGCATGGTAGGGTTGGGGCAGCAGATGCAGCACCAGGAGTGAAACTGGCAACAGAGCACATGAGGGAGAGGTGCATGAGGAGTCATCCCCCTTGGCACAGGCCCACATGTCCAACATGTGGAGGACTGGGCACCAGAACTCTGGGGGAGAATGCAAACCCCAAGGAGACTGAGAAACAAGAGGCAAGAAGGACCAAAGGGCAAGGAGGGGAAAAAAGCTGTCATTAGAGAAAGGAAGGAGCAGAGGTCATTTCTTTGGAAGGAGGAGGCAAATAAGAAGGGACGCAGATAAAGCTGTCACATCCTGAGCAGTCTGCAGAAAGGAGCGGACACTTCTTTCATCTCCCAGCACCAGGGCAGTGGGAAGTGCCATGGACCTGGCAGCAAGGAAACACTTCCCATCACCCACAATGGGGACATGCAGCTCTCTACCACAGGAAGCCCATGGAGCCAAGATGGTGCAAGTTCTGGAGGGTTGCATGGCTGAGGATGCCACTCAGCAGCACTGATACAGGGGGGGCAGTGCTGAGCAACCCCTCCAGCAGATCACTCCTCGGCCAGTGCCCAGCTCCCTGCAGCAGTGCCAGAGCGGAGCCAGGGCAGCCAGATGGTCCCAAAGGGTGGCTCTGAGCTGCAGAGGGGCTCAGTTCCCAGCAGGGTGACTCTTCCTCCTGGTTTTCATAGATTCATAAATCGATAGAATGGTTCAGCTTGGAAGTGACCTTCACTTCCACTCCCCCACCCAGGTTGCTCAAGGCCCCATGCAACCCGAGCTTGAAGAAGAGGAAGAGGAGAAAATCCTCCTTCCACCATCTCCATCCCATCCTGACCTCCCAGGCCAGCACAACAACCTCCTGGGCTCCTGCTGAGCTCAGCCTCTCCGGCACCACATATTCTGTCCTCAGGTGACAAGGAGCTGATAGAATCTTGACCATGGGGATGTCCATCCAGTAATGCCAAAGGCCCTGATCTGCAGGGGAAGCAGCTCAGGAGAGAAAGTAAATGCTTATAAGATGAGCATCTTCTCCCAATCCTGATAAGAGGCCGAGGAGACTTATGAGTTTATTATTGGAGCTGATAAATTAAACTCTTCACAGAGGAATAAATTATGCAGATGCTCTGTGATGTATTTAGACTGCAGCCTGCACGCTGCCGGGATTCGAGCCCTGATGGTCCCCCAGGGTCCTGCTGTCTGTGGAGCCAGAGGGGTCTTGTTCAGACCAGCAAGGGGAGCTCCAGAGGGAGCTATTTCTTCCTTTTGCTGCGAGTGGCAGTTCTGCCTTTCACTTGTCTCAGGTTGACTCTTCCATCAGGAAGGTGCAGATCCTCCCCCACCTTGCACTGCGTTCAGCTGCTTCCCTTTCCGGGATAAGAGCGATGCCCGCAGCATGGCAGCAGCTGGTCCCCAACAGTCTGATAAGCACAACATGATCAGAAATGACAAGTAAGTGGAAGTAAAATTGTCCCCAAGACATAACTGGGAGCTGGGAAACATCTGGAGACTCCTCTCTATCTCAGGAGGGTTGTGGGAATGTCTCTCTGCACAGAGAGCCCACCACGGGGCTGTGATGTGGCAGATGGGATACAGGCAGATGCCTGTGCTCAGGGTTCACACAAAAGGCCTTTCTGCCTCCTGAAGTCTCCCGAGGCCCTGACCCCATGAAGGGACAATGCGGCTTGGTTCCTCTCACAAGCATCATCAAAGAATTCATTCCAGCTGCTCCAGGCAAGAAAATCAGACAAAAGCCTTCCCCAGACCCAGGCCAAGGGCTGCGGTGCCACTGGCAGGCGCTGCTGCACATCTCTGTGTGCGGACACTGTTCTGGCCACACCACAGCCAAAGCACCACCATGGCACAGCTCTGCCTAGCACAGCCTGGACAGGCATTGCCACTCCATGTGGCCTCACGGGAAGGTTGGAGGAGAGCAGTCAGGCTGAGTTCAAGTATGGCAAACATGACCCAGCAACCTCCTGCCACAGTTCTGGGGATCTGTGAGCCCACAGAGGAGCAGGAGGCATTGAGGAAGGGGCAATGCCCCAGCAGGCAATGTCCTGTATCCCCAGCATGCCAGGAGCAGTAGCCTCCTCCTGTCAAGGCCAGAAACATTCCACTGTTCCTCCTTCGGGCAGGGAAAGGTCCTCAGGCAGCCCAGTCCATGGGCAGCTTCCGCCAGAGCTGAATAATAGCATCCGGGGCTGAGTGTTTGCGGGGCCACCTCACTTCCTGCCATTCTTTGCACACCCCCTGAGGATGTCTATAAAAAGCAGAAGAATCCAGACCTGGAAGTCTAAACCACTCCTTAAATAAGCCAGGAATACCAGGCTTTCCTGGGGCAAGGAGCCCTGCAGACCCCCACAGTGGGTGGGAGGTGGGACACAGCCCAGGCCCTGTCAGTTCTTGTCCTGGGGACAAAAAGTGCCATCCTGAACCACATGGCACCTTCTGGTTTCTCAGTGCAAACAAGACCCAGTCAACCACCAAACCTACCTTTGCCCACTGAACATTCTCTGGTTCTCTGCTAAGCCACCCACTTTGGGATGAAAGAGCAACTCCGAAAACCAGCTCCTTCCAAACAAGCAGCCCTTCAAGGCGGGGTCTGGGATGGACACCACCACCCAGATCCACCGTGGAGGGTTCAGGGCAAGACGAGCCTGCGGGAGGTTGTCTGTGGGGTGCACACCCTGCACACCCCATGCACACTTCCTGGGGTCCTGGCTCTGCCCATAGAGGGTCTTGCACCAATCGTCCTCCTGCACCATGCCAGGCCCTGTCCCGACCAGTCACCCATGCAGCTGCAACGGAGCCCACTCAGCATCCAGAGCCACCATCTCCCAGAGCTGCTGCCAGTAAGGGCAGAACGCTGCTGCCAGAGAGGTCTTTCAATATTTCATGCCACAAGAGCCTCCCGCTCGACCTGCTTCTCGGGTTACTCAAGTCCCCGTCGCTGCTGCTCCCCACAGCGAGGTGGGCAACGTGACCACAGCTCCAGGCCCAGACACCCCAAGGCTGAAAGTTTGGGCTGACCCTGAAGAGACTTCCCCAGAGCCAGCTGCCTCCCCTGCCCACGCTGCCAGCCAGAGCCCAGGCGCGCAGGAACCTGAGCCTGTGCCCGTTGTCACAGTGACAGCAGCTCAGCTGCCTTCAGGAGTGGGATGGCAATTTACTCTTTGTACTCTTTTTAGCTGCACACCCCCCACCACCACCACCAACACCCCCCTGCTCCAGTCCTGCCTTGGCAAGGGGATTCCCACCCCACAGCCCTGCCAGCCCCACAGGGCTGCTGAGTCCCCACTGCATCCCACAGCTCTCACTCTCATGTCCCCGGTGCCAAGAACCAGCAGCTCCTGGATTCCGGGATAGCCAGGATAGCAGGTTGGGGTGGGAGGCTGGCAGGAGCAGGGCAGCTCCCCTAAATGCCTGGGTGAGGACTCCTGCAGCACAGTTCTGCTCCCTCTGTGTGTCCCAGCTCCCCTCACAGCCTCTCCTGGCCTCCTGGGCAAAGGGAGAGCAAGGCAGGAGTCAGAAAACCTCCCAACTGACCCCCAGCTGCAGTCCACCCCTGGAAGACTCCTCAGTCAGAGGGCACTACCAGCAGAAGCTCCACTCCCACGCCTCACCACGCGCACGCTCATGGCCCCAAATGCCATCACCAGATCTCTGCCAAGCCCCACGGCAGCCATGAGCACTGCTCCAGGGCAGGACCAGTTTTTCCATCACCCCAGGCTCCACCACTCCACGGGATGCCCCAACTTCACAGAGGCACGGGAGCTCAGGCTGCCTGCTGTGCCCCCTCCCCAGCTGCCCCCCCAGCCCCGTACGCTGCTGGCACACACGTGCCTCACCATTTGCATAGGCACTCACGCACGCCTCTGCGGAGGCTGCAGCCAGAAATTTTTAGCTGGTGGGAATCTCAGAAGAATATTCTGTAAGCTCTGTTCGTGTGTCTGCTGGAGTGGGCACACACACACACACCCTGAGCACAGCAGTGGTGCCAGGGAGAGGGTACTACAGCCCGCAACATGTTCAGATCACCACACTAACAGCTTCGGGTGGTGTGTGGTTATTTGGGTGTTGTATGCTGCTCAGCAAGGAAAGAACTGGTTATCACCTGCAAAAGGACCCTGCAATGTTCTGCTTTGTGCCCCTTGTGGCCCTAAGTTCCTTTTGCCCCTTGCAGGTTCAGCTTAGACAGCAAAACCTCCTCAGAGGGCTCCTGTGCAGGGGTGATAGGCAGGAGGACTTTGTTATGCAGTTAAATTTAGTAGATAGGAAATGATGGACACTTCTTAGGTCTCACCTCCATCACCCCCTGTCACCACCAAGGCAGAGAGACTAGAGAAGTTTTTAGTTAAGTTTATAAAGTTCTGAGGGAAAAGACCCTACCTTGACCTGCCCCACACTGTCCCCCGGCCCTAAGCCCCATCCCTGAGCCTCATGCCACACACACAGGCAATGCCCACACCACACACTGCTTGGGCACAGCCCTGAGGTCCTCAGTTCCACTCCTGCTCTGAGAGCCTGAGGTCTTCCAGACCTTGTTCCACACTGGGAGAGTCACAGGAAGCTTCACTTAGCCAGCCCAGCCCAGAAGACACCAGCCAAGAGTCATGGCAGGTCCTGGGCCAAGGCATCATCTGAGAGACCAAGACCAAGAGAAGGCTGAGCCCCGCAGAGGCCAGTAGCCGCAGTTATGAACTCCTCACCTTACAACCCAAGATGGCACAAGCACACATCAGCTAGGAGAAGGCCTTGTGAGACACTTTCCCACCATGCCTTGCTACAAGCACCTTTGCAAAGCCAGTCTCACATCTCAGAGATGCCTGGCAGAGGTAACTCTTTCATCACTGAAGGCTTTGAGGATCCCTGTTCACAGGCGTGGAGGCTTCCTTCTTGCATCCTGACTCACATGAGCACCCCAGGTACCCCTGGGTACTGGTGCCTGTGCTGGTCAACCCAGCTCTGGACTTTCCTGCTCACTTGTCCCAGTGAGGAACAGTAGGAGAGTGGCAGACACTTTTCCAGCAGTTCTCTGAGACAGCAGGGACTAGCAAGGCAGCAAGCTGAAGCTGAGGCAGAACACAACCACCTAAACCCCGAACAGGCTTATCCAGCGCACCCTGAGCCCAGGGAACAGCTTGTTAGCTGTGACAGCACAGGCTGGAGATGACTTACCACACCGATTGCGCTTAGCAGAGAGCACAGAGCACAAGAAAATGGTGCCTGCAGCACCATGTGCAAAGCCCCGAGGGCAGATACCCCCAGCTCTGCTCAGGCACACAAGGACCACCACCACAGAAGTTACAAGGCTATGCCATGCCTCTGTCAGAAGTCCCTTCGCTGCCTAAACGCTCCTGGACCACACCATAGGTGTCGTAGTCCCCTGATCCTCTGGCATAGCTACCTGCTCCCCAGCACAAGCCCCCAGCACCTCCGTGTCCCTGTGCACCATGGCATCTGTCCCCAGGCACATTCAGCTCGCTGCAAATCTCAGCTCTTGCTCCCCAGAACAGATGCCCCATGCCAGCTGCAGCCCTTACCCAGTGGCCACATGCCCCCAAGCACCTCACAGCCCCTACCCCTAGCACAGGCACCCCAGTTACAGCCACAGTTCCTGTCCCGAGGGACCGACACACCCCCCAAGACACCCCACTGCATGCCAAGGCCCCTACCCCTCAAGATACCCCACTGCCCGCTGCAGCTATGGCCACCCCAAGTACACAGCCCCCAGGACGGGCACCCAGCGGCGAACCACGGCCCAAATTCCCCAGCACAAACAAGCGGGCACCACTCCCCGGCCGACACGCCCCGGCCCTGTGCCCACTCACATCGCGGCCTCCCCGGGGCANCCCACCCGCCCGGGCACGGGGTCCAGTGGAGCCCTCCCGTTGGTGCTCCTCCGAGGCGCCGGACCCGGGCCGCGACCCCCAGGCAGGGCTAAGCGCGGGCTGAGCGCCGACTCCGCTCCGCGCCCCGCTCCCCACCCCAGCTGCTCTCGTTACCTGCGGGACGGCGGGCGGCGGGGCCCGAGCCACCATAGTCGCGGCGCAGCCGGGGGCAGCGGCGGCCGCCGGCGGCGGGAGGGCGCGGAGCAGAGCGGAGAGC
>VWZE01012787.1:0-57674 GCA_013396675.1 Eubucco bourcierii
ATTCTATGATTCTATGATTCTATGATTCTCTTCTGAGTGTGTAGCTACAAGTCGGTCAGGAGAGGAGAGTCTTCCCCTTCACTCTGCTCTACTGAGACCTCACCTCCAATCCTGCCTTCAGTGCTGCTGTCCACAGCAGGAGGACTCAGAGCTGCTGGAGTGAGTCCAGAGGAGGCCACAAAGATGACCCAAGGGCTGGAGCAGTTCTGCTGTGAGCACAGGCTGAGGGAGCTGGGGGGGTGCAGCCTGCAGAGGAGAAGACTTCTGGGAGTCCTCAGAGCTACTGCCAGTGCATGAAGTGATCCTACAGGAAGGCTGCAGAGAGTTTTCTCATGAGAGTGTCCAAAGACAGGACAAGAGGGAATGGTTTGAAGCTGAGGCAGAGTAGGGTTAGACTGGAGCTGAGGAAGGAGTAGGAGGCTGGTGAGACTCTAGAACAGGTTGTTCAGGGAGGCTGTGGATGCCTCCTCCCTAGGAGTGTTTAAGGCCAGGCTGGATGAGCCCTTGAGCAACAAAAGTCTAGTTGAGAGGTGTCCCTGCCCATGGCAGGGAGGTTGGAGTCAGTGATCTCTGAGGTCCCTCCCAACCTGAGCCATTCTGTGCTTCTATGGCATGAAGCAAACATGTTTGGCAAGGCCAGAAGATGCAGCCTGTACAGTTGCTGTTCTCCCTGCACCCATGGACTGCCCTGGTGCCCACTGTGCTGGGTTATCTGCTCTGGGTTTGGAAGAGCAACGAGGCAGTAACCATGTAAGGAAATAACATTTTTGGCCAGTGGAAGGTCGTGGTTGTGTCTTGCACAGAGGCTGTTGCTGCCATCACTGTTTTGGGACCTGAGCCCTGTAGTGAGCATCTGCCTCATGATGCCCTTTGGCTTTGGTGTGTGGGAGGGAGGGAAGCCAGATGTGGTAGGGGTGTGACATCTGAGAACGGTTTTGTTCTTTACAACCATAGGTCAAGATAAAAACCCTAAAGCTATGGGGCAAAGTTTCGAAGAGAATAAAAGTCACTGGAAAATTGGACATAGAATTAGCTGTAGGGAAGCTAGAAGTCACACTCAGCCTGCTGTCTCTGAGCAGCATGATGTTGTGGGCTGAAAAAGGCAGTACAGAGACCCTTGCCTCATATGTGGGGGGGAAACCCCTTCCAATGGTAGGGGGCTTTAACCAAAGGAAGCAGAGAAGGGAACCTGTTTCTCAGGAGTGGGATTTCCACTTTGCTTAGGAATGTGAAAAGGCTACAAAGCCTAAAGCAGTCCCTAAAGAGTCAAAGGCTCTGACACTGTGCAGGGCAGGGTAAGGAGTAAGCATTAGCATCATAAAAGTTTGGCAGTGCAGCTTGCTGAGATTTGTGAGAGTGGGGAAACAACAGTGGATGTTGCCTGTATTGGAATTGCTGCTGAAGGGGCAGCAAAGTGAGCATCTGTGCTGGTGTCCAGTACTGACATGGAAAACCTCCTCTGCATCTCCCCCAGGCACAGCTTGCACAGTCTGCAGAGTCCAAGGAAGTGGAAGAGCAAGGACTGAGTTTTAGCTCTCTTATTAGAGAGCTAAGGCTGAAGCTCGGCTTTGGAAGGCAAAGGCACAGGATGTGGTGCCTTGGAGCGCAGCAAGGTTACAGCAGTGTAATGAGGTTAGAGCAGTGCAGCGAGGTTAGGGCAGCACAGGGAGCTTAGGGCAGCGCAGCGAGGTGAGGGCAGCTCAGGGAGCTTAGGGCAGCACAGCGAGGTTAGGGCAGCACAGGGAGCTTAGGGCAGCGCAGCGAGGTGAGGGCAGCTCAGGGAGCTTAGGGCAGCACAGCGAGGTTAGGGCAGCACAGGGAGCTTAGGGCAGCGCAGCGAGGTGAGGGCAGCTCAGGGAGCTTAGGGCAGCACAGCGAGGTTAGGGCAGCACAGGGAGCTTAGGGCAGCGCAGCGAGGTGAGGGCAGCTCAGGGAGCTTAGGGCAGCACAGCGAGGTTAGGGCAGCACAGGGAGCTTAGGGCAGCGCAGCGAGGTGAGGGCAGCTCAGGGAGCTTAGGGCAGCACAGCGAGGTTAGGGCAGCACAGGGAGCTTAGGGCAGCGCAGCGAGGTGAGGGCAGCTCAGGGAGCTTAGGGCAGCACAGCGAGGTTAGGGCAGCACAGGGAGCTTAGGGCAGCGCAGCGAGGTGAGGGCAGCTCAGGGAGCTTAGGGCAGCACAGCGAGGTTAGGGCAGCACAGGGAGCTTAGGGCAGCGCAGCGAGGTGAGGGCAGCTCAGGGAGCTTAGGGCAGCACAGCGAGGTTAGGGCAGCACAGGGAGCTTAGGGCAGCGCAGCGAGGTGAGGGCAGCTCAGGGAGCTCAGGGCAGCGCAGCGAGGTGAGGGCAGCACAGCGAGGGTAGAGCAGCTCAGGGAGCTTAGGGCAGCGCAGCGAGGTGAGGGCAGCTCAGGGAGCTTAGGGCAGCGCAGCGAGGTGAGGGCAGCTCAGGGAGCTTAGGGCAGCGCAGCGAGGTGAGGGCAGCTCAGGGAGCTTAGGGCAGCACAGCGAGGTGAGGGCAGCGCAGCGAGATGAGGCATCTCAGCGAGGTGAGGGCAGCTCAGGGAGCTTAGGGCAGCACAGCAAGGTTAGGGCAGCACAGCGAGGTGAGGGCAGCACAGCTAGGGTAGAGCAGCTCAGGGAGCTTAGGGCAGCGCAGCAAGGTGAGGGCAATGCAGCGAGGTTAGGGCAGCACAGCGAGGTGAGGGCAGCTCAGGAAGCTTAGGGCAGCGCAGCGAGGTTAGAGCAGCAACAGCTCTGCTCAGGGGTTGGCATTTCTGGTTCTAGGACCTTTGCCACTTCTCTCCCCCACAGAGGTGTGCAGTGAGCTCTGATGGAATCCCAGCGCAGGCTGTGTGCTGCTGACTGCTGTTACCATCATCAGTTCTTGGTCTGCTTTCTGGACTTCTCTCACAGTTTTGACTTTGTGGTTCTCTTTGTTGACCTTTTGCTGCTGCATATAAACCCCTCCCTAGTCTCTAGAGGTGCAGCTTCATGAGATGTCCTCATGTTCAGGGCAGGGTTATTTCTTCTCCCACCTCTTGAGCTTTGAGCTAGAACCAGCATCTGCTGGACTTCTCTCTGATCTTAATTCACCAACCTAGCAAAAACCTAACAGAAAGGCAGCTGATAGTTTCCTGACAGACCAGTGAGTTAAAGCTAAACTGGCAGAGCCTTGCTTTCAGTGGTCCTCACCAACCTGGTGAGCTCTGATGCTTAAGGAAGTTGAACCAGGGGCAGTAAGCTCTGGCTGCCTTGGCACTGGCTGGACTCTTCCATGGGTTTGCTGCTCTGTGTTTCTAGAGTGCTCTGGTCCATGGTCCCCAGGGGCTGGGGGAGCTGCCAGCCTCTCAGGCATGGCTGTGTCCTCTGGCAGCAGCTTGCCAGTGGACAGGACATTGCCAGGGATGTGGGTTGGAGGCATTCTGAAAAGAGACCTGTGGGGTGTGGGTCACAGGGAGAACAATGCCAGCTGGGGAGTGAGGGCTGGGTTTGGGCAGAGGAGCTGCATTCACGATGCCATGAACCCCTAGAAACAGATGGACACATGACACCCAGCTCCTGCTGAAGTGCAGCAACATCACTAAAGGCCACTGAAATAAGACCTGGGTCACAGGAGGGCACAACCCCAAACCCTTCACACATCCATGCTACAGCAACCTGCTTTGGGCAGTGGCTGGAGAGAGTCTGCCAGGGCCGTGAGGCCACCTTGAGCCACGAGCTGGAGATGGCAACAACAATGGTAAAGCACGGATAAGGCCTTGCTGCTGACCCCCAGGGACTCCTTCCTCTCTCTCTGCAGGAACACGACATTGAGACAGCTTTTGGAGTGGTGCATGTCACCATGCGGGGCACAGCCAAGGGGAACAGACCCGTCATCCTCACCTACCACGACATCGGCCTCAACCGTAAGCCCTCGCCCTCCTGGCAGCCTGGGCACCTGTGCCTTTGAGTGTGGGCACCAATGGGCCCGGCCTGGAGCTGAGGTGGGGGAAAGATAAAGGCCTGCAGGAGAAGAGAGCCTGTGGTGTGTCCCTGTCTATTCCACCAACGCTGGAAAGGTAGCAAGGTGGAAATAGGTCGGCCCCCGTCGGCCCTGTCCCCTCCGCGTCTCTGTCCCGCCCCCCACACCGTGAGGGTGCTCCAGCTGATTCCTGCACTGTATGTGACAGAGATGCCTCAAGGTGTCTGTGCCCCGGGGGTTGGGCAGGTGAGGCCGTGCAGCGTGTCTAGCTGGCTCAGCTGCTTTCTTTCCACCTGACATGGAGTCTGAGTCTCACACAAGTGCTCCTCAGGGTGGACTGTGAGAACCCAAGTGCTGCGGGGCCTGGGGGCCTTTGTCTGCCTGCCTTGCAGCTGTGGTAGTGCCTTTGCCAGGGTTGCTGCTGCCTTGCAGTAAGAGGGGCACAGCAGCAGGACAGTTGGGCTCCTGCAGGTGTGTGCTCTGGAGGGTGGAATGCAGTAAAACTGCAGGAAATGGCTCATTTGTTTCCTTTTTTTAATTGCAGACAAATCCTGTTTCAATGCATTCTTTAACTTTGAGGATATGCAAGAGATCACTCAGCACTTTGCTGTGTGCCATGTGGATGCACCAGGCCAGCAGGAAGGAGCTCCCCCATTTCCCTCTGGGTAAGAGTCCTGTTCCAGGGGGGATTTGGGCTGCCCTCTGGGCTGAACTAGCACACAGTTTAAACCAAGAGGGACTGCCAAGCTGAGGCAGCTTTTAGGAGCAGAGGAAACTGGAGAATGAGGGACATTGAGGGAACTCTGCTGTCACTGAGGCATGGGTAAAAGCCCTCATAGCTTTCTGACTGGAGCCGTGAGCCCAGCACACTGCAGTCTGTGTTAGCCGTGCTCTGTGCGATGAACTCTGTGCAGCTGGTTGCAGTACACAGCAGCATTGCCACATAATCTCTGGTGCACTGTCAGGTGCTCCTTGTCTCTCCTGCCATGGCTACAGTGGGACTTCTGTCAAGCTGTATTTGGAGGTGCTTTGATTTCAGTCTCCCTTGGTTTTCAGGTACCAGTATCCCAGTATGGATGAACTGGCTGAAATGCTGCCTGCTGTTCTGACACACCTGAAGTAAGTCAGTGAGGGGAAAATGCAGTGAGCCAGCTGACTGCAGCCATTCCAGCACCCACCTCTGACTCTGCTTGCAGCATCTGATGAGTTCACTTTTTTCCCAAGATGCCTGAGCATCTCCTAACCTGTGTAACCCTGTCTGGTTCTTATTGTCTGCCACATGAGACAATTTATGGCTGCTGCATCACTGCTGGGTCATTGTGACAATGCACCATAAGTGAACAGCAGGATGCAAAGAGGGGAAAGGCTTTGCCTCTAGGGAAGCTTTGGCTGTGAGTTTGTTAGCCCTGCTGATTGTGCAGTGCCTCTATTTCAGCCTGAAGAGCTTCATTGGGATTGGACTGGGAGCTGGTGCCTACGTCCTCAGCAGGTGTGCAGTAAGTATCTCCTCATCTCCCTGCCACTTACAGGAGCTGTGCTCTTCCACTGATCAGAGAGACCATTTGTGGGGCACAGGCAAAGCAGCAGTCAGGAATTACAAGGGGGCTGCAGGGAGCCATGGGAAAGGTACTGCACATCCATGTGGTTAAAGAGAAGCAACCAGAGTTGGTCTGAAGCTATGTCAGTCATGGAAAGGTTGTCATGGGATGGACTTGGAGCCAGCAGAGGGGAGGAGGTGCAGAGGAGGGTCCACAGGAGGCCACAAATACGATAAGAGGCCTGGAGCACCTCTCCTGTGAAGACAGGCTGGGAGAACTGGAGCTGTTCATCCTGGAGAAGAGAAGGCTCCAGGGAGATCTTAGAGCTGCAGTTCAGTATCTGAAGGGCACCTACAGGCAGGCTGGGGAGGGACTGTTCAGAAGGGGCTTTGAGGATAGGCTGAGGGCAGTGGTTTGGAACTGGAGCAGGGCAGAGTTAGGTTGGACAGTAGGAGGAAGCTCTGCACAGTGAATTTGCATTTTCAGAGATAGTGTTGAAGAACAAGTACAGAGGTGGATTTCCCAGTGCTGAGGGCAGAGAGCTGCTGATGGTTTCTGCCCTTAACTGCTTCTCAAAGCCACTTCAGCATGCAGCTGCCCCTCCTACAGAAAGTTCTCTGCTTCCCGTTTCCTCCAGCCAGGGTGGAGCCTGGGGCAGTGTGAGGCACTGGTGTTTGCTTTTCCTTGCCTTTTGCAGTCTTGCTAGAGAAGATCATGCAGATAGATCTTTGTCCTCAGCTCGGTGCCAGAAAGCCCTTGCTAGGCTGCCTGGACTGCAGGCAGCTTCCTGCTGAGGACAGAGTTGTTTCCTTCTGCACCCTCAGTGCTCTCTGTACAAGGAGCAGAAGAGCTGCTGTCAAATCCTGGCCTTGAAGTGAGCCTAGAGCTCAGAGCTCTGTGGTTGTGGTAGGTTGTTTGGTTTGTGTTTGCAAGCTCCCACACACATCCCCTGAGGTAAACTGCAGGGTGCTGGGGATGCCAGGCTGGAGCAGGGGAAGGGGTGGCTGCAGGCTAGGTGTAGTCCCTGTGGTTGGCTTTTTGCAGGCTTCTGCTTCAGGCTGCAGGCCCTTGTGAGGTTCCAGCAGCAACTCCTCTGCCATTTGCCAAATCATTCCCTCTAGGAGACTTCCTGTTCCTTGAGGAGCAGAAGGAGCTGCTCTGCAGGCTTAGGAGTTTGCCCAGGGTCCTTCCCCAGAGGACCCAGATGAGAGCAGAGTCACTGCCCATGGAAGCCTAAGCAGGACCTGCAGCTGCAGCAGAGCAGAGGTCAGCAGAAGACTCCACGGAGGCCTGCTGGGGCTAGAGATGCTGGGCAAGCAGTCAGTCACTCAGCTTTGGGCCAGGCTCTGAAAAGGCCACTGCTGGCCTGGCACAGAAGGAGCTCCCCGCTTGGTCTGTGCCTGCTGCTGCCCAAGGTGTGGGCTGAGGCACCCTCTGAGTGTCCCTGTGCTCTGTCCCCACAGCTCAGCCACCCTGACCTGGTGGAGGGACTGGTTCTCATTAACGTCGACCCATGTGCCAAGGGCTGGATTGACTGGGCAGCATCCAAGGTGAGAGCCTCCTTCCCCTGCACATCTCCACTGCCCAGCTGTATGCAGAGCAGGAAAGGAAAAGACAGAGCACAGGAACTGGCTGATCTATGCCAAAACCCATCCAGTCCTGTTGGCCCCTGCTGTGCTCTCAGTCTGGGTGTGGTATGGCCTCCACCAGAGGAGCAGGGGTGGGTGTGACCAGATGTGAATGGGAAGTCCTGGTGAGCTGCTTGGAGATGAGTGGCTGTGGAGCACTCAGCTTCCCTCAGCTTTAGTACTGATGCTCACAAGCTTCCTCTTGATGGGGTTGAATGGATCCTTTAATGACTCTTGTGCCAGCCACTTGCAGTGGTTGAGGGTTCCGAGCTTCTGGGAGGCTGTGAGCTGAGTGTGCACAAAGGCCTTTGGAGCCTGGCTGCTCCTCCTGAGCTCAGGCCTTTGTTTCTTAGAATGCTTGAGTGGTTTCTGTACTTGTAAGAGCTGCTTTGATGTCTGTAATGAAGCTGCATTTTGCTGTTGCTCTCCCTCTCACTCTTGGTCACTCTCCAGTTTTCAGGCTGGACAACCAACATAGTGGACATTGTCCTGGCACATCACTTTGGCCATGTAAGTACCCAGCCCATGCATCTGTTCTGAAACAGTGACTTGTGTCTGCATAAGCATTACTGAAACTCAGGAGCCAGCCTCTCCCTCCTGAACGTGCCTTTGTGCTCCTGGAGCCATACTGCCAAAATGTGGCATGCAGCAGCCGTGCTGCCCAGGCACCCATGCAGGTAGTAGCCCAGGCACCCATGCAGGCCTGAATCTCTGTCCTCTGTCATTGCCCAGGGACAGGAGGTGGATGTGGAGGCAGTTCAGTGCCTCAGTGCTCTGATGGCAAAGGTGTTCCCTCTGTCCCTTCTGCTTCTGTGCAGGAGGAGCTGCAGGCAAACCTCGACCTGATCCAAACGTACAGGCTGCACATCGCCCAGGACATCAACCAGGACAACCTGCAGCTCTTCCTCACCTCATACAACAGGTACAGCCTGCCTGCTGCACTGCTCCCATAGCCTCCAGGCCAAGTAACTCTGTTGCCCTGGGTATTCTTGTGTTGGATATTGGGTCTTAGGGACCTGTGTCCTAAGCCTGGGTCAGCCTTGGTGGCCCACTCACCCCTCAGCAGGTCATCCCTCTGGGCACACAGTCAGCTTGCCATGAGTCTGTGGGTTCTGTTTTCTGACCTGACTGCTGGAACTTCTGCTCATGGCACGACACAGCAACCCATAACCTGTTGCCTGGGTGCTGGAGCCAACATCCCTGCTTGGCTTTTGTGTGCTCCCACAATAACCAGTTTTCTCTGCAGACCTGCAGGAGATCTGTTCTGTTTTGTCTTTCAGCCGTAGAGACCTGGAAATTGAGAGACCAGTCCTTGGTATCAATGAAAACACTGCAAAAACACTCAAGTGAGTTGCCCTGAGTCAGCCTGAATAAGTCTCTTGCTGTGAAGAACCCTTACTGCTGCTCAACGAGAGCCCAGGGCTGTACAAGACAGTCCCAGGCTGGGTGCAGTGCTGTCAGCTAAGATGGGGCAGAGCAGAGGTGCCAGGCTGCCACAAAGAGCATGCTGAGATCTCCAGGAGGCAGGGTCAGAGGAGTAAGTGTGTAGAGAGCAGTGGTAACAGACTGCTTTGCCTGCAGGGTCAGAGGAGTAAGTGTGTAGAGAGCAGTGGTAACAGACTGCTTTGCCTGCAGGGTCAGAGCAGTGTGTGCAGAGAGCAGTGGTAACAGACTGCTTTGCCTGCAGGGTCAGAGCAGTGTGTGCAGAGAGCAGTGGTAACAGACTGCTTTGCCTGCAGGGTCAGAGCAGTGTGTGCAGAGAGCAGTGGTAACAGACTGCTTTGCCTGCAGGGTCAGAGCAGTGTGTGCAGAGAGCAGTGGTAACAGACTGCTTTGCCTGCAGGGTCAGAGCAGTGTGTGCAGAGAGCAGTGGTAACAGACTGCTTTGCCTGCAGGGTCAGAGCAGTGTGTGCAGAGAGCAGTGGTAACAGACTGCTTTGCCTGCAGGGTCAGAGCAGTGTGTGCAGAGAGCAGTGGTAACAGACTGCTTTGCCTGCAGGGTCAGAGCAGTGTGTGCAGAGAGCAGTGGTAACAGACTGCTTTGCCTGCAGGGTCAGAGCAGTGTGTGCAGAGAGCAGTGGTAACAGACTGCTTTGCCTGCAGGGTCAGAGCAGTGTGTGCAGAGAGCAGTGGTAACAGACTGCTTTGCCTGCAGGGTCAGAGCAGTGTGTGCAGAGAGCAGTGGTAACAGACTGCTTTGCCTGCAGGGTCAGAGCAGTGTGTGCAGAGAGCAGTGGTAACAGACTGCTTTGCCTGCAGGGTCAGAGCAGTGTGTGCAGAGAGCAGTGGTAACAGACTGCTTTGCCTGCAGGGTCAGAGCAGTGTGTGCAGAGAGCAGTGGTAACAGACTGCTTTGCCTGCAGGGTCAGAGCAGTGTGTGCAGAGAGCAGTGGTAACAGACTGCTTTGCCTGCAGGGTCAGAGCAGTGTGTGTAGAGGGCAGTGGTAACAGACTGCTTTGCCTGCAGGGTCAGAGCAGTGTGTGCAGAGAGCAGTGGTAACAGACTGCTTTGCCTGCAGGGTCAGGGAGGCTCTGTGGTGGTTGCCGTTTGTTATTCCAAGGCAGAGTGCTCAGGGTACAGCCTGGTGCTTCCCAGACTCTGCTATTATTCACTTGGAATTGTGTGGTCCCAGGAATGTTTTGACCATCGACAGCCAAACCCTCTACACCTTGTCTGACCTAAAATAGATGAGTTTTCCTTCGTCGTCTCCAGGCACAACCTGTTGTGCTTCTTTCAGTCACACAGGCAGCTGCAGGCCACAGGTCACTGTTGGAGGGATTCACAGGGATCTGCAGACCCTTTACATAATTCCTGTGGAAGAGTGGATCCCTGTGCCAGTAGATTCCTTTGTTTCTCAGAGGTGTACCCTTGGTGCTGAGGTTGGTGCCTCACAGCCTCTCCAGTCTTCATTTTTGTCATCTAATTAGCACCCAGAAGTGGTGCCTGCAACTGCCCCTTACCTTGATCTGTAAGTGGGCAGTGACAACTGACAGCCACGGGGTCAGGGACCTCCTGTGTATGTTTTCCTCACTGAATGTTCTTCCAGAATTGTAACACCTAGAAAAATGGCTGTGGAGGTACCGATTTGCCAACAGAAGCTTTGGTATTTTGACATCTTTTGTGGTCCTTTCTAAAATCCAAACCAGAACAGAGTGCTGAGCAGCAGCCAGGCTCAGTGGTGTATGTGGTTGCACTGGCACTCCTGAGAGCCTACTCTCTTTGGCAGCCTGGCATGGTGTTTCTCCCAGCCCCAGACACACCCTGGATGTGTGTGCAGCAGCAGTGGGTTGCTCAGTGGGACACTGCAGGGCTGTGTGCAGGCCCCAGACCGTGTTCTGGTGGGACAATGCACCCTGCAATGGCCATGCTGAGCACCCTTCAGCTTTCCTGAGGCTGCTGTGTCACAGAGCTCACCCTGCTTGGAAACCCCTCGGGTGCTGTGAGTAACCCTCTGCCTTGGGTTCTGCCCAGGTGCCCTGTCTTGCTAGTGGTTGGTGACAACTCCCCTGCCGTGGAAGCAGTGGTAAGTACCCAGCACCTCCTCCTGTGGCATTAGCCCCACGAACCACCCAGCAACCCTGCCCCTAGCAGCTTTCAGCCGACCCAGAGCTAGGCAGAGGAAGTGACTATGTCCCAGATTCTTTTCTAGTCCCCAAGCTAGTGACACCTGTCAGCCACTAGTGGGAAAGCCAAGGCATGGGAGACTCCAGGGTACTGCAGGATGTCTCTATCCTGCCTCTAAGATGAGGGTGGCAGGATCCAGGTCCTTGTGCCCAAGCATCTTGCTCAACATGTGATGCAGAGGACCCCTGCCAGGAGCTCTGCCAGGCTGGTGCCTGGAGCTCAGCTCAAGTCAGGAATTGCTCTTCTCTTACTGTTGTAGAGGCCACCTGGGGTCCCACAGTAACCAGTTCCTGTGTTGGGTGTCACTTAGTGTTCAGTTCTCAGAGGAGTTGGAGGGGATGGTTAGCAGAACTGCCACCTTGGGCTTCTGCAGGGCAGACTTGGGCCTGTTTGGGAGACTGACTGGCAGAGCCCTTTGGGCACTGTGCTGAAGGACAGAGGAGTTGAGGAAGGCTGGGCAGACTTCAAGAAGGAAACCTTAAAGGCAAACCATCAGGGAAGGGCCCTGGCTGAGTGGAGAGAGCTGTCTGGAGCTTGGGAACAACAGGAGGCTTGGTGGCCCTTGGAAGAGGTGCCAGAGCCACCCAGGAGGACTGCAAAGATGCAGTGAGGCTGTGCAGGGAGCTGCCCAAAGCTGACTGGAGCTCAGCCTGGCTGCAGTTGGTAGTCAAACATTCCATGAACACCAACAGCAGGAGGAGGAGGAAGAGGAGGAGGAGGAGGAGGGAGAATCTCCTTCCTCTGCTGGCTGCAGGGAGAACCACGGTGAGAAAGGATGAGGGCAAGGCTGAGGTGCTCAGTGCCTTCCTCACCTCAGTCTTCAGCAGAACTCCTCATTCCCCAGAGAGTAGACCCTGAGCTGGGAGACAGAGGTGGAGGGGGCCCAGAATGAGACCTTCTCAGTCCAAGAGGAAATGCTGAGAGAGCTGCTGAACCTCCCAGACACACACAGGCCCATGGGGCTGGGTGGGCTACACCCACGAGTGCTGCAGGAGCTGGCAGAAGTGCTCCCCCAAGCCACTCTCCAGCACTCCTGGCTCGATGGGGAGGCCCCAGCAGACCATCTGCAAGGAGGGCTGAAGGAGGACCCAGGGAACTCCAGAGCTGTCAGCCTGACCTGAGTGTCAGGGAAGGACATGGAGCAGGTCACCTTGAGTGCCATAGCAGAGCAGACACAGGACAAGCAGCAGGTCAGGGCCTGCCAGCATGGCCTCACGAGGGGCAGGTCCTGACCTTCCATGCCAGGGTGAGCTGTTAGTGGGTGAGGAGCAGGCTGTGGGTGTGCTGTACCTGGGCTTCAGTAAAGCTGCCCCCAGCATCCTCAAGGCAAAACTGGCTGTCCTAGGCCTGGATGGGCACTGCTGGGTAGGGCCCTGGGCTATGGCCAGGCCCAGAGTAGTGGGAATGGAGTGAAACTCAGGGGGTGGCTGCTCACAAGGGGTATTCCTCAGGGCTCAGTGCTGGGGCCAGTTCTCTTCATCCGTGATCTGGATGAGAAGATAGAGGCACCCTCAGTAAGTTGCAGATGACACTAAATTGGGTGGCAGTGTTGATCTGCTGGAGGGTAGAGAGGCTCTGCAGAGGGTCCTGGCTGGTCTGGATCCATGACCTGAGGCCAATCATCTGGGCTTCAACAAAAGCCCAGTGCTGGGTCCTGCTCTAGAGTCACAATCGCCCCTGAAGGCTCCAGACTTGGGACAGAGTGGCTGGAAACTGCCCATCAGAAAGGGACCTTGGAGTGATGGTTGACAGCAGCTCAGCAGCAGCCAGGGTGTGCCCAGGTGGCCAAGAAGGGCACCAGCAGCCTGGCCTGGATCAGCAATGGTGTGGGCAGCAGGAGTAGGGAGGGGATTGTCCCTCTGTGCTGAGCACTGGGGAGGCCACACCTCAAATCCTGGGTTCAGTTTTGGGTGCCACAGTGTAAGAGACATTGAGGGGCTGGAGCAGGACCAGAGAAGGGCACAAAGCTGAGGGAAGGGTCTGGAGAACAGGGCTGGGGAGCAGGAGGTGAGGGAGCTGGCGGGGGTTGGGTGGAGGCTGAGAGGAGACCTGATTGCTCTCCACAGCTCCCTGCAGGGAGGCTGTAGCCAGGTGGGGGTTGGCTCTTGTCACCAGTAACATCGACAGGACATCTAATAGGCATCAGGCTGCACGGGGGGTGGGGGGAGGAGGTTGGAGGGGGGGTTGGGTTGGACATTGGGAAAAGCTTCCCTGAAAGGGTTCTCAAGGACTGGAAGAGGTTGCCCATGGAAGTGGTAGAATGCCCATCCCTGGCTGTATTTAAAAGCCATCTAGACAAGGTGCTGAAGGGTGTGGTATGGTGGTGGCCCTGGCAGTTAGCTAACAGTTGGACTTGATGATCTTAAAGGTCTTTTCCAACCACAGTGATTCTGTGGCAGAGCTCTGCAGCAGCTCTGCCTCACAGAGAAGGCAACACTTTGCAGCCTCTCCTTCCTGTTGTTCTCTGCAGACACCTCTAACCCACTTCCCTCCCAGCAGTTAGAAATGGGCCATGCACAGTGCAGTGTGTGGAGACCAGAGCCTTGTGGACATTTACCTAGGAAACCATGGAAGAGTGTAGGAATCTCCCATGCAGGAGCTTGGCCCTAGGAGCTGTGCATGGGGAAGTGCTGCAGGGCAGTTTCTGGTCGTGGCCTCTTGCCTTGTCATCAGCCTGAGGCATTCTGCAGGATCTGACTTTGCTGAGAGGCTCATCGCTGCCCTGGCACAGCTGGGGGATGGGTTAGGGTGCTCTGAGTCTTGCCTTGCCTATCTGGTTGCCTATCTGGTTGCCAGCTCACTACACTCTCCTCTGCTGGAGTTATTTTTGCTGTGGGGCCCCCAGCTGTTCTGAGCAGCCTTACAGAGCAGAGGTGGCCATGGCCTTCTTGTCTGGCACCAGGATCGAGTGATCTCCCCCTGTACTGCACTGCACACAACTCTCCTTCCCTCCCAGTCCTGATGTCAGAGCCCAGAAGGTGCTCCAGGGTTTGATGGTACAGCCCAAACCAAGGGGCTGGTTTCCCTTGAAGTCATGGCTGCTTCTCAGAGCAGTGCTGTTGGGTCAGGACTGCCTCATAACAGGGACCTCTCCCCTGCCTTTCCTCCCAGGGCTTGCAGTCCTGCTTCTCTTCCTGCATGCTCTTGGCTTTCTTGCTCAGCCCTTGGCCCCAGAGAAGCTGCCACTGTGTGTGGTGTAGCTGCCTTGCCTTTTCCTGACTGTTTGCTGTGTGCTGCCTTGTCCCTCTTTCCTCCCTCTGTTCTAGGTTGAATGCAATTCACGTCTTGACCCAACCAAAACCACCCTGCTGAAGGTGAGTGCCACTCCAGAGCCCCTCCAGCCTGCACACACAGGACTGCTGGGGCCAGCTCCACTCAGGTTTTTGCCTTCTGCCCATTTAGCTTTGAGAAGTCTGTGAACAGTCCTTCATGGCTGTGTCCTCTCCTGCGTGGAGGCAGACTTGGGAGAGCAGAGCTCGTCAGAGGGTCCCTGGATCCCTGCTTTGTGGCCACTTCTCTGTAACCTTCAGCGGGCAGGGCCTGCTTAGAGTCAGCAGAAGAGCCTGCCTCCAGCCTGCTCTCTGCCAGCAACAGCATCACATTTTCTGGCTTCATACCAGTCCTTCCCATCCTCACCTGTGGCTCTACAGTGTAAGGAAGTGACAGGTTTGGGAAGAGTGGCTGAAGGAGCCCAGTGGAGGTTATTCCTGGGCTTCTGCGGCATGGCCTGAAGTCACTTGATAAGGAAGCCTCCAAGGGGCTGGGCTCCTGCAGCAAGAGGCTCCCAGATTATGTCTCACCAGGCCTTGCTTTGGCTGTAGAGACAGGGTGGTAGAAGCAGTGTAAACTGGTGCCCAGTGTGGGGGGGCAGTACTGGCATGGCTTTGGGGTTGTCCTTGAGGTGGTAAGGAGGGGTTCAACCTGCCCTCTGTTTGCTGTTGCAGATGGCTGACTGCGGGGGCCTGCCACAGGTGGTTCAGGTGAGAGATGCCTGCAGCACTGGCCTGGTTTGGGGCTGCACAGAGCCCCTGGCTCTGCTCCCCCTAAAGCCCTGCCCTGCTTTCTCTTCCCACAGCCTGGCAAGCTGACCGAAGCCTTCAAGTACTTCGTGCAGGGAATGGGCTACAGTAAGTGGCAAACAGTTTCCTGGTTTTGCGGGTGTGTTGTGATGGGGGAAGCTTCTCTGGTCCATCCCAGCCCATCGGCATCTGTGTGCCCAGCCGTGAGGGGGTGTGGCTGCCAGGAGGCCCAGCCCTGCCACCCAGGGTGCCACCAAGCCCCAGCAAAGCAGTGTTGTTGGTCCCTGCTGTGTGCTTAATCCGCAGTGGTGTTGGTGACACCTCCTGAGTGCATCTTTGTGCCAGTGCAGAGCAGCATGCTGCCAGGAGCATGTCTCCTGTGCATGCCTTCTCCAGGGAGAGAGGGCTTAGCTGCCATGGCTGCACCACAGCAGGCTACCCAGGGCAGTGGTGACTGCCCCTGCAGATGCGTTGTACGTGTGGTGCTGAGGGACATGGTTGGTGGTGAGAGGGCAGTGCTGGGTTACTGGGTGCACTTGATGAGCTCAGTGGTTGGCAGATGATCTTCCAAGCAAACTGAGTCCATGAGAGCTCTTGCCTTTCTCCTCAGACACCTCACAGGGGTAAGCAGTACCCCAAGACGAAACCCTCTAATGGCAGAACAGAGAGCTGGGTGGCTTCTGAGACACCTGGGGAGCCCAGAGGGAGCTCTGATCCAGTACTTGCCCTGCCCTAGGGCTTCCTGCTTGTTCTCAGAGAGAAAACATTGTCTTGTGTGTGTCAGGCTGGCATCTGTTCAGTTCCCTGCCATCAGTGTTCCAGGGCCTGGAGGACATAGCTGGTTAACCACTAAGTATGGCCACCATGGCAGCTGTGATGCTCCCAATGCTCTCCACATGGCTAGAAGTTCTTTACCAATTCATGGGCATCAGGGCTTAAAAGAAACTGCCCTTTTTCTTAATGCCCTCTGTAGATGACATGAACAGAGTAGGACAATCAGTGTTCTCCAAGGCTGGTCAGAAGAGCCTGGTCCTGCAGAGGAGCGTGCCTTATCAGAGGGCTGCCTCAGCCTCACAGTCTGAGAGCTGTGTTCATGTCTCTTTTGTTCTGCCTCAGACAAATCAGTGCTGCCATCAGAGTCGGGGTTCAGCAGCACGTTAGGGATGCACAGCACCACAATCCTCTGCCTCTGGGCTTAGTAGCTAGTACTGGAATGGTTTTCCCAACTGCAGTGGGCAAGGCAGTGTTGGCAGGGCTGCACTTGGCCAGCAAGGCCCCCTTTAAGAGAGAGCAAGAGAAGCTGGTCAGTATTGCCACGTCTAGAGGTGCACAGGCCAGCTCTTCACAGCTCCTGCACAGTGGCTGGAGCAGGGGGACCTGCCTGTGCTCCCTGCGGGCAGGAGGTGCTGGCCTGTGGGAGGCTGGCAGCAGAAACCTGAGGCTGTCAGTTCCAGGAGAGGCAGGAAGTCCTCTGTGTCTGCAGCCACACAGGGTGCCCCAGTTTCCTTGCCCTGGGACGGTGGCATCCATTGGATAGTTGTGGTGCGTGCAGCGGGAAGGTAGGGCCACCAGGTACACTCTGATTTCCAGCTACAGGCATTGAAGCCACCTGGCCCTGAGGGGTTTCTGAGTCGCTTGGCACCTGCTGAGAAGCTCCCTAGCATCTGCTCCGGAGCGTGCGGTGCAGCGTGAGCTGGGAGAGGAAGGGCAGTGGCTGGGATGCCAGGAGCAGTGCAGCTGCTGGTCACACACCACAACTAACCAGCTCTTTCGTATATTCATCCCTCTCCTTGTCTCGTGCTGTTTCCAGTCCCTTACGTGCAGCTCAGCCACCTGAGCACTGAGCCAGGTACCTCCGACCGTTTGTTGGCCGCAGCCGTGGGGCGCGCGGGTGCACTGCTCTGTCTCGGCATGTCCTGCTGTGCTGCCTGCCTGCTGGGCCCTCCACTGCCATCCGTACTCTGTTGGTTGTTGCATGCCTTCAGCCCTGTGGTTTTCTAGAGCGGTGAGACTGACTTTCAAAAGGTCACCTGCACAGCAGCAGCCTGGGTGTGCAGACCTCACACTGCCCTTGCAAGTGCTCAGCGACACTGCTGCCGTTTGCTCACCCTCCGAAACGGGGCCGTCGGCCTCTCGCTTTAGGCGTGCAAAGACTTCCTCTTGGCAGTGAAAAGAAACCCTCCTCATGAGGGTACAGCTCTTTTGTTCTTACCCTGAGGCATAGCTGAGTGCCATCCTCAGTGTGGGTGCTCCCTCCTGCTCCCAGTGCCACTGCTGCCCTCTCTTGCAGTGCCCGCAGCCACCATGACCAGGCTGATGCGCTCCCGCACCCACTCCTCCTCCAGCGTGGGCTCCGGCGAGAGCGTCCGCAGCCGGTCCCACACCAGCAACCACGGCGAGGGAAGTGCTGGGAACCCAGAAGGAATCGACCTCCAGGATGCATCTCAAACCATGGAAGTATCCTGTTAGTCCAGGAGCTCCTCTTCTGGATCCACCCTCACCAAACCCACTCAGAATCTAGCATTTCATCCGACATGGCATTAACTGTTCTCTCTAACTTGTGCATGCCCTTCTGAGCGGCCACCTCCTCGGTAGTCTGTACTTGGCATTACTTTAGTCCTTTCTGTATGCCCTTGGCAAAAGAGCCTCTTCGAAACTCGTTAACATTCCGTGGTCTTAGTAAGTCTCGTTCCTGTACCCCTGTCTGTGCTGTATATCGACCCAGATGACAGCCTCTGTCTCTCCTTCATTTGATATTATTTCTGTGGCTTCGTGAGGTTTAGAATTGCTTTTCTAGTTGTGCTTCTGCTAAAGGGCCCTTGTGGTGCAGTTGGTGTGTGGCATCTGCAGGACGTGGGAAAGCAAGGCCATGGGCATGTGGAACTCAGGCTGCTGGAGCGGGCACCGCTCCTTGGCAGTGCTGTGCCTGGAGCACAGAACACACCAGAAGGTCTCTGTGTTCCCAGGATGCTTGGCATGCCAGGCAGCCACGGGGACAGCAGCTGGTCAGAAATACTGTCTTGGTCTCATCTCTGTCTGTGTGTTAGGAAGGAGCAGAGAGATATTTTGCCTGAGCCTCCAAAGGGCAAAGCATTTAACAGGGACACTTAGACTAACCGAGGCGCACTGGTAATGAAGTACTGCAGCAGCCCTGGCTCCCACACCACCTCTGCCAACCTCTGCCTTCCTCCAGAGGGCCAGATGCAGTTACCACCTAGGCACTGCTCAGCCATGGCACAGATGAATCTTTATCGTCAAGCAGGTTGCGAAATGGGCAGCAGTGCCCCTTGCCAGGTGGAGATCCAGAAACCTCCTGTGCTGCCAGCTCTGCTTCCCACTGCTGCCAGCCTCAGGCAGGGTGTGTCTGCACAGGGGCAGAGGAAGAGGGCTTCCTGGAGGCCCAGGAAGTACCAGTGAGTGTAAAGGGTAGCAGCAGACAGGTGGTGAGCCAGGACAGAAGTGTGAGCTGCTGAGCAGGCACTGTTTACTGTCTGGATTTCACACCTCTACTGGCTTCTTGCATCTGGAAGAGTCACAGAGGGCAGGGGGCAAGTGCCTCTTGCCTGACAGGGTCTAGCTGTTGTTAATGGGAGGAAAGGGAGAGTGGTCAGGCTACTGCAGGGCTCCATGGATGAGCAAAACAACCTCTCTTAACTGCTGAGCAGTCCTGACTCACTGGAACCCAGCTCCTTTGAGAGTCATGCTCATGTTCTGCTCCATTTCAGGTAGGGAATGGGACTGGGAGGCTCTGCCTGAGGGGCACTTTGTACCAGATATTAAATAAAGCTGTAACTGAGTTTCATTGTTGGTCTCTTTGCTGCTGCTGTTTATCTTGGCACTGCCCAATGTCCTGCTGCTTCTGGTGTCTGCTCCTTCCCCTGGCAGCTCTTGGAGAGGTGGTCCCATTGTTCCAGGAGGGGGTGGCTGAGGGCACTGCAGAGACTGCAAAAGTAGTCTCACAGCTTTGCTGGAGTGGAGACCAAGCACCAGGTTGGCTGCAGAACAGGCACCCTGCCAAGCACTGCCTCCCGGGAGAGGCAGGCAGGAGGCAGCCTCCTCCCTGCCGCAGCCTCACGCAGAGGCATCCTCACCCTTGTGTCCAGGCAGCTGTGGTGGCACAAAGGCACGGAGAGGGCAGTTAGAAGGCAGCTGAGGTCTGTCCCTATGTCAGCTGCAGGTGGAACAGCCTGCAGCAGCCAGGCTTTGGGCACAGCCTTCAGCTTCTGTTCTCAGCTCCAGCCTCTGGCTGCCGTCAGAGAAGGTTGGGACTGAGGAGGGTCACAGATCAGTCCTGCTCCTGCTGTCGTGCCCAGAGGGTGGACCTCTGTAGCCTCACACTTTGACTTTCTGAACTGTGGAGTTCCTTGCACAAGGTGAGACAAGGTTGTCTCGTGCATCACAAAACCCCATGAGAGGTGAGAATGAGGCCAAGGGAGCAGCTGTGGTAATGCGAGAGGAGCCATGGAATGAACAAAAGTACAAGGCTGAGGCTGTGGGAAGCAGGAGAGCAGCCCCCAGGGGCAGTCCCTTGGTGCTAGATGCAGATATCCAGAGTAGAGCTGCTGTGCCCGCAGCACTATGCCCGCAGTGCTGTGTCCTGAGGCCAGCTGCCTGCTCCCCCATGGAGGGCCAGCAGCAGCCCCAGATCAAGGCAAGTGTGGCACTGACTGGCACAGGCAGGAAAGCAGGACACAGCCAGGGTTGCTCGGGGGGCACGGGGAGCAGGAGAGCTCAGAGCTGCAGGCTGCCCCCTGGACAACCCCAGGAGACTGGCAAATGGGAGATAACCAGTTTGGACTGGGAAAGGAGTTGTGTTGCCATGGTGGGTCTCAGGCAAGGGCTGTACCCAGGGCTGTCACCTCAAGGAGAGCTGCAGTGAGCTGGTTGCACAAACGCAGCAGTGAGCTGGTGGCACAAAGCAGCTGCTTCTGATTAAAAAAAAAAAAAAATTAAAGTCAAAGCCAAATCCAAGTTGAGAATTAAGTGCAGAAGGGCAAAAATATTTCTTTGGGTGGGATGAGCAATACCAAGCAAACCCAGGAGCAGAGCCTGAGCATGAGATGGGCTTCTCTGGACTGGGATCCCAAACCACTCCAGCACAGGTCTCAGCCTGGGGCTATGGCTGTGCCCTGGCACGCCATGTGGGATGGCACTGGGCTCCCTGCCAAACACGGGGGTGTTTCTACCTCTCTTCCTTGTGTCAGGAGCTGGGAGGCACAGGAATGGTGCCCAGCTGGAACCAGCACTTTGCACCTCTCTCAGCCTTGGCACTGAATTCCCAACTGCCAAAGCCTCAGGCCCAGCCTGGAACAAGGGCCCACAGCCTGCTGCCAGTGAAAGTGCTCTGCAGCAGTGCCTGGGGCAGGCTGAGCTCAGTTCTGCTGAGGATTGCTCTGTGGTCACTTGATGGACAAATGCTTCTCTCAGACATAGGCTGAGCTTGCTGCCAGCCAGCTGCTGGGTGGTGGTGCCTGGCAGCAGCTGGGCACTGTTCTGTGCTTCCAGAAAGCCACCAGCCTGGCAGCTTGGCTCTGCTGGCCCCAGCTTGGTGAGCCCAGCTGCGGGCAGCCCTTCCCTGGCTGGAGCAGCTTCTGCTGGCAGGAGGGGGCAGGTGCTTGATGTGGGATGATGGAGTCAGACTCCTCCTGGCGGGGCCAGATGGTGCTGGGAGAAATGAGAGCCAAAGAACTTTGCTGTGGGAGGCTCAGAGCTGGTCCTGGGATTTTCTTTTCCCTTGTTTCTAAGCCATGAGGGTGGTGCAGCTGTGGGAGGGCTGTCTGCTCCTGGCTGGTTTGCAAGACGAAGCCACAGCCATGCTGGTGCCAGGCTCACACTGAGGAGGCAGCAGCATGGGGTGCCTGAGCCCAGAGGTGTCTGCTTGGCACTGTGCCTTACCCAGGTGCACTCTGGGACCTGTGCTCATGCCATGGCAGCAGCTGGGTGGGGGATGAAGGGGACTGAGCATAACCCTGAGACAGAGATGAAGCTGGAGCTGGGCCTGCTCCCACACATGGGCACAGCTGGGCTTGCCCATGCTGAGTGTGGAGCAGCATTGTGCTAGAGGCACCTGGCATGGCCCTGCAGCATCTCACCCACTGCACTGCATCCAGCACTGAGGGCACCCTGCTGAGGACCCCTCTGCTCCAGCGAGAGCCTGAGGCAGCAGCAGCACTGGAGGCTCCTTGAGACCTGCTGTGGTTTGTTCTGGCTGGCGCGAGAGCTTCTCCAGCCTCACCCTCTGAAGTCTGAAGGCAGCTCTGCTCCTGCTCATCGCTCTCTTACCCAGCCAAAGTCCCTTCCATGGCCACAGTGCCCTCGGGGACTGCCTTAGGCCTTGTGCCCCAGCTGATCCCACCCACTCTGTGTTGGCTGAGTGAGAAAGAAACCCCAGCGCTGCTGCCTGCACATCACAGGAAGCAGCAGCCTGCAACCCACAGCCTGAGCTCCTCACATCCCTCACCGGCAGCAGGGCTGGCACTAGTGAGCTACGCCAGATGAGAGGGACCCCTCCCTGCAAACTGGACACTCTGGGGACACACCACCCCAGAACCAAGCCCACAGGGTAGATGCCAACTCCCACCTGCCTGGCCCCGGTGGCTCCTGCAGGACAGCGACAGCAGCAAGAGGCAGGTGAGCGAGGTTTGTCCCCTGCTGGTGGGGGTGGCTGCCGAGCCCGGGGTCACACAGCTTCAGCTGCACCTCCCGAGGGCCAGGGAACTGAAATAGGCAGAGGGCTGTCCCCATGGCCCCTGAGGACCAGCAGCATGGGGCAGGGAGCCCAACAGAACAGGGGAACACTGGGGTGGGCTGGCAGCACTCGGAGGTTGAACATGCCCAGGTGCTGCCTGCCATGGGGATGTGGATGCCCTTTCCTGGGGAGGGCTCCCAGCTGTGGCCACAAGTCCCCAGGCTCATGGTGGCAGTGGGTGGAGTGGTGTCCTGGAAGGGCTCCAGGGGAAGCTGCCCACCAGGCCCAGACTCAGCCCAGAGCCTGCTCTGGCCCTGACTTTCTTGGGAATCACTCTGCTGGCATAACCCTGTAACTCTGCCCTGGGGCACAGATTGGGTGCCTGCAGCCCATGAGCCTGCAGCCCACTGTGGCTGTGAAATAAGCTTATGGCTCCCCAGGGTGCCAACCCCACTGCCTAGGACAGAAGGGCTGGTGCCAGGCCTGATCATCCTCTTACACTGCCAGCAGCAGCGGGTGAGGCCAGGGCCAGGGGCTGATGCTGACCGTGGCTATGGGGAGCTTGCCCAGCCGGGAGAAGACTGTCATCATGCCACAAATGGCTGTCACCACCACACAGCCACCGCTGCCCACGCAGGCAGGTAAGCGCCTGGCAGCTGCCAGCTTGGGCACATCACTGCTGCACGTGGTCCTCCTGCCCCAGATGGAGCTGGCTGATGCCAGCGAGGTCTCACTTTTCACACAGTCCCCAGTGACTTCCTGGCCCTGGCTCTTTGTGACTTCCCCTCCGGTGCAGGGGCAGCTGCTGTCCTGAGGATGGGGGAGCAGCTCCGGGTCCTCTCTGAGTAAGTCCCCACCTCAGGCAGGCACTCGGGACCAGTGGGCAGGTTGTGGTGGCAGCTGTCCCAGGTGTCCCCTCCCTATACCGAGTAGCCTCAACCCCTCAGGATGGCTCAGTCTGCCTTCCCCATAGGGACGGGGAGTGGTGGCTTGTGGCATCTGAGGTGTCTGGCAAGGAGTGCCACGTCCCCAGCAGCTGTGTGGCCAAGGTCAGGCACAGGTAAGTGCTGGGAAGTCTGTCCCAGAGGGCGCAGCCTGCCTCAAGGCCTAATCCCAGCCTCAGGCAGGCAGCAAGGCCTGCGAGGGTGTCCCCAGGCTGTGCGCTGCTGCATCTCGAGCCGTCCCCTCCACCCTGCCCGGGGTGGCTCTGCCAGCAGCTGCTGCCCGTGCAGGTGGCTGTACGAGGGCATCAGCCGGCAGAAGGCAGAGGAGCTGCTGCTGCGCCCAGGCAACCGCAGCGGCGCCTTCCTGATCCGGGAGAGCCAGACGAGGCAAGGTGAGAGCCCCCAGGCGCTGCCTGCGGTACCCTCTGCCAGCCGTGCTCGCCAATGGGGCTGGCCCCAGTGGGGCTGATCCTCTAAGCTTCCCACCTGCTGGCATCGGCTGCCCTGTGCGGCAGTTCCCTGGCACTGCTGCTCTCTGCTTTGTGCTGAGTCTCTGTTTCTGGAAAAACAACCCCAAAATACCTCCCCTCAAACCTCCAACGCCCCCCAGCAGCCTCCCTGCAGCTGTGCAGTGCTGGCACGGGTGCGATGCTGGCCGGCGGCTACTCGCAGCCATGCAGCCCCGGCCGGGAGGCGCTGCTGGCCCCCACCCCCGGAGCGCGAGATCCTCGGGGCGGTGAGCCTGGGCGGTGGTGCTGCGCGGGGTGGGCGCTGCCAGCAGCCCTGTGCTCCGGCAGGCTGCTACTCGCTGTCGGTGCGGCACGGCGCGGGCGGCGGCTGGCACTCGGTGTGGCATTACCGCATCCAGCGGCTGGACAACGGCTGGGTCTACATCGCGCCGCGCCTCACCTTCCCCAGCCTGCGCAGCCTGGTCGAACACTACTCCGGTAACGCTCCCCCGGGCGCCTGCCTGCGGCCCCCTGTGCCCTGCAGGGAGAGAGGGTGGGGGAAGGTGGCAGCCAGCCTGCCCCGGACCTCCCCTGGTCGAGGTGGGCGCCACCCGTGACGCTGTCGGCTCCCTGCCCAGAGCTCGGCGAGGGCCTGTGCTGCCCGCTCGGGGAGCCCTGCGCCCTGGAGGGGCCGCGGCCGGCCCCGCTCCCCGTCAGGCCCGCGGCCGTCAGGCTGCCGTCGCTCAAGTGGAGCCAGATCGACAGGTAGGAAGAGCTGGGGATGGAGCGAGGGCTGCCCCCGCCGGGGGTGCCAAGCGCTGCCCCCTGACCGCCCTGCCCGCTCTCGCACAGCTCCCTCCTGTTGGCAGCGCCCACGGCCCTGCTGGACGAGGACTCCCCTATCAGCCTGGGCCTGCGGGAGTCCGTCAGCTCCTACCTGCTCCTAGCCGAGAGCGACGGCACTGAGCAGGACCCTGCAGGAAAGGGGACAAAGAGCAGCTGAGGGGAGTGCCCCCTTCGGCCACAGCCCTGGGGAGGGTGCCCAGCCTCGGCTCAGCCACCACGGCTCACTCAGGTAGTGGAAGTTGGGCACCTTGACCTAGGCACCACCAGACAGCCGTGACCCAAGAGGGGACTGGCAGAGAGCACTGCTGGAGGAAGGGACCACCCAAGGGCCCATCCTTACCACAGTCAGGTCCTTTGGTGTTTGTGCACCCCAAGCATCACCCAGCACCCATGGCAGGACAGAGCAGAGGCTGTAGGTGGAAGGAGCCCTGGGGGCTGCAACGGGGCCCCACTGTCTCTATGCTCCCACAGCAGCAAATGCCCTACAAGCCAAAGCCTGGCTCGGGCAGGAGAAGAGCCTGGCCCAGGCAGAAGAGCCTTAGCCCCTTCAGAACCATCACGATCATCCAGAAACTGTTTTGGGATGGGGGTGGTCATGCAGGATTCGGCCTGTGAACAGCAGCCAGAGACTGTTCTCACCCCCCATAATTCACCCCTCTGGTTGTTGGGACCAGCGGAGCCTGGAAGAATTCAGCCTCTTACTGCACCCAAAGTAGCTGAGTTTAGACCTGTTCACAGCCGGACTGCACTAGCTCCATAGAACTTCGTCCTGCTGGGCAGGCAGCAGGAATCATTTCTTACCCTTCATCAAAGGGCATCTCCTTCACACCGAAGCGTTGTGAATAAAGCCTGACCCACAGCTGAGATCCACCACAGCCTGGGGGCTTTGCTCCTGCTGTGGCCATCAGACCCAGCCCTCCCAGCAGCTTTGGTCCTTGGCCAACTCAGGGTGAATTAATGAGCAACGGAGGTTTAAAAAAGGTTTAACCTCACAGCTGCCCTTTCTCAAGCAGCAGGTGAAGAACCAGGTCCAAGCCAGGGCTAGGTGAACCAAAATGGGAGAATGCAGCCACTTGGGTGCAACCCCAGCCTAAGCTACACCTCTGGGCAAGAGGGGACCTGAAAAGGAGCAGGAAAGCCTCTGACCAGCAACAGCCTGAGCCCCTAATCAGCAAAGCGCAGCCCGAAGCAATCACTGGAAGCTTCCTCCGTGGTGAGAACTGGTGCAGAGTGACTTTGCTGGTTGGTGACAAAGGAGAGGCTGCTGCAGCAGGACACCCTCCCCTTCTCTGCAGGTTTCCTGCCTCTGACACACTTGAATCTCTTCATTATGTCTGAGGAGTTTGCTCTTGCCACCCACCATTGCTTTCTCATTTCCTTACACACCTGCTCAGACCCTGGTCTCAGGCCTGGCTTTCTCATCACAGGACATAGGTCAGGGTTTATCCCTCAGCCTGGACCTTGCTTACAGCCAGCTGAGCCAGCTGCTGGCACCTGTGGGCCCCCGAGGCAGCTCAGAGTGTTTGGCTCCCTTTGGCTTTGTCATTAAATTGCAATGTGCAAACAAAGGCTTCTGGACCTCCTTCCTTCACCTCCAACCTGGCTCCATGTTGCTGGGTGCTTGGTGCTGGTCCTGCCCCACAGGTGGTGATGGTTCTGCTGCCTCCCATCGAGAATCTGTTTCACTTGTACCCAGTGACTGCTGGGATGGGAAATTGCTGGTGGAGAGCTTGTTTGAATCCCCCAACTCCACCAGCCTCCAACCCTCCCTTCCCAGCTCCAAAAGCTTTTTCTAGGCACACTTCACTCGTGCTGGGAAACAGCAGAGGCTGCTGCCAGGGAATCTCAGGGTGCGCACTCCAGGATGCTGCCATCCCTGCTCCCTGCCTCCCAGTTAAGCACTGCAGTCCCAGTTAAAATCTCGAGCTCAAAGCTGGATGCCAAAGCAGGCTTCTAACAGAAGAGACAAGGTCCCAACATCTCCTCCCAGCAGCAGCTCTTGCCCCTGAGAAGTGCAGGACTGCAACATCAAAGGCTGTGAAGGGACAGGACCCACTGGTGTCAGGGCAGCAGTGGACCTGCCAGCTGCCTTGGCCCAGACTGGGTGGCTGTGGAGACTCGTCAGGGCCGGGGCCTGGTGCCTGCCCTCACCAGAGCTACTCTGAATGCTCAAGGTGCTCCCAGAACAGGAGCTTCCCAGATGCTCTCTGCTGTGTCAGGGCATGCTGAGATTGCAGAGCCGTGGCCACTGCAGCCAGATCAGTCACCCTGCTGCCAGCACTGACATCACCTTGCAGTCTCCTCTGAAATGCACTTGGCCACATACCGAGGGGCAGCCTCCTTCCCAGCCACCTCAACCCAAAACATCTGAACATCACTTTCACAAGCCCAGATTCAGCATGGCAGGCAGCAAACCCACACTCCAGCTGATAGACGAGGCTATGAAGACTCAGCACTTCATCACCAGCTCCTCCCCTGGGTGTACTTTCATCTGTGTAGCTGAAAAGCACCAAGGCCTCAAAGCTCAGGAGGTGCCCACAACTCCTCTCCCTCTCCTGATCCCACCAGGTCCAGCATCCCTGAGCCCTGGGAAACAGGAACGATGTGGACCACACAAGCTGGAGCCTTCCCTGTGGCATCCTGCAGCCTTTGCTGGCCAAATCCCTGGGGGGCACAAGAGCAACACCAGCAAACACCCTGCATGGAGAACCTGATGAATTCCAGCTCTGCTGTTACTTTGCTATCTGCATGCACACACCAAGAGGAAAACAAGGTGGCATTTGCTGCTTTTAGCTGCCTGCCTGCCTGGTCTTGGTTAGCTGTGGCAGGTGATTAAAGGTTGGACCAGATGATCCTTGGGGTCCCTTGCAAGGGTCTGCACTAAATAGAGTACATGGGTTTTCTTTCCTTTCACAAAGGAGCTGCTGTGCAGTTGGGGCTGTTCAGCCTGGAGCAGGCTCCAGGGAGACCTTAGAGCAGCCTACCAGTACCTGAAGGGGCTGCAGGAGAGCTGAGGAGGGACTTTGGACAAGGGCTGGCAGTGCCGGGACAAGGGACAATGGCTTTGAGCTGGGAGAGGGGAGAGTGAGAGTGGAGATGAGGAAGAAATTGTTGAGAGTGAGGGTGGGGAGAGACTGGCACAGGCTGCCCAGGGAGCTTGTGGATTCCCTCCCCCTGGAGGTGTTCCAGGCCAGGCTGGATGAGGCCTTGAGCAGCCTGTGCTGGTGGGAGGTGTCCCTGCCCGTGGCAGAGGGTTGGAACTGGATGGTCTTGAAGATCCCTTCCAACCCAACCCATTCTGTGGATCTTTGAATACAGAAGACTTAGTTTGAAGATATGAAACCCCTTTTGTAGCAGCCTGAGGTGCTCACCACTGCCTCTGGAGAAGCCACCAAGGTGGCAACACCACTTTCACCATCTGGTAGTGGTCCAGCAGAATGAGACTGCCATCAAGCTCAGCACGAAGGAGAGGCACTGGCAGGGCGAGGAGCAGCTGACGTTTCTGCTGCAGAATAGTATGAAATGGCAGTGCCAGGTTTCTAGGCTGAGGAACCTCAAGGTGAATCTACCACATGAAGGCTGACAGATGACTTAGTGCCTCCCTCCCACTGTCTCTTCTCCTCCAGGAACCTTAAGAGGAGTCCAACAGGGAGCTTGGACTGGCTTCAGTCAGTGCCCTCACATTGCTGACACAGGGATGGGCACAGCACACACTGCAGTAGATCACAGATACTCAGGGGCTGGAAGGGACCTCCAGAGATCCAATCCCTGCCAGAGAAGGGCACTCAGGGCAGGGCACCCAGGAACACATCCAGGGAGGGCTGGACAGTCTCCAGAGCAGGAGACTCCACAACATCTTTGGGCAGCCTGCTCCAAGCTCCAGCACCCTCACAGTGACAAAGTTTCCCCTCCTGTTCCTGTGGCACCTCCTCTGCTCCAGTTTGCCCCCAGTGCCCCTTGTGCTGCCCTTGGCCATCCCTGAGCAGAGCCTGACTCTGCCCTGCACATCTTTAGCACAGCAACGAGAGCAGCTCTCGGGCTCCTCTGCTGCCAGCTCCCTCAGCCTGGCCTCACAGATGTTCCTCTACCTGCAGCAGCTTGGGGACTCTTGGCTGGACTCTCAAGAAGTCCTCTGAGGTCCTTCTTCAACTGAGAGGCCCAGGACTGGACATAATAGTCCAGATGTGGCCTCTGCAGTGCAGAGCAGATCTCCTCTTCAAAGCCCATTTCGACAGGGCAGTGACCAGCAAAGCCTGCATCGTTTGCCCCCTGCTTGCCAGCAGTGGAAGCAGCCTCCCCAGACCCCAGCAGGAGGTGCAGCAGTGACAGTCTCTGCCAGGATTTTCATATGAATCTTGTTTTAAGAATGAAATTAGGAAGGCAGATTTGTAGGGCAAGGGCACACCCTCGTTTTCCTCCTGCTGGGGAGTCCAAAGGAAGAGATGGGCCAGAAATGCAGGTGGAGAGAGCTGCCTGCAGGCACAGCCTGGGCCAGCTGCCTCCTGGCCTCGCAGAAAGGCCTGGGAGTGTCCTCCCTAGGGCTTGTTGCTGGACAGCCAACCTTGGCTCCAACTCCTTCCTTGGCACTGCTGCTACAGTAGCACTGCCTGACACTGGAAGCAGCTTCCACAGCAAGACAGCAGCTTCCAGAACACATCCCAGGCACAGTAGCTACTGTTGCTGCCTTCCAAAGCTACCTGAAACTCCACTGCCAGCTCGCTGCTCCCTGGGGAACACACAAGTGCCCCTGCACTCCACAGCAGTGACTCTCCTCCTCTTCCTGATCCACCTGCTTGTGGCAACTCTCCAGGGAAGGCACAGCTGCAGGTCCCTGCATCCCTGCAGTGAGCAGCCTGTCTTCTCCCAGCACCTGCCACAGCAGCTGCCAGATGTGCAGTTGTGCTGGTTTGAGGCTAACTGGAATATTTTAATGGAGAAAATTATATTATAGGCTGTGAAAGGAAAGCACTGGTGCTGTCTGCTGCACTCATAGGCTTGATGAGATGTTTAAGAAAATACAAAACAAAGATAAGACACTTGGGCTCAGACACTCTGGGGCTGTCTAGCAGCTTCTGGCCTCCTCCTCTCTTCTAACCTCACTAACCACTTTCCTTCTAACCCCCCTGGCCCACCCTCCAAACTCACCTTGCACGTAAGGCAAACCTTGGGGTAAGGTACAGGGGTGGGGAGAAGGTGGAAGGGTGGTTGGGAGCCCCTCCTGGGGTCTCTGATTTCTGGGAGGGGAGTTGTGTTTCTGTATTCCCTTTAACTTGTCTATGTCTGTAACTATTCCTGTCTGTTGTGTCTGTCTCTGCTTGTACATTGTGCTGAGCTGTAAATAGGTTAGGTCTACATTCCTGTCAAACCAGAGTCCCTGCAGTCCAGAGCTATGTAAGGAAATAAAGCCCAGAGTTATTTTATTGCATAACCATTAACCAAAACAAAGACTTTGCTAAGACTTAACCAACAGAACCTATTTATTTATTCCAAACATCAAGATACAGAAGTGTTCAAGTTTTGCAAATATTGCTTCAGAGCAACACCCTCTGTACAGTGCCCTCAGTTCCCATAGTGCATCAAAGACCCCCACTCGAGTACCCACAGTGCAACCTTTGCTCCTCTTGCCGAGGCTCCACCTTGCATTCACCCAGCAGTGATCTAGAGAAACAGAAAGTGACCTGCCAGACCCCACAGCTGCTCCAGACCATCGAGCGATGGTGTGGAAACTTGCAAAACAGGGACAAAACTAAATGCAGACAGAGGACAATAAAGAACCTTTGCTGAACAGAAGCCTACTCTAATGTCAATAAATATTTTCAGTCTCTGCAGAGGCCTCCAGGAAAACAAGTGCCTGGGAGTTGCCATTTGACTGTTCCAGCAGAATCAGTTTCCCTCACAAATCATAAGGGCTGCCCTGAGCAAAAACAACCGAGTAACAGGGTGCCCGAGTAGCCCGGAGCAGCTCCCCTCTGGCGGGAGCAGCCTGCTCAGCCTCTCAGGCGCTCGCAGCCTCCGGCGCTGTGCCTCTGCCTGCTCCAGCTGCCGGCGCTCAGCTCTACGTGGGGGACACCTCCCGCCCAGCGTCACCTGAAAGCCCCCCAAGAGCGCCACAGTTGTCCGAGGTGCTCCTTCTGATGCTGCTGGCAGCCCAGCTCCCGCCACAGCTGCAGAGCATGCAGGAGCCCAGGTGTCACCCATGGGGTACATGTGGCTCCTACAGAGCACAGCTTTATGCTCGCTGTGGCAGCGAACTCAGCTGCTTCTGCTGCACTCACGCCGTGTCCACTGTGTACCACCCAGCGCCACAAAACACATACAAGTTACTCCCTGCAGAACTGAGTCTCGGCACAGAAGCCCCGGGGCAGCCCAGCTGTTGTGTCTGTTTCAGTCCAAGGGTCTCTTGTGCAGCTGCCGTGAGCGCCGCAGCAGCGCTGGGCACTTCACATGCACCCTGCCCTCTGCAGCATGCAAACCTCAGAGTCACCTTCCAGCTGGCAGTCTGCAGGACTCTGGGCCTTTCGAATGGCAGCTGGGCTTCAGTTCTCAACACCTGGTGAGACCATCACAAGCTGAAGGTAACAAATCCAGGTTTTTATAGACCCCCTCTGCCTGCACAGTTCAGCCTCTCTCCCAGTCCGTGCAGGGAGAGCAGCACTGGGCAAGGCAAACTTGAGTCACAGCCATCACTTAGAGCTGAGATCTGCAGCTGAAAGACTTCAATACCTCAAGCACTGACATCGGCGGTTCCCACGGGACCGTGTCACCTGCCCTGGGGCTTTGCTCTCACCAAGTCATACAGCAGCAAACAGAGACTGGAAGCAGGCAAGGACCCCTGGCTGCCTGCAAGGGCAGCATCTCATGCATAGATCTGGAGGCTTTATTTACACACAGACAAAAGGAACTGATTCCCCAAAGCTCACATTCACTGAGTTAAGTCTTTACAACACGTCCAGAGCACTGAAGAGAGTCAACGCCTCCAACCAGAACTGGAATGGAATCAGCGACAAGGGGCAGAGATCTGCACAGCCCCCACCGCAGCCCCAGCCCTGAGCACCCGCAGGCCCCCGCAGGGCCGTCCCACCAGCTCTGCTCCCGCAGGCCCCCGCAGGGCCGTCCCACCAGCTCTGCTCCGGAGGCACGCTGAGGCCATGGGCAGGAGCACACTGCACAGCTAGTACCCAGCCGTGGGACAGTGACAGGATAAATATGGAAAACAATCATTTATTCTGGAAATTAAGTGCAACCCACCTGTGACCTCCTACATTCCTCAACGTAACAGCAGCAGGGGTCAGGCCATTCTTAACTTGCCAGCCTCCATCTAACACTTTACAGTTTAGCGCTGGACGTTCATACTTACTAAGTCTGAAAACTGTTCTACCATTTCCTAGTGATTAAATACTGTGTGCTAGTATGCAGAAACCAGAGGAATAAAACATGACACAATTCACTTAAACTATCCAAAGTTATTTACAACCTCTATCAACTAAATATATTTGGCTCTTAGAACTCTTGTTCTTCAGTGGCACAATTTTTAGTCAATTTAATGATGAAGAATTCTACTGTTTCCATAAGCAACTTGTAAGGAGTGAATATTGAAGTGTAACTTGTCAGCCAGCACCCAACTTCTGAAGACAAGGGTGTGACCTGTTCCCTATCGTTGTGTCTGCCTAACAAACCCAGAGTTAGGAGCAGGTAAAAGAACCTTTTGGCTGCTTTTTGAACAGCACTTCGCAAATCCCTGAAGTCAGTCTGCATCCCATGCAAGCAGCATGCTGACCCGTCAGAGCTGGTGGGCTCAGAGGCTCCAGCTTCGCACTCGGTGCCAGTCTGCAGCATGCTCTGCTCTCACGTGGAGCAGCACAGTGCAATCTGCTGCACCTTCCCCAGGTCTGTTATCAGCTGCTTTATGCAGTGCTTGAGTTGTGGCAGTCGTGCCAGTGGTTCTGGTGGCTCCAGCTCTCCTGTGTAATCCAGCCAGCTCTCCAAGACTGCAAAGGCAAACAGAACTGTCAGAGCAAACAGCCTGCGTCCGGTGGGAACGCACCCCCTGCGCTCATCAGAGACATCCCCAGCTGCCCAGCCTGATACTGAGTGTCACCAGGGTCAGGGACTCCACCCCCATCCTGGGAAAACTGCTCCAGAATGTCACCCCCCTCGTTGTGCAGAACTTCCTCCTGGCACCCTGCTGCAGTTCCAAACCACTCCTGACTGGCAAGGCGAAGAGCATTAACCTGTGAAACAGAAAGCTGCTACCTACCATCCAGCTCCTTCTCGATGAAATCCATTCTGTGTATGACTTCATCTTGCAGAGACTCCACATGAGCCAGAAGATTCAGCTGCCACTGCAGCTGTGAATTCACAGCTCCTTCCTTGTCTTTTTCCATCAAGGTCATCTCAAGAGTTTCCTCTGGAAAGCCTTTCTTGGAGACAGATTCTCTGACCTAGCAGGAACACACACACTGCTCTTGGTTACAGAGGCAGGCAACTGCTGAGACAGGCTGACTGAGGCCTCCTTACCCCAGCCAGTTGCTCAACTCACCTCAGGCTGGTGGAGGACAGACACACATGGAAGGAGAGCCTGTACACAGATACCAAGGCAGCTTGGGCAAGAGGATCTAAACACAGAGCTAGTTCTGCAGGTATGTTGCATGGCACAAGCACCTCGTTTTCAACAGAGAGCACAAGCATGCAGCCAACTCCCCACCAGCTCCCACCTGGTCTGTGCATCCCAGGGAACACTGTAGCCATTCTTAACATGGCTGCAATTAACTGAATAGCAAATTCTTTGGAAAGGGGTGAGAAAGGAATTTTCCTGAAGGAATCTAATCTCAGTTCTGCTAAAACCATCGTTGAGGCAGCTGAGTAAGAACCATCACTGACAAAACCTGCCTGCACTGCCAGCAGGGCTGACTCCACTCCTCTCCTCCTTCCATCCTTCTGCTGCAACATAGCAGAGGTTAGCAAACTGCTCTCCCAGGTCTGAAGAGCTGCAGTGTGTGCCTTCCTGGGAAAGGGAACAGGCTCAACTGATCAGTCAGAGCAGCTATAAAAAACACAAGTCCCACACTGCATATGCATGAAACAGAAGTGAAACAGTGCTTGTCTAACCAAAGGGAGGTCAGGATTGCCGCTGACCTTGGCACTGGGGTGGAGAAGAGTAGGCTTCTCTGACAGCTGGGAATGAGAAGTAAGAGTTGAGCAGATAAGAGTGCTCAGGAGCAGGATGGTACAGGACTGCTCAGAGGTGACTGTTCTCGAAATCACTTTCAGCCTGCTATATTTTTTTCTTCCCCACCATAAAATGCTGCCTGAAGAACCTGGAACTAAGTTAATGTAACTATCAAAAGAACCATGGAAGGCAGATGCCAATCAGTAAAAGCTGGCACAGCAGTGTATCTGGTAGCACTGCACATGCTGCCCTGAGGCTGGTATTTATTTTCACACTTAGCACACAAAGTAGTGTACTGCCAAAGGACCACAAACACATCCCATGGACTGTGCAGGTGATTTCAGGTGCAGGAATCTTTAAACTAGATTTTTGTTACTGGTGCTTGAAATGGAGGAGCTGCTTCACAGACTGCATAGGGTTGGAAGGAACCCTCAAAGGGCATCGTGTCCAACCCCCCTGCAGGCAGCAACTACAACATCAGGTTGCCCAGGGCCACAGCAAGTCTGGTCTTGAATGACTCCAGGGATGGGTCCTCAACCATGTCCCTGGGCAGCCTGTTCCAGGATCCACCCCCCCACTGTGCAGAGCTTCCTCCTGATGTCCAACCTAACTCTGCCCTGCTCCAGTTCCAAACCATTGCCCTCAGCCTATCCCCACAGGCCCTTCTGAACAGTCTCTCCCCAACCTGCCTGCAGGTGCCCTTCAGAGACTGAAATGCAGCTCTAAGGTCTCCCCAGAGTCTATCGTTCTGACTTGTACTGGTAACTTAAATGCACAGCCACAGGGAAAAGCCACAGACAAACTGCCCTTAAGAAGAGCTGAGCCTTGGCCTCTGCAGCAAAGCCACCCCTGCAGGGAAGGGTCTGTTCATACAAGTACCTTTGGGTAAGTGTGTTTGGATTCGTTTTCCATCTTGCATATTTCTCGGTCCAGATCCCAGCCAAACCTCTCTGACAGGGCATCATCCCCATTCTCCCTGATTCTGTTCACTCCATCATCCATGGCTGAACCCCTTGTTTCCACCACCAGTCTCTGCTCAATGGCAGGGTAGTAGGCCCGAGGCTTCTGGTAACAGTGCTCACTGGTAATGTAGGACTCCTCCACAGAAGGAACTGCCGAGGGCTTCTCCATTGTCCCATTCCAAGCTCTGTAACTTGCTGCCTCCTCCTTGCAGCAGCTCTCCTCCACGTGAATGATCTGTGTCCTGTGAAGTTTGTCATCCACTGTAATGTGCTTCCAGGGATGGCACCAGAGCTTTAGGTCAGGATGTTCTTTATTCCTGTTCAGACACAGAAAAGTAAAACACCCAAATGTAAAGGTCCTGAGCAGGCTCCTGTGACACCAAACATCAACTGAGAGCACTGCACACTGTGCTGTGCTTTGGTCACTGCCATCAGTAAAACATTCTCCAACTTTCTGCAGGAACCTGAGTTCCCTGACCTCACTGCACACCTTCCCACACTGCTCTGTTAGGTTCCTTGTCCCACAGCATGGTTTCATCAGGGATCAAGTGCTGGCACTGGGAAATGTACCAAGAGCTGACGACCCATGGGGATGGTGAGGGTGGTGATGAAGAATTTCTTTATTATTTCCTTTCAAACCAACATTCCTTTAAATCTCAAGATGCTGAGCAAATTCCTGCCTGGTGCACTAACACACCATGGGGTCCCCCTTGCTTCTGAGAAAAGCTCTTCTAACTGTTTTCAAACTATTGTGGCACTGACAGCAGCAGCAGGGAGAGCCACAGGACAGCAGACTCCTGCATGGGCTTAGCAACCAAGCACTGGAACTGACACTGCTCTGCCACAGCTGTCAGGCATCACCACAGCAGTAAAAGGGTGAACTGAATGCCCCTGATGAGCAGCTCAGCTGCTACAGGCTGCAAGAACAGAGGGGAAACAAATCCTGACCTCAAAGCACCTACATTGTGCTGTCTGGAAATGAGGGCCCTGCCCCAACCACCCACTCTGTGCCTCCTTGCACACAAAGGCAAACGGACTTAGTCCATTAAGCTGGTCCAGTTCCTCACCAAATGAAACATGACCATTTCCTGTCCCAGGCAGCTGCTTTCCAGTCCATTCTACAGCAGCTACAGTTCCCTCACTGTGTCTGAGGAAACTGCAATGGAGTCAAACTGCCATGGGCTTGCTGAGAGCACTTCAGGCAACAGCTCTGCCTTGCAGTGCCTGCCTGTCTGTGGCATCCTTGGTGAGTGATGCCCAGAAGGGAAAGCTGTGCTCCTTCACCACAGCTTCCATTGCAGTTCCACTCATGTGCTACACCCAAAGGCACAATTTTGCTCCAAGAGCAGGGGCTAACTTCACAGAAGACAAAAAGCTACAAGATGCTGCACCAGTTATAAGGCTAAAAATGTGAATGCTTCCTACTTGAGCAGCCTCCTCACTGCTCCATCTGAAGGCTGGCACAGCTAGCACTCTCACCCGCTGCACCAACGCTGTCCTCCTCACCTCCAGCCTTTGCCACCTCCCTGAGCAGCACTCTCCTAATCATTTCAGGCAGCTGTGAGCTTATCTCCTCTCTTCTATAAGGCAGAACTGCATCAACAGCAGGATCATTCTAACTCAGCACTTGTAAAATTCCTTTTGATGTACATAATAACAGAGAGGGGCTTTAGCTCTGAACAAGATGTTCCCACAGGACAACGCCTCCCCTTTAATTAGCAGCCTTTCAGTATCTGAAAGGGTCTCCAGGAGACATGGGGAGGGACTTTGGACAAGGGCTGGGAGTGACAGGACAAAGGACAATGGCTTTGAGCTGGGAGAGTTGAGAGATTGAGAGTGGAGATGAAGAAACTGTTGAGAGTGAGGATGGTGAGACACTGGCACAGGTTGCCCAGGGAGGCTGTGGATGCCCCCTCCCTGGAGGTGTTCAAGGCCAGGCTGGATGAGGTCTTGAGCACGCTGTGCTGGTGGGAGGTGTCCCTGCCTGTGTCAGGGGGTTGGAACTGAATGAGCTTTAAGGTCCCTTCCAACCCAACCCATTCTGTGAGTCTATGATTTAAATTAGGTCACTGCCCCAACATCAGGATGGGAGACCAAAGAAACAGTCTGTAGGAAGCACCACAGCCTCTCCCAGTGCTCCATTTACTCTACAATGGAAAAGTCATAATCTAAAGTCTTGCTATAAAAGACCCAAGCAGTGGTGTTTCAGTATTCCTGTTCCAGAGAGGAAAGAGCTCACTTACAGATCTGACTGAAGGAAACCATAATGCTAAAGCAAAGCCTCCTGTTCCAGTTGCTACTCGCTTGCTTCAGGCATTATTCCACTGTTTCAAGCAGTGGCCCTGCTGCATCACCACACATTAAAAGTTCTTTAGATCACAGGAAAAACTGAAAGCTTTGCTCTCCAAATTGTTGCTGCCATGCAATTTATCTACTGACAAATTATAAATATGGAATGCAAATTAACAGCTGCTAGCTCTGGGTTAAGAGAAGGTTTCTGTCAGCAGAACTTGGGGATGATTTGAAATGTAAAAGGTGCAGAACCTTTGCTCCCTACAGGGACTACAGAAATGTTATTTTTTCATGTACATTTATAATAATCTCTACATAGAAACCAACTGCTGCAGGCTGCTGAAGGTGTCACTGCTCTGCCATAAGAGTGACACACTGTGGGAAGATCTGACTGCTGCTGGAAAAGCAGCAACCACAGTTCCCAGTGACTGCAGTGGAGGAGGCACATGCCACAGGAATGCTGCCAGGGTGCCAGGGTTTCTACACCTTCTATTGAGAAGTTGCTGGTGCCAGTTTGTGCCCCCCACCCCCCGTCTTTTCCTTCACACCTTCCCAACCTTTCTGTACAGAGAGGCAGTTTACACTCTACACACTGAAATAGTTCAAGCAGTCAAACCCTTTTCTAAGATCTCACATGCAGTTCCAGTGATGTTGTTCTATATCAACACAGCCACACAGAAGTGAGTCTGAACCTCTGGTTACTGTTCTACTGTTTGGATTCCTGCTGAGAAGCTGCCAAGCAACACTTCACTACTGCTTACTGTAGGATGCTCATCTTCAGCTGCAGGCCGTGTAGCACTTCTATCACTCTCTGTACATCGCCAAGGAGCTGGTGAGTGGCTACTATCTTCTTAGCATTCTGGTGGGAGTAATTTTCTTCCAAAAATGCTAAGCCATGCATGTGACCATTACTTAACCAGTCTTTCTCATACCAGTACTTTAAGCTGGACCTCTGACCTAAAGCAACAGTAAGGAAAGTGTTAAAATGAAGCATCAACTGTGACATATTAACGTTATTGATAGTAACTCAAAGCCTTGCAACAGCTTCTTTGTTCTTGTCAACAGTACCCACAGAGCTCCTGCAACAGCAGGCAAACCCTGACAAAGAGCCTGTTAACATGGGAAAGGAGATTATAACCTTGGTCAAAATCCTCTGCCCAGCTGTAAAAAACATCCAAGCCCCCAGTTCCAACTGGGGACATCCATAGCAAGTAACTGCAGATGATGCACAGAGCAAGGTCCATTTTTCACAGAGCATCACAATGTCTGACCACAGTTATAAAGAAAGCTATGGTTGGGATACAGCTTTCCATAGACAAAAATGCAGCAAAAGGCAGTGAGCTTCCCTTCTCCAGTGGTCTTGTATCATCACACATGTACTGTGCAGTCATTCCAAAATCATCTGAAAGGAATCAGTGGCGAGGTTCTGATGGAGACCTTGCCTAGGTCCATTATGCTAACTCTAGCCCAAGAGGTTGGAATATCAACAACAGCTGAAATTGAATTATGTTAAATGTGCTAAACGAGTTACTGAAAACTGAAGCAGCCACGAGAAGAGGTACTGGCAGGGAAGCCTGGGACTTGAGATGCTTGCTAAACTGCAAAAACACAAATAGAACAATCCAAGCCCCCCTGTACAATGCATTGTTACAAGAGAGGTGCTCAGATGCCAGCTCAGCAGCCTAAGAAACACATCATCCACTGGACTGCTGACAGCACAGCACACACACATCAGATGGCATCCTGGAGCGGAGAGGGAACAGCAGCCACAGAGAGCAGGTTAGTGCTGACTGCAAGGTTCAGCAGCTAAGGAGATGCTGTTAAAAAAAGAAAAGCAATGAAAGCTGTAATCAGGCTGCAATGACAACTGAGCAGAGCAGTTGTCTGTGTGCTTTTGGATGGCAGCTACAGAACACAAGTTTCTGTGTTGTGGCCTGCATGAACAGCCATGGACACAAGCGACACTGGAAGCTCAGTCCCAGCACTCTGGCTCAGCAGAGGAGAAGCCAAGGGTGCCTGTGAGCACAGGCAGCTACTAAGCTGCACAGAATAATACCTAATGTTTTAAGGCAAGCTCTCAAACAGAAAGCAGGACAGGGAAGAGTGAATTCTTAAGCTCTGACAGCTCAATTTTTCAGGCAGATATGCTGCAGCAAGCGAGAGAGCTTCTAGGTATGGCCAGCAGTGCTTCGGACACTCCTCTCACATCTTTATTACACAGCCCTGTTTATTTTTGTGTTAGAGAAGCTACCAGCTGTGACAGAAGTTGAAGTTCAGTTCAGAAGAATAAAACCATGACTTTTAGAACCCCATGGTCACCCAAACACCACTGAGCTGCTCCAGCTGAGCCCAACCATGTCACTGCTTCCTTTGTGCTGTGCTCAGAGACAAACCCTGCTTGCCTTCTGGGTGCTTTCTGGGTGCAGAGGCTCAAGAGAAGATGCTGCCCAGTCCAGCAAGGGATGCTCTCCATGGCCTGAAGGAGTCTGCCACATCCTCGTGTTCAAGCAAGGGTAAGTCCTAACAAATCTCTTATGAATGCCACCCAACTCCAATCCAACCTGTCTGAAGGATTTTTGTGGGCACAATGACACCAAACTCACTTCTCTTGCAGCTGTGATAACAGTGATGCTCTGAGTCCCAGCACTAAACCAGGCAAAGCTCCTGAAGCAGGAGCAGGGAGGGGACTGTCGCCTTGTACTTGGCACTGGTGAGGCCATAGCTCAAATATTATGTCCAGTTTTGTGCAACTCAATACAAGGAGAGCTGGGAGTGCTTGAGCCAGTGTACAGGAGGACAAAGCAGCTGTGAAGGACCTGGAGAACAAGTCTGATGAAGAGTGACTGAAGTAGCTGGGGATGGTTAGTTTGAGGAGGAGGGGGTTGAGGGGAGACCTCACAACTCTGTACAACTCCCTGAAAGGAGGTTGTGGAGAGGTTGGTGTTGGTCTCTTCTCACAGGTCATCAGTGATAGAACAAGAGGGAACAGCCTCAAGTTGCACCAGGGCAGGTTTAAGCTGGATATTAGGAAGATTTTTCAAAGCAAGAGTGGCCAGACACTGGCAGAGGCTGCCCAGGGAGGTGGTGGAGTCACCAACCCTGGAAGTGTTTAAAGGTCATTTGGATGTGGTGCTTGGGGATGTGGTTTAGGGTGCACCTTGTAGAGTAGGGTCAGTGGCTGGACTTGATGCAAACAAAGTGTTGGTTGCAATCAGTTCTTATCAAAAAGCACTCTGGTAAAAGTGCTTTAATAAACAAAGAGTTCAGATGTGCTGCTCAGTTTTGCTTTGCCCTTAAGGTTCACTGAAGCACACAACTAACTTGAGTAGGAACAACTGCAAGCAAGAGCTCTTGAGAAGAGGGTTAAAATCATGGATGCAAGCTGCTTCAAAAACCTGCAATGACTGTGAAAGCATTTCCCTGCTCAGCTAACTGAAGGCAAGCACAGCTGGGAGTGCAAACAGGAGTGTGCCAGCTATGGGGCTTCAGGAGCTAAGCTAGGAAAGAGTTGGTTGGTTGAGACAGCTAAAAAAACAGCAGAGTTCACCACCCAGATCTGTAAATAGCCCAGGCAGAGACCTCATTGTCTCATGAGATCATGAGCATGGACTCAAGCCGAAGCTGAATCCATGTCCAGGTGGTGAAGATTCACAGTTCAGAGGAGGAAGTCAGGCAAGAGCCACCCAAGAGCCATTTCAGCTGCTGCAGAGGCACGGAGCCGGGAGCAGGGAAGGCACCGCGTGATCAGCTCTGACCGCACGTCCCAAGAGCGCCACACAGAACCTTCCTGCTGGGTGCCATCAGACGAGTGAGACCCATGGCTGCTGGGGGGCCTCCTGCTGACTGCTTTTAAAGGCTGCACAAGCCTGGTCCTGTTGGAAAAAAGTTGCAGTTGCATCCCATAGGATGTTTCCATGGGGAAACTTCACTCCAGCTTCCTGAGTGCTCCTAGATTCAGTTTCCACAGCTGGACAGTACAATCCTTGTGACAGATGCCTACCAGATAAAGCATTTCCACCCCATCCCAGCTGCCATTCCACAAGAGTGACTCATGCACATCCACAGATACCACATTTCTGCAGCTGTAGCTGAACTCAATTACCTGCAACAACAGACAGAGCTATGGGAGGGAAGAAAATAAAGAGAGGTTTCATCTTTACAGTGTATATATATATAAACTAGTAAAGTTACTACAGATATAAAAAAGGCTCTGTAACCTTAAATTTCTGTACCTGGAGGATCTTGGCAAACATAGCAGGTATATTTCTCAGGTACATTATCTTCCAGTAAACCCATACAGACTCCATGCTGCCAGCACAGACACTCTTCACACTGTTTAAAGTCAAGAAGTGCACATGAACAGAAATGAAGCCTCCAGGAGCTCAGCAAGGTTACCTCCATTCATATAATTTACATATTTTAACACAAAAAGGTGTATTAGTACCCCCCTCCCCTTCCAGCTACAAGCATTAGCAAACCCAGACTGTAATGAAATTGGAACCCTTCCCACACTTCATTCATGTGGACTGCTGAAGGATGACAACAATTAAAGAGTGAAAGCAGAGAGATCCCAGAAAGTGCAAATATGTTCCCTCTGGAGCTGAAAATCTTTCCTGAGATGCACAACCAGGACAGAGACAGTTTGCAATCAAACTTTCTTTAGCCAAAGGCATGAAGTCCTCTGAATTCAAATGGTTTTAAGCACATTCAGGTCTAGAATGCCAGGGGTATCACCCAGGACTTGCTAATCTTCTGCTTTCCTCATCTTCAAAGTAACTCTGCCACCAGCAGACTGAAGTGCAGGTGCAGTCAGACTGACTTCACAGCCTTCTGGCAGCCTTCCCAGAGTGAGTGCTCAGCACTGGCCAGGACTGCTCAGCATTTGGCCCTGCTCTTCTAGCACCCTATTTAAAGTGCAATCACTCTATTAAAGCAGGAGAAACTCATACAGGAATGGTCTCTGCAGCTGCCTGCAGGGAGGTGGCAGTGAGCAGGGGGCAGCCTCTGCTCCTCGGTGCCAAGGGACAGCAGCAGAGGCAATGGTTCCAAGCTGCCCCAGGGCAGGTTCAGGCTGGAGCTCAGGAAATCTTTCTGCTCTGGAAGGCTTCTCAAAGCTTGCCATGGTCTGCCCAGGGTAGTGCTGCAGTGCCCACCCCTGGGGCTGTGCCAGCAGTTGTGGCCCTGCTGCTTAGGGCCGCGGTTTGTGCTGGGCTGAGGGTTGGAGTGGATGAGCTGGGAGGGCTCTGCCAACCAGATACATTCTGTGGTTCTGTGGCATCACTTTCCCCACACACACTCACACTCCAACAAGCAGACAAAGCTTCCACTAGCCTAAGCTCCCTGGAAGGCTGGACATGATGAAACATGGATGCTGTCATGCACAGCAGGAACAAACCACTGGAAGCAGCTCTTTGGCTGTACTTCTGCAGTGCAGCTCTAGCAGAAATCTCAGTACACTGATCTGCTCTTGAAGAAAATGTCCTGCTCACTTCAGATACCATCTGGAGAAACTACCCAAAGATCAGTACTGTAAAAAGCTGACTCCAAAGGCAACAGCAGATGCAACTCTCTAGACTTCATGAAGTGTTTTTAGAAGAGGAGAGAGTCCTGGGGAAGCAGACTTGATGTAGTCTCAGATTTTCTTTACAAATGGTTTAGTATTCTGGAGAAGACTTCAGGGGGACCTTAGAGCCGCCTGAAGGGATCCTGCAGGAAGGCTGCAGAGGGATGTTTCATGAGGGTGTCTGCAGACAGGCCAAGGGGGGAATGGTTTGGAGCTGAGGCAGAGCAGATTGAGACTGGAGCTGAGGGAGAAGTTCTTCAGCGTAAGGGTGGTGAGAGTCTGGCAGAGGCTGCCCAGGGAGGCTGTGGCTGCCCCCTCCCAGGGGAGTTCAAGGCCAGGCTGGATAAGGCCTTGAGCAGCTGAGTCTGGCTGAAGAGTCCCTGGGCATGGTGGGCAGGTTGGAGTAGGTATCTCTGAGGTTACTTCCAACCTGAGCCATTCTGTGACTGATTCTATAAAGACTCCACACAGGACTAGGAGGTCAGTTCTGATTTGAAGCTCTGCTGTCAGTTCAGAGTGATCACTTTCATAGGGAGCCAACAGATCCTAACTCCTCTTCCTGGGAGCACCAGTCTCAAGTTTACTGCAGAGGCAAAGGCTTCACAGTGAGCAAACCCAAGCTGCACATCAGTGATCTTAGACACTGCTCTTCACCAGCCTGCAAAGATGAGATGTTTCTCAAGTTGGCCTCTGTGTTAGCACCACTTCTTATCTGCTGCCTTTCTTCAAGCCAGATCATAGAATCAGCCAGGTTGGAAGAGAGCTCCAAGCATCCTAGCACCCAGCCCATGCCAACCAACCAGACCATGGCACTAAGTGCCCCATCCAGGCTTTGCTTGAACCCCTGCAGGGATGGGCACTCGACCACCTCCCTGGGCAGCCCATTCCAATGCCAATCACTCTCTCTGGCAAGAACTTCCTCCTAACATCCAGCCCAGACCTCCCCTGGCACAGTTTGAGGCTGTGTCCCCTCATTCTGTCCCCTGGGTGCCTGACAGCAGAGTCCAACCCCAGCTGGCCACAACCTCCCTTCAGGTAGTTGCAGAGAGCAATGAGCTCTGCCCTGAGCCTCCTCTCCTGCAGGCTGCACACCCCCAGCCTCTCCTCACAGGGCTGTGATCCAGGCCCCTCCCCAGCCTTGCTGCCCTTCTCTGGGCACCTTCCAGCACCTCAACATCTCTCTTGAGCTGAGGGGCCCAGAACCGGACACAGAACTCAAGCTGTGGCCTGAGCAGTGCTAAGGACAGGGGCAGAAGAACTTCCCTGCTCCTGCTGGCCACACTGCTCCTAATCCAGGCCAGGATGCCATTGGCTCTGCTGCCCACCTGGGCACACTGCTGCCTCATCTTCAGCTCCTCTCTCCCAGCACCCCCAGGTCCCAGTCTGCCTGTCTACTCTCAGTCACTCTGTCCCCGGCCTGTAACACTGTTAGGGGTTGTTGTGGCCAAAACACAGAACCCTGCACTCAGCCTTGTTCAGTCTCATCCCATTGGCCTCTGCCCACCCATGCAGCCTGCCCAGGGCCCTCTGCAGTGCCCTACTACCCTCCAGCAGATCGACTCCTGCTCCTACTTGGTGTCATCTGCAAACTCACTGATGCTGGACTCAATCCCCTGGTCCAGATCATCAATAAAGACAATGAACAGGACTGTGCCCAGCACTGCTCCCTGGGGCACACCACTGNCCTGGGGCACACCACTGGTGCCAGCTGCCAGCTGGATATGGCACCATTCACCACCACTCTCTGGGCCCAGCCCTCCAGCCAGTTCTTGACCCATATCAGAGCAAGTCTGTCCAAGCCAGGAGCTGCCAGCAGCTTGTTGTGGCAGAGGCTGCCAAAGGCTTTGCTGCAGCCCAGGCAGACTCCATCCACAGCCTGCCCTGCACTCCCCAGGAGGTAACCTGAGCATAAAGGAGATCAGGTTGGGCAGGCAGGACCTGCCCCTCCTAAACCCACGCTGGATGGGCCTGATCCCTTGCCCATCCTACAGGTGCTGTGTGAGTGCACTCAGGATGAGTTGTTCCACAACCTTGCCTGGCACTGAGGTCAGGCTGACAGGTCTGGAATTTCCTGGGTCCCCCTTCCAGCCCTTCTTGTGGATGGGCACCAAACTGTCACCTTCCAATCTTCAGGGACCTCTGCAGTGAGCCAGGACTGCTGATGAATGATAGAGAGCAGTTTGGGCAGCTCAGCTGCAGCTCTCAGCACCCCAGGCTGGATCCCATCTGGTGCCATGGACTTAGGAGGGTCCAAGTGACTCAGTAGGTCCCTGACTGCTTCCTCCTGGATTACAGGGGGACTGTGCTCATCCCTGGCACCTCTGCCAGTTCAGGAGGATACTTGTCCTGTAGACAACCTGTCCCACTAGTGAAGACTGAGGCAAAGAAGGTGTTAAGTGCCTCTGCCTTTTCCTCATCTTGTTATTCTATTCCTCTCCACATCCCATAAGCAGTGGAAGTTCTCCTTGCCCATTCTTCTGCCATTGATATACTTAGAGAAGCATTTTTTTATTTCCTGTGCAGCAGTGCCCAGGTTAAGTTCTAAATGGGCTTTGGCCTCTCTTATTGTGTTCCTGAAAGACCTGGCAACATCCTTGAACTCTTCCTGGGACCCCTTCCTTTTTTCCCCACAGGTGATGCTCCCTCTCTGCTGCCCTTCATCCCTTCAGCAGCTCCTTGCCCACCCTGCCTGGTTGTCTCCCTCATTGGTTCACCCTCTGGCATGTTGGCACAGCCTGGTCCTGCCCCTTCAGCAGCTCTTCCTTGCAGCAGGCCCAGTCTACCTGCACCCCTTGGGTTTTAAGGGCTCCTTCCCAAGGACCTTTCCCAGTCAGTTCCTTAAATAAGCCCAAGTCTGCCCTGGGGAAGTCCAGGGTGGGGGTTTTGTTGCTGCCCCTCCTGGTGCCCCCTGCACTGCAAACTCTCCCATTTCATGGGCACTGGAGCCCAGGCAGCCTCTGACCTCCGCAACTGCCCCCAGCCCTTCTCTGTGTGTGAGCAGCAGGGCAAGCAGGGCTGCACCCATGGCAGGCTCAGGTGCCAGCTGGGATAAGAAATTGTCCTCCATACACTCTGGAACCTCCCAGACTGCCTTTTCTGGGCAGTGACAGAGTGCCAGCAGGTGCCTGGCAGGCTAAACGTACCCACGAGGACAAGGGCAGGTGAGCTTGAGGCAGCCTCCAGCTGCTTACAGAATAATTAACCAACCTCCTCTTCTTGGCTGGGTGCTCTAGAACAGACTCCAACCAGGATGCCAGCCTTGTTGGGCTGCCCCCTAATGGCCATCCACAGGGACTCAACCTGAGTATCCTTGATCTGTACTCCAGATCATCCCTAACATCCAGGACCACTCCTGCAACCCTTTTCCCTCACCTGTCTCTGCTGAAGAGTCTGCAGCCACTGGTTACAGTGCTCCAGAAGGGATCATCACTGTACTAAATTAAGTGTCCTAGTGTGCTGGTTTGAGGCTAATGAGAATATTTTAATAGAGAAAATGACACTATAGGCTGTGAAAGGAAAACATCATGATGTCTACTTCACTCATAGGCTTGCTGGAGAATTGTTTGGGAACAACAACCAAAACAAGAGATAAGTCAGTCTCTCTCTGGCTCTTGCTTGAGCAGGAGCTGCTGGTGGGATCTAGCAGCTTCTGGGCTCTGGCTCCTCTGCTGATTAATCCTCACTAACCACTTTTCTTCTAACCCCCTTGGCCGATCCTCCTAATTTACCTTGCACGTAAGGCAAACCTTGGGGTAAGGTACAGGGGTGGGGAGAAGGTGGAAGGGTGGTTGGGAGCCCCTCCTGGGGTCTCTGATTTCTGGGAGGGGAGTTGTGTTGCTGTATTACCTTTTACTTGTATATATTTCTGTAAATATTCTGTATATAGTGTAAATATCTGCTGTACATTGTGCTGAGCTGTAAATAGAGCTTCATCACTTAACTTCCAGCCGACTGAGTGCTAGTCTGGGTCATTTTACAAAGTGTGGGGGGGTGGGGGAACTCCCAAACCTTCACACCTAGGTGTGGAGAAACATCTCTGGGAATGAGACTGTGAAGGGTTAGGGAAGCAGGTTTCTGAAAGTAGGTTTCTAACAACGTTTTGCCATACATGGGTAAAGAGTCCTAAAGCAGTAAGGAGGTAGAGGCTGAGAAGTCATCCTCCTCTCACAAAGGGATTAGCAGGAGCCAGAGAAAGGTTTCCTAAACCAAAGTAAAGAGATGAAAAAGACCAGCCTGCTGAAACCCAGAAGGGAGCTCCTGGCCCCAGTTCCCCTTGCATGCCACCACTGCTGCCATATGGCAGAGCTGCACTCAGTGATTTTCCAGGCAAATCTGCAGAGAACTCCAATCAAGTATCCCAGCCTTTTCTACTTCACTCAAGGGCTATTTAAGTGTGCCCCCTGCCAGGGCACAGGTCCTTCTGGCTGCATGTTCCAAATCCCAGTCTGGCTGCCCAGGCTGCAGGTCACTGCTCCTGATAGGTGGCACACAGGAGCTGCCCCAGGCACAGGCAATAGCAGGGAGGTTCCGAGCAAGATGAGGAATGGATCTTTAAAGAGGAAAAACAGGCAGAATTGTGCAGTTCTACTTCTGTGCTGGTTTGAGTACTGGAGTATTTTAATGAGAGAAACTATATCACTGGTTGTGAAAAGCAAATAATGTCTGTATCAGTGACTGGCTTGCTGAGAGGGATAAAAAGCCAAAATGTGAGCAGTGTCCCACTTGGGTCTGTGGCACTTCCTCCTCCCCTCTACTCTGAAATCTCTCCACTCACCCTGGCTAACCCATAACAAGGTAAAGCTTTGCTGGTTGGTTGTTTGTCTGTGTGGGAAAGTGGAGGGAGAAGAGAGAGTAGCTTTGAGGCCTCCTGGGCAGTGCCTTTGTCTGGGAGGGAGTTTTGATTTCTGTATGGTTCCTAATTTGTGTCTAGTTGTGAGTGCCTGTAACCATACTGTGTGTGTGCTTGTGAGCTGTGCTTGGCTGCAAACAGAGTTTCAACCCCTCTGAGCTGCTCTGCTAAATTCCAGTAGCGCTGGTGGTAAATTCTTAACCCAGCACAACTTAAATTAAGGTTCAAAGACAAAAGCACTAACTGCACTCAACGGGCATTGAGCAGAAATCCTGAGTTCATTTGCATCCATCACCTCCAAATGCCACCAAACCCAGCCTCAGAGTCCTCTACCTCACCCAAACTCTCTGATCTCTAGGTAGAGAAACCCAAAGGAAGGGACAGTGGCATTCTGTCTGGACATTTTTATCCTACAAATGCTGGGCTGCTACTTTAAGCAGGCTCCAGAAATGAAATCTAGTGACCTCCTTGTGAAGTTACAGAGCCTGGAGGCAAACAGCACTGAGCCAGGAGCCTTCCATACTGAACTCCTACTGAGACAGGGACTTATATTAAGTGTGAGAAGTGTTTCTGTCTCCTGGTGTCACAAATTACTTGAGACAATTTAAGCCAAGTTTGAGATAAAGGAAGAGGCAAAATCTCCAGGTTGAACTGTTGGGGTTTAGCTGTGCAAGACTTCCACTAAACCTCAATGGTCCCCAATCTTTCAGGACAAATAAAGGTGCAGCTTATGTTTTAAATGGACATTTCTTCCAGATTATTTCCAGCTTGGGCACACTGATGGCAATCAGCACAGTGCCAAGAGAAGCCCATTTGCCATTCTCCCTCTTGTAAGAGGGCTCCACCCGCTGGGAGGAGTGAAGCCCAGCGACATGCACACAGCAACTGCTCTGCTCCTAGCTCTGAGCGTGAGCCAAGGCAGGGTGGTACACAAGCAGCTGCTCAAATGAGTGCCTCAAGTGTCAGCCTACTTCTGCCATGTCTTGTCAGAGCATAAGCAAGGGCAGAATGAACAGCCCAGTGCAAAGAACATGTTCCTAAAACACCAGGGACTGAGCCAGACTCCACATCTGCAGGAAGAGAGGACATCAGCAGCATAAGTCCTTTAGAACAGACACTGAAATCTGAGCTTTCCAAGTGCCAAAGTCCAAGTAGCAAACAGGGATTAAACCTTTCCTTCTTGGAAGGTTAAGACAAGCACACAAGATTCTCACTCAGAATCCAAGGAAGTGTGAACCCTGGCACTACCCCTCTGCAAAGCTAAGAGGAGCTGCCCTCAACACAACTCCTAATTCCACAGTTGTGGAACCCAGCATCATTCCTCTGGATTCATGCTCTGTACCTGAAGAGCTACCTCAGACATCTCTCCCTCAGGCACAGATCATCAGAGTGTTTGTTTGCCCAAGATGCTCTGGGCAGGTAGCAAGGAGTGCAGAGCATTTGGCACCTTCAGCAAAGCATCTGCCTAACCTAACTTCCCCAAATCCTGCTAGCAGCTCCTTGCTCCCCAGTCCAGCTGCAGAGTGCAGCTACTCCCCATGCTGTCTGCCTGCAGTTCTTCTGCAGGGAGTAGCTGGTTCCCATGGGCTATTCTTTCACAACACAGCTCAAGTCTGCAGGCTTTGCCATATACTCAACACTCCCCAAAATAGTTCAGCCTAGAAAACTGTCTGCAGCAGCAGCCCACAAAAGCTTGTATGGAAGCTACCCACAGCCCAGCTCCTGAGCTAGATGAGAGCTCTGCACTCTGCAGCCAGAGCTGGGTGTGAAGCCTCCTTTCTCCAGCAAAGACACTGCAGACTCTTGCTGCCACCTCCTCAGAAGGCAGCTAGCTCCCTTTATTCCCAACTGTCAGGCTCCTTTTTCTCCTATACACTCAGATGTCATTTAACCACTCCTGACCACGTCCCCATACTGCACCCTTTCCCAATGCACAAGGCATCTTTTGCCCTTGTTGCCAGGTTCCAACACTAATACAAAAGGTGTGCATCAAAATGAACTCAGCACTAAAAGAAACAGGGTCACACCTCCCAAAGCAGGCTCCATAAAATAGCATGGAAAGCAGAAGAAAACTCTCCTGGGAAGTTTGTGCTGAGCTGCTGAGGACAAATTAACCTTAGCTGTATCAGCCAGCACTGTCAGAGAACTTCAGAGTTAGGTTGCTGATGTTCAGAGCAAAAAAAGTTGCTTCTAGTGCCCTGCTGCAGAAGCCAGCTGCTCTTCACATTGCAATTTGAGCAGTGCAGACCCCCCCTTAACAGCTTTCTGCCTCCACTCAAGCAATAAATGCCACAAACAAGTCAGCAGTGTCTGTGAGGTAGGCTTGGATCAGCTTCTGCCTTCCCTCCTAGTTTCAAACAGGAGGAAAAAAGAAAAAATAAGGAAAAAAGGTGGACAGTGAGGTGCCAGGAGATGTCAACCTCCCAAAATGTAGCAAGAGAAAGCCTCAGCAGTGCATCCCAAAAGTGGTGCATAGGGTGAGCTCCTATGCCACAGGATTTCTGCAGTCATGTCCTTTCACAAACAAAAGAGCCTCCTCAAGGCAAGGCAACAAAATCCCTTCAGATCTGCAAGTGACAGAGCTGCCAAGCTACCTACTGTCACTTCACTGAGGTTCCACAACAAGCACAGTCATCTGGGCAGGAAGAGGAGAAGCCTCCTAGGACAGCAGCAATGAAACCCCCAAACCAGTAATTTCCGCTTAAGGGCAGCTATGAAAAGCTCATGAAGCTCACAAGCCCAGTCCACTGAAAGCCTGCATGTGCTTCTGGAGAGGCTTAAGGGTACCCCCCACAAGGGGAGCAGGCAGGCTCACGGAAGGAGGAGAGCAAAAAATGCAAAAAGTTTTTTATTTGATATGTTTGACTTCATTATTATTATTATTTTGTAAGACCTCACCTCCAGTCCTGCCTCCAGGTCTGGTGTGCCCAGCAGAAGGACAACACAGAGCTGCTGGAGTGAGTTGAGAGGAGGCCACAAAGATGATCCAAGGGCTCCAGCACCTCTGCTGCGAGGGCAGACTGAGGGACTTGGGGTTGTTTAGCCTTGAAAAGATTCCAGGAAGGTCTTAGAGCTACCTTCCAGTACCTGAAGTGATCTTGCAGGAAGGCTGCAGAGAGACTTTCCTGAGGGTGTCTAGAGACAGGCCAAAGGGGAGTGGTTTGGAGCTGAGGCAGAGCAGGGTTAGACTGGAGCCGAGGAAGAAGTACAGAGGTGGTGAGACTCTGGAGTAGGCTGCTGAGAAAGGTTTTGGCTGACTCCTCCCTGGGGGTGTTCAAGGCCATGCTGGATGAGGCCTTGAGCAGCTGAGTCCCCATGAGAGGTGTCCCCATAGCAGGGGGTGGAGTCGATGACCTCTGAGGTCTCTTCCAACCTGAGTAGTTCTGTATTATTTCACGTGAAGAGGCACTGGGTGGACACTGAGAGCAGACAGGTGGGCAATGGCTTCCTGATAATTCACAAACACCTCAACAAGTAAACAACCAGAGCAGCTCCAAAGAGGCTTTTGTCAACAGTTTTAAGCTGGAGAGGTAATTGGCAGTGCTCTGGAAACAGTTTTCTGTATAGTTGGTCTAAAAAGAGCAGATGCACAGGGAAGGGGCAGATGGCCGTACCAGGGACTTGGGATTTACAGACTCCAGAGGAAACTGCAGGATGGATGAATGCAGCTCTGCTTCTGACTCAGTGGTTCAAGGGAAGGCTTTTCTCATCAGACTTAGAGGACTCTTACGTTTAAGTCAAGCTTCCTGCTAAGGAGAGCAGTGGAAGGGCACCACCATTGCATGGCAATACTCTGAAGCTGAGGGAATGTGACTAATGCTCAGAGATAGAGAAGCAAGGAGGCAACTAACAGGGCAGTGATTTTCCAGGTGAATTGTCTGAACCTAGGGAGGGTTCTGATTTGTAAGGAAATGCCAGTCCCCAAGCACCAGCTGTCACTGGTCTGCACAGAGCTGTCCCTCTGTACCCATTTCCCTTAGATGAAAACCCCAAATTCTATCAAAAAGTGAATTTTTCTACCTGTCATAGCAGCTTCCTCCCTGACAGGTGTTCATGATTTCAGGGGACAGCAACAGTTGACTTCCTGTGCAGAACAGCCCTGTACACACTCCCAGTGACCCCTGCCCCCATACCTGGATCATGAAGTCATTCTCCTCTCTCACTTGGCAAACGCAGCGAACAATCTCCGAGTCGCTGTCCTCGGCATCTTCGTCAGGGTTGGTGATCACCTCCCCGTCCTGGCTGCAGTCATCTTCACTCCAGAGCACACTGACCAGAGAGGACTCGCTCAGGGTGTCCTCCTCTGCATAAAAGGGAATCAGATCCAGCCCCAGGTCATTACACGAAGGTCCAATCCCTCTCAGCCCAAGACTTCACTCCAAGCACTCAGAGACAGGTTTCCAAAAGCACGAGACCATCACGGAGCTCAAGGCACATCCCAGTGTTACTGCAGCATGTGGCCAGCTACTGGCAGCAGGGCAGTGAAGGTTACCACAGGAAGCAGTTCTGTATTTTCCTTTCAAACACTCCAACCTGCAGCCTCTGCCACTGCAGCAGCAGTCCCAATACGCAGGGCTTTGGCCCACAGGTGCAGCCTCTCTAGACAAGAAAGCACAAGGAACAAACCCGGATTTATGAGCTCCAGTGCCAGCTCTGGCACTCTGTACAGAACGGTGACTGTGTACTTTGACTGCAGAGCTCCCAAAGAGAGAGAAGAGGTTTCAGTTTTGTGAGGTTCTGATCTCCCACAGAAATGTCTCCACTACAGAAACAGAGTCCAAAAGACGTCAGCTCCGCTCCAGAGCGGATGATGTGTGCGTGGTCTCCCGCGGAGGACTCGCCCATTGTTCAGGGGCAGTGCACTGCCCAGGATGTCCTTTTAGACTTATCCCTTGCTACTTCCAGCAGTGGTGCATGTCTGAGGACTGCATGAAACCGCCAAGAAAACCTCCACTGCTCAATGTGCTAACAGAGATGCTTACCTCAGCAATATCAATGCAGTGTCTGCACTTCCCTGGGGGCAGGAGAAGTGAGAGGACAAGGATTGTCCTAATGGCCTAGAGCAGAGTGGGAAGTGATAGTTCAGTCCCTCTTAGACCACGGTCTCTCACCTACACTGGATAGAACTGGTTTGGTTGCTTAGTGCCTAGAACAAGACTGCAGAAACAGAGTCACCAGGCTGTGGTATGAACTGGATCTTTTGGAGGAACATCTGTTCTCAAATTTAGGGGGCTAAGAACCCTGTGCATTAGCTTAAAAGTTTTATGCTTCTCTGAGCTAGGTGAGATATGACCTAGAAGGGGCAACTTAAGCACACTGCATTTTTATTCTGCAGAGTTTGACTCTTACTTATACAAGATCTTGTCTTTTCGTGAGTGGTGCAAGCTCTGCAGATGCAAAAAGCAGCAAAGTAGCTATGAAAAAGATGAGATAAAATAATTTCTAATACTTATCACCTCTTTAAATACCAGTATCAAAAATGTCTGAGCAACAGAAAAGTTACTGAACCTGCTGGATTGCAGCCAAAGCAGTGAGACCAAAAGGGCAGGGAGGGGACTCTGCCTCTCTGTTCTGCTGAGACCCCATCTGCAGCACTGCCTCCAGTTCTGTTGTCTCCAGCACAAGGAGGACATGGAACTGTTGGAGAGGGTCTAGAGAAGGTCACCAAGATGCTCAGAGGGCTGCAGAACCTCCCTTGTCAGAACAGGCTGGGAGAGTTGGGGCTGTTCAGCCTGGAGAAGAGAAGGCTGCAGGGAGACCTTAAAGCAGCCTTCCAGGACCTAAAGGAGTTCCCAGAGCACTGGGGAGGAACTCTGGACAGGGGTTGAGAATGCCAGGCAAAGGAAAAGTGGCTTTGAGCTGGGAGAGGGGAGCGAGACAGTGGAGATGAGGAAGAGATTCTTGACAGGGAGTGTGGGGAGAGACTGGATCCACATCCAGGGAATTTGTGGAAGGCTGGATGAGGCTCTGAGAACTTGGTCTAGCAGGAGATGTTCCTGCTAGATGGCAGAAGGGTTGGAACTGGATGAGCTTTAAGGTCCCTTCCAACCCAACCCATTCTATGAAGTTGGTGTGTTCCAAACCGACAACCAACCAGACAGGCAGAACATGTTTTAAGACATTTTCAACACTGCACTTCAGTAGTTTTTAATGTTTCCTCTTTTCCCTATACCACGAAATTAACAAAGTTAATGTCAATATTTTGCCTAATACCAAACAAGTAAACAGTTGCAATCAACCCAAGCAACCAAAAAAAGCCAAAACCAAACCCAAACATTGTAGGGTGCTCCAAAACTCCCTTCCCCCCTTCTCCTTCTGCAGAGGTTTGAATGGGGGAAGACAAAGGTGAGATATTGCTTCCCTTTTCCCCTTTGGGCTTGAACAAGGAAAGGCAAAAGTCCTGCCACCAGTAGCGAAGGTTCCAGACACGCACTCAATGGCGGGAAAGCCTGTGCTGGGGTCTTAGTGCCCAGTACAGAGTGGCCCTGGGCACACTGCCCAGGGAAGGTGTTAAACAGAGTGTCCAGAAAGCACACAGGGAACCGCTGGACCTGCTGAGATCATTTGGAGGGACCTGTCCACGGCACCTGGCCTGGCTGCTTCTTGGCCCCTCGTACCCTGCTGTCCTGCTCCCTGCCCTGCCACAGGCCAGCAGTGTGCTTCGCCTGCGCTGCCAAGGCAGGGCCGCAGCGGGAGCTGCGCCTGTGGGGAGCATCCTCAGGAAAACTCCTGACCACATCAGAATCTGTAAATCAAACTTAATTGGTTTGCATCTAGTTTTGGGCAAGGTTCTTCGGTAAATAAAACTAACTGTAACTGTATTTTCATAACTCCTGCCTTGTCAAATTATTTCCCAATCAAATCACCAAAACACTCCCCAAACCATCAGCCCAGTGGCTACCATCAGCAATCTGTGCACCAAGAAATGTACTGCTCCTGGACATAGCCCAGTCAGCACATACTGCCTGCAGACTGTGAGCTTTAAGAATATCAGAAAAATTAAAATGTTTGACCTCTTTTCTTGCACTGGCTTGTGACAGCAAATAGCAGGACTGACCCAGAAATGAAACATCAGCAAAGCTGGAACACAGTAGTTACCCTTTTACGAGCTCAGTTTATGAAATACCGTGAAGACTTCAACCAGCTCCAATCTGAAAGCTCAGGAGACCATGACCATGTTCACCCTGTACCTACACAGCGCACCCAGAGCCAGCACACAGCTAACAGCACATGGACTGCATCTGCAGAGCTTCTAACTTTGGGAGTACGAAAAGATTCATGACCGCACTCTGACCACGCCTATTAGGAGTTCAGAAGGGGTGCTGCAGAAGGGTGCAGGATGATTTTGAGTTCTGAAACAAGGGCAGTAGTCTTAAAGCTTCTGAGAACATAAAGTGAAAGCAAAACCCAGCATTTCCTGTGGCAAATGAACTGGGTTCAGTTCCTTCAGGCAGAGGAAACAAATCATGCCCATACCTGCAACGAGACCAGCAGCTGTGTGGATGCCAGTGCAGCTAACACATTCGCTGGTCATGAAAGACAGAGCCAGCGAACCAGAGTCAGCTTACCTTTTGCTTTTCCTCTGTGCTGTCCAGAGTCACAGTAGGGTAGCAGTGTACTTGGGTGGGCAAATGATTTAGCTGAAGAAAAACATTTTGTGACAACTGTTTTTTCAGGAGAAAGCTCCTGCGAGGTCTCTGTGGCTTCCTCACTGCCAGAGTACTCTGTAAAACCAGAGCAAAGAACAAAATGTCACCAGGAGAAATCTGCAGGCAGAAACAGCAGACAGAAGAAAAACCCAGCACCGTGCAGGCCCACAGCAAGCACACAGAACTCACTGAGACATTGCCACCTCACTGTATTAAGGCTCTAGGACTTTGCTACACTGCTGAAAGATTTGCAAGCTCTCTAGAGGCAAGAACATTCTTGTTGGAACCAGAAAAACCTTAGGCAGCTGAGTCATCCTGCACTGCTAACTGAAGTGAGGAAGGATGGGAAGCCTGAGCACTTAACCCTGACTGTTCTGCAGGGTGAACATGTCTACAAATGGTTCTGCATGACAGGCACTTCTGCATCAGCACTGTGAGTCTGAGACACTCCCACCTTGGTTCTCACTTATTCATATGGGCTACACACACTCCTGACACCTCTGATTGCCCTGAGGCATCTACACAACAGGTTGCATGGGCAGAAAAGAAAGGTAGACATGTGGAGAAAAGACCCAGAAGAGCTCCTGTGTGAGGTCCCCCAAGGGTCACAGCCTGAGCTGGTCAGAGATCAGGCCTGGGGAAGAGTGGCTGGAAACTGCCTGCTAGCAAAAGACCTGGGGTCTCCAGTCAACAGCTGGCTAAGCAGCAGCTAGTGTGCCCCTGGCTGGCCAAGCAGCACCCTGGTCTGTGCCAGCAGCAGCAGGGCAGTAGTCAGCCCCCTACTGGGCACTGGGGAGGCTGCACCCTCGTTGATTGGCTAGGGCTGGGTGCTAGGTTGGCCTGGATGAGCTTGGAGGTCTCTTCCAAGCTGGCTGATTCTATGATTCTACAGGAAGGACACTGAAGTGCTTGAGCAGGTGACAAGAAGAGCAATGAAGCTGGTGAAGGGTCTGGAGAACAGGGCTGAAAGAGCTGAGGGTGTTGAAGAGAAACCTCATTGCTCTCCACAACTCCATGAAAGGAGGCTGGGGCCAGGTGGGGGTTGGTCTCTTCTCCCAAGTGACAAGAGACAGGAGGAGAGGAAATAGCCTCAAGTTGCCCCAGGAAGCTTTAGGTTGGACATGAGGAACAATTTCTTTCCCAAAAGGGTTGTCAAGCCCTGGAGCAGGCTGCCCAGGGCAGTGGTGTGTCTCCCTCCCTGGAGGGATTTATAACTGGGTAGATGTGGTGCTGAGGGCCATGGTTTAGTGGTGCCCTGGCAGTGCTAGGATAACCCTTGGACTCTACCTTAAAACTCTCTTCCCACCAAAATAATTCTGTGGCTCTAAACTCCTGTCTGCCAGTGCCCCTGCTGTGGGAAAGCAGGCTGCAAGACTGATAGATCTGCTCTGGTTAGAGTTCCTCTGTGCCATCCAAGCACTGCTGCCAGCTCTCCTCCAGTGTTAACAATGCAGCTCTACCAGAGAAAAACTTCTCTTGCCAAGCACAATTTAACTGCAACCACCTAACAGCAGCAGAACTACCAGAGCCAAAAAGAGCAATGCCTCCTCCTCAGAGCAGGGAGCTGGGGAACAGGCAAAGGACAATAAGGGAGTTGGTTTCCTCCACAGAAAGAGCAGAAAAGCTTTACCAGGCTTTGTTCTCTTTTTCTTTTTTTTCTTCTTTGACCTAGGCCTTCCATAGTCTTCAGATTTGCTTTCTTTGTTCTTCTCATGTTCACCAACAGCTGAAATTAGACAGCATTCCAACTGTTTAAGATACATACACACTTGTTCTGCTTAGCAATTGAAGACCTTCATTGTTTCTTTGGACAATCAGTGCAAGCTCAGAACACTTCTCTAGAAGAACTCCCAGCACACATCACTGGAATGGGCAGGCTGAAATCCTTATTTGAGCACAATTCCAGCAGCATGTGGGAGAAACCAACTGTATGTCAACAGCCACTTACTACTGATGTGCTTCAGAGCTGATTAAAAAAGGAAGTCTTGGGAGATCTGTGATACCCAACTGTGACACAAGCCTGAGGAGAATCAAGCCACAGCCCCCCAGTCTCTAGCACAGTTCCTCAATGAGGTATTTTGTTCTAAGTGAAAATGGAGTAGCAACCAGCTCAGCTGTCCTGAGCTGCTCTTCTGTCATCATCTGTTCTCATGGAAACACAAAACAAACTCCTCATCCTCTCAGTCCTTGAGCCTCTCCTGCTCCTTCACCACTCAGGTTCCTCTTTTGGCATGTCATTAGTGACAGTTGCTAGAGCCATGTGCTGCCAGCAGCCCTGACACCCAAGCACACATCCTGCAAAGGCACGATGGCTGGCAGCAGGGACGGCAAACTTCACCCTCCTTCCATCGGCATTTGATGAGAGGGGTAAAAGAAGAGAAACAAAAAAGATTCAGAATTAACTCTCACAGCACAGAGCTTCCAAATTCCTTCTTCCTCCCCTTTGACCTCATCTGCTGGTCCTCCATCAGTCAGGATCCTCTGGACAACATTTCCTTCTCCCTGCCCACTGGGATCCAAGTTCTGCCAGTTTAGTCTTCCAGAAGGGCAAAGAAAGAATAACTGAGGTCAACACTGACACAGGTTGCCCAGGCAGTTTGTGGATACCTTCTAAATGGAGGTGCTGAAGGCCAGGTTGGATGAGGCCTTGAGAAACTTGGGCTAGGGGGGTGTCCCTGTCCATGGCAGGGGGTTGGAACTAGATGAGCTTTAAGGTCCCTTCCAACCCAACACATTTTGTCAGTCTGTGAATCTCAGCAGGCTTGACACTAGTTAAAATATTTAATGCTTTGCACAACCAAGAGTTCACACAGCAAAGAAACAAAACAGCAACAATCTTCTCATGCCTTTTTACATCTTACAAATGTTAGCCCCCTACTAGGCAGAACAAACCCAGCAGGCACAGCAATGACACTCAGACAGTGCCCTGACTGACTACTCATCTACAGTTGCTCACATCCTGCACCGCACAGCAATACACACAGCAGTTCTCCAGTAGGCTGTGAGCTTGACACTTCCCAGCAGTATTACCAGTTCCTTACAATGCTTACAGGGTGCCCAAGCTTCCCCCAAGTGTACCTGTGCCACAGGAAGCCAAAGCCATACCATTTTCAACCACTGCTTTCTCTGGAGGCTTCCGCAGTGCTCTGGCTATGTGGTTCTTGGCTTGTTCTCTAGCAGCGTGGCGGTGGCTGCTTAGGGCACTTACAGCAGCTGAATTTCTTCTCTTTTCTATCTTTTCATCTCTGCATGGGGTACTCCTTAGGGCTATGTGTAGAGGAGCATCTACAAAGAGAATAAAGACCAAGTCCAAGCTTTAAATACTTTCAAAACAGAAGTGTACTTCAGCAGCCACAGGTGGAGTGATTCTGATCAGTCCTGCCGCTCACCATCCTGGCAAAAGCTCTGCAACAGAAACTGACCAAAAGGCTAAAACTTGTGATGTTTCTGTTGGTCTGTTTTGTTTGTTTGTTGCCTTTTCTTCCTTCACCCCCC
>VWZE01012787.1:57694-67734 GCA_013396675.1 Eubucco bourcierii
TTTTTCCCCCCCCCCCCCCCAAGAAACAACGGATGGAAATGCAATCCCCAAAGCTGAGGCTTTGAAGAAAGATGGAAGGAGCAGCAGTGCAGCTTGGCAGAGGTGTGGATCAGGTCATCTTTGTTACTGTTTTCCCTCAGAAAAAAAGGGCTCTCCCCATGTGGAGGAAACCACAGCTTGTCCTCAACTAGTGTGCTGGGTAAGGAGGCATTTGGAAGTGGCACAGAGTAGCTCTGCACAGCTAACAAGGGCAGGTGAAGGAGTGTTTCAAACAAGAGTGGGATGCAGGCATACAGGATCACTGCCCACAACTCATGCAAACCTTGTCCTGCAGGCACAGTTCCTGCTCATTATTCAAGGCAAGTCAAAACAGTTGTTCTCTTCCCAAACACAGCAACATCTACTGAAGATCCCTACTCATGGAAAAAGGTGGAGTTGCCAGAGAACTCTGGCCACATGGCACAGACAGTCAGAGCCAATGAGACAAATCACTGCCTCCGGCAGGATGACACCAAGGACCTTGGCCAGCCAGGCCCAGCAGCCGAGGTGGCAGCCTGCTGAATGCCACCAGCAAAGTCCAAGTCCACCCTTATAAGCATCTCAAAAGCTCAGTGGATACCCAAGGCAGCCTCCTTCTTCTCTGCTGACTTATATGGGAGCCACCACCAGGACATACCTAAGTGGCACTCAGTGCCATGGACTAGTTGACTGGATAGGGCTGGGTGATAGGTTGGACTGGATGAGCTTGGAGGTCACTTCCAACCTGATTGAGTCCACGATTTTATTTTATGATTCTATAGATAACTCTGTGAAGTACCTGAAGATGACTAAGAACAGAAAGAAGAGAGCAAACTTAAGAAGAGAGGTGGTAGCAAGTGCTCAGCCCTGACCAGCAGCCAAGGGCAAGCTGTAACAATGCATGTTAAGACACGACAGTACACAGCCTGCAGAACCAAACGGATCTCTTCAGGCAAAAGAAACTCCAAGATCCAGAAGTCTAAAGGCAATCAATCAGATTACTTCTTCCATGGTCTTCTCACTCTATGGTTATAACAAAGAAAAGTAGGAAGAGGAGCCAGTTTTAACTACTTCTGTAACCAAGGCCTTGCCTTCTGGTCAGGGGCCATAGCAGCCACAAGAGAAGACAGAAATGAGACCGAACTCAAGACTATGCCATAAAGGTACCTTTGTGTCCTGGCAGCACCACACTGTTGCCTTTCCCCAAGTGCTTATTTACTTCAAAAGCTGCAGGGTTGTAGAGGGTGACAGGTTGTGTGCACTGAGAGCTGCCAAACCCAGAAGATGCTCCCTGCTAAGGCCTCCCAGTACTAAACGCACTTGAAAAGATCCTGTAGCATGGGTGAGGACTTCTGTGTTCAAAAGCAGCTGAACAGAAGTTCAACTAACCTCTCTTGCAGGCTTAAGGCTGGAGAGAGGCCTCTGTTTTGCTGGGTGTTTCACTGGGGACTCGTGGGCTTTTTAATTCAGTGCAGGCCTATTCTGCTGAGGTTTCTTGCTAACAGAACTGTGTCATGCGAGGACTTCCATGATCAGTGGGGTTGAACAGCACATCATCAGTTCATACAGACAAAACATTTTTACATGTGACAAAGTTTCTGGAAAATAAGATAAAGGGACTTCATAAGCTGGGGACTCCCCTGTACTAACAGCCTTTCTGAAATGCAGACTGTCAGCAGCCAGTGCAGGCTGAGAAGCCATGGAAACAAAGCAGCCCTCCTGGAGCTTTCCTCCATTGCCTCCCACTCCATGGCAAGGTTCAAAAGTATTTACAGAGCTCCATCTCAGGGAACCCAAAATCCCAATGAGAAGATGTACACAAACCAGACAGCTTTCTTCAGGCCTGCTAACCTTCCACTCTCCCAACAGCTCAGTTCAGTTTCCTGAATTAAGATCTGAAGAACTCTGAGGCCACCTTGATCCTAGCAGAATGTCAAAGGGCACACCACACCTGGGCTTCTTGGGGGCTAAGAGTCAGAGATGCATGGAATGGGTTGAGTTGTCAAAGATCTAAAAGCTGGTCAGTTCCAACCCTCTGCCACAGGCAGGGACATACCCCACTAGCCCGGGTTGCTCAAGGCTTCATCCAGCTTGGCCTTCAACACCTCCAGGGAGGGGGCATCCACAGTCTCCCTGGGGAACCTGTGCCAGGCTCTCTCCAACCTCACTCTCAAAAATTTCTTTCTCAACTCCACTCTCAATCTCCCCTCTTCCATTGCACCTCTGTGGGGAGTGTGGTCCAAACACCCCTTTACTTTCCCCTTCCTTTACAGGTTTGAATGGGAAAAGCAGCATGGCACAGAAGGAGCCCAAGGGCACTGTTCTGCCCATCATGGGCTGTGGCTGCACCTGTGCATTGCCTCATGCCACAGGCTGGGACTTTCCCATTCAGTTTGCAGGCCAAAGGACACAGTTTGTCTGGGAAGTTACTAAATGAAGTAATCTGAAAGCACAGGAAGCTTCTTTGGGCTGCTCCTGAACCCCTGCTCCCTGGGCCCTGTCTCCTCTGTGCTGGGCACTGCTGCGTCACTCCTGCCTCTGCCAGGCTGGGAGGCTGCCTGGCAGTGGAGCACTGCCAGCTCCACCTTGGCTTTCTCTGTGTGCTGGATTGTGATTTGCTGCCTCCCACCATGAAACCACAAGAAATTCTCTACCCTCACAGCACCTCTTTCCTGAGTGAATTCAGTTTCTTCTGCTTCACTTCCTAGAGCTCTCTGGGACCCTGCCTGTTGTTTGCAGTAGGGTAAAGGTCTGCTTGAGCCTTTTCTTTTCCCAACTTCTGAACTTTCCCAATTTGTTATTATTAATATTCTCCCATTATGAACAGTCTATCCCAACCAAATACCCAGAATCTGTACATAAATCTCTAAATTTTGTGCATATTTTGGGGCAGGATTTTCAGGTCAACAAATACTTTTGTGACTCCTGCCTCATACAATCATTAACAACCATTCTGTCCTCACCTGGCACTCCCAGCCCTTTGCAAAGTGCCTCCTCAGCTCTCCTGGATTCCCTTCAGCTACTGGAAGGACGCTCTAAGGTCTCCCTGTAGCCTTCTCTTCTCCAAGCTAAACAGTCCCAGCTCCCTCAGCCTGTCCCCACAGGGGAGGTTCTGCAGCCTCTGATCACCTTTGTGACCTCCCCTGGACACTCGCCAGCAGCTCCATGTCCTTGTGCTGTGGACTCCAGAGCTGGAGGCAGTGCTGCAGGTTGGGTCTCAGCAGAGCAGAGGGGCAGAATCCCCTCCCTGCCCTGCTGGTCTCACTGCTTTGGATGCAGCCCAGCACATGGCTGCCTTTGGGCTGCCAGTGATCACTGCTGCCTCAGGGGCAGTTTTCCAGCAACTGACACTCCCAAGTACTCCTGACATGAAGACACTTTACACATGACCAGGACTTGCTATCGCCAACTCCGCTGTTAGGAAATTCTACCTGCTCAAAGATATGTACAAAAACTGCAAGCCACTGCCAACCACAACTTCTCTAACTAGCCCTCAGGGACTCCTCAGCAGGGACACACTTCCTACAGTTTCTCTAGCACAAATCCCAGCTTCGTTGTTTTCTTCCTCATGGCAAGAGGAACAGCAGCGCCAAGCAGGGCAGCAGCTTGCCTGACTGAGGTTGCCATCATGTCCCCACAAACCAAACCTGCAGCAGAGCATTTTGCAAGTCCACAAAGCAGGTTTAACTCCCACTACAGCAGAACTCCTCAGGAGAATGCAACTGCCCTGGGAGCCTAAGGGTGCTGGCAGGGACCTCCTCAGCTGGCACGACAGCTGTGCTGCAGGTGTTGTCAGGTCTGTCACCACTGAGTGCTTATGAAGGGCACTGAGAGCACAGCAGCCACCTCGGTGGAGGTTTGGATGGGGTTTCCTTGCACACACACACCCCCCAACTGCCCTACTCAGTCACTTCTAATGAGGTTAGAGCTTCCTGACACAGCTTCAGTACCACTCAAGTACAGGAGCCTCCTCAAGGTCTGCCGTGGGGTACCCCAGCTGTGAGCACTCAAGTCTGGCAGAAGATGACTGCCAGCTGTCAGCACAGCTGCTCAGCACAGAGGCAGGAGCTGGGTTTTGTTGAACACCCACTGGAAAAGGTTTTACTAAAAACTTAAATCCATCAATTCACAAAGGCTCAAAGCCAACAGTTTATGTCCTCAAACCATGATCTGCAAGTACAAATGGAATGAGAGAGTTGTGGAATGGTAGGGGTTGGAAGATACCTCCAAAGATCATCCAGTACAACCCCTCTGCCAGAGCAGGGTCACACAGGAACACATCCAGGAGGGTCCTGGAAGTCTCCAGGGAGGGAGACTCCACAACCTCTTTGGGCAGCCTGCTCCAGGGCTTGAGCAAAGAAGTTTTCTCACCTTGATGTGAAACCTCCTGGGTTCTAGCTTGTCCCTGTTGCTCCTTGTCCTATCACTGAGCACTACCAAAGAGAGCCTGGCCCCTTCTGCTTCACGCCCACTCCTCAGATATTTACAGACATAGAAAAGGTCTCCTCTCAGCCCTCTCCAGACTCAACAGTCCCAGGCCTGAGTCTCTCTTCACAGCAGAAATTAAGCTATTTTATGCCTTGCACCCTTGGGGTGCTCTAGGTCAGGAAACAACAAAGGGCCTTTATTAAAGGCACTATGCAGCACTTGCCATAAGGTAACAGGGACAGATGGACAGGCCTGAGAGAAAACTGGCACCTTCAGAGGTTGTTTACAGTGTCTGTAGGACACAAGTCCCAGCATGGGAGGACAAATTTCCCCAGGGAACCAAGGGATATGGCAGGGAAAGAGGAGGGACCATGAAGGAAAAGGCAGCAGTTACTGCAGGTGACCATGAAATGCTGCTCCAGTACTCTCTTACAGCAAGCAACAAGCACCTGACTGCCAGGAATTCAAGCAGATAGCAAACCCATGCCACTTCCAAGGGGTATGTGTGACAGATGACCTCAACCTGAACTGTCAAACTTTGGCAACTCTTCCCTGCAAGGCAGAGTTTGAGAAGCCAGCTGCAGCCTGTGCTCAAAATGCTTAGTTTGAGTTTATGCATCCTCAGACCTCTGTACAGTGCTCAACTCTCCTCTGTAGAAGTAAGAAGGCTGCTTTGGTCCTCATGTAGCTGTTAACAGCAGTTCTTCCCAAAGTGCTGGGCTCAGGTGAGCCTGGCAAGGCAGTACCTGGGTTTCACCTGCGCAGCACTCACAGTACAACACATGGCAGTCAGCAGGCCTCAAGGCACTAACACAAACTCTTTTTAATGCTATCTCTTGCCTTTGCATTATTGGGAGTTACAGAGGCATGTGGGGTCCACAAGCTCGTGTGGAGGAGCAGTACAAAAAACTACACTTGTTAGGAAAGGGTAACAGCACCTCAAATACACAAAAGTTTGCAGGCAAAGCAGGGTTGGATGTATTCTGCTGCAGCCAGCTGTGGCTCAGGACAGAAGTGGCCATTCTCTGAAACTCTTCAACAGAGGAGTAATGAAAGATCAACCGGAAAGCCAGTAGGGAATTAAAGAGAAAGCTGATTTTAAAACCCAGGCTCAGCCTGAAGACAAAAGAAGTGATGCTTTTGATGGACCTGCAGTATAAAGAGGTCAGCCCCCAAGAAGAAAGGTTGGATAGGTCACCAACAACACTGCAGGTCACAGCCAGGCCTGGCCTGCCACTTTGAGGTCATGCAAGACACCAGCAGGAAACACTTTGGAGAAGGAGATGAAGTAGGACCTTTTTACCTCTTCCCATCACCTAGCAGCTGTGGGAGGATCTTTTTCAAGCAGAGCTGTACCAGCTGCCTGTGGTAAAGACGGGACTCCCTTTCCTACAGCTCCAGCAAGGAGAGCAGTGAATACTGCAGAAACAGGCACTGCATTTCCAGTAGGGTACACTCTTGGGGGTAGAACAGAAAATGCAAAGACTAAGGAAGAAACAGGAGAGGGCCATAGTTACTCAGACTGTCTCCTTATTGCAGGCAAAACTCTTTTGAGCAACACTACCTGGGCCTTTGTCAAGCCAGGGGAAAGAAAAACACCCAAACAACAAACCAGTCAGAAACTCAGGGAACTGCAGTTCTGAGAGAGAGAGCGAGCGAGAGAGCAGAGCTTCAACACTCCAGGGAGCTGTGACAAAGCAGCTGCCAAGCTGGTTCCTTACAGCCTGCGATCTGATTTTCTAGATGAGGGAGTTTCTGGAGTTTCACCTTCTCCAAACCAGTGCTCAAACACACTGTGGTTCTCCACAAAGAATATGCTAAGATGGAGCCCCAGAGAGACTCCTTCAGCCCAGAGGAAAATGAATTTCTGCTCTTTCCTGCATGTCCTGTGTGCTGCCGTTTAAAAAGCAAAGCAAGAAGTCAGTGAGGATACTTACACAAGGACCCAGCTGTGTTCCGGCCGCGCTTTGACCTCTCTTGATTAGCTTTCTCAGAAGCCAAAGAAGCTCTGGTTTGAATACTTCTCTTTACAGGGTTCTGCTGTGATTCTGCAGCCTTCTCCACTCCATGAAAGTATTTCATGTGGTAATGCAATAACTTGGCTTTGCGGAAGGATTTTGAACAGTCCAAGAACTTGCATCTAAACTTGTGATCTTGGTCACCAGCTGCAGCTTTCACTGATGCAAGGAAATCTGCTCTCCTACAAGACTTTGTTACTGTAAGAACAAAACATGCATTTGGTGTATTTATTTTATTCACGTTTCCTAAACCTAGAACACAAACGTTAGGCAAAGGGCAGGCACTCCAACAGGTTAGCTAAGAGAGGCTAAAAACAAACCTGCAGTGCTGGTTCCGTCTGTAGGATCAACAACTTCCAGAGAAAACTGCCCAGCTCTGCTCCTAAACACTGCCTGCTGTGATGCCAGTGCTTCTAAGAGCTACTGCCAGCAAATGACATCTTGCTTCCATCAATCCTTTGCCCAACAGCTAATACCTGTGTACACAGTGCTGCCACGGATCACAGGGTGGTAGGGGGTTGGAAAGGACCTCCAAAGATCATCCAGTCCAAACCTCTGCCAGAGCAGGGGCACCCAGGAACATCCAAGGTGGGTTTGGACAGCCTCCAGAGAAGGAGACTCCACAGCCTCTCTGGGCAGCCTGCTCCAAGCTCCAACACCCTCACAGTGACAAAGCTTCCCCTCCTGTTCCTGTGGCACCTCCTCTGTTCCAGTTTGCCCTCAGTACTCCTTGACCTATCCTTGGCCATCCCTGAGCAGAGCCTTTAGCACAGCAGGAAGGGCAGCCCTGAGGCTCCTCTGCTCCAAGCTCCCAGCCCCAGTTCACTCAGCCTGGCCTCACAGAAGATGTTCCACTGCCTGCAGCAGCTTTGGGGCTCTGTGCTGGACTCTATCAAGCAGTTCCCTGAGGTCCTTCTTGAAATGAGGGCCTGGAACTGGACACAATATTCAAGATGTGGCCTCAGCAGGGCAGAGCAGAGGAGCAGGAGAACCTCTCTGACCTACTCACCACAGCCCTTTCGATGCCCTTGGCCTTCTTGGCCAAAAGAGCACAGGTCCCTTTCCTCTACACTGCTCCCCAACAGCTCAGCCTCCAGCCTGTGCTGGTCCATGGGGCTGTTCTTCCCCAGGTGCAGGACTCTAGCCTTAGCCTTGCTGAATTTCCTTGGATTTCTCCCTACCCAACTCTGCAGCCTGTCCAGGTCTGACTGAATGGTAGCACAGCCTGAGGGGTGTCAGCGCTGCTCCCAGCTTGGTGTCATCAGCAAACTGGTGACAGACACAGGTCTGAAATATACAGAGACTGTATCTGAGCCAGCACACTGGAGTCTGCCTTCTCTCAAGTGCATATTTCCTTTGTTTACAGTTGTTCACGGCTTTGGTGAAAGAGCTTTCCAAGGAAAGCAATTCTGCTTCTTAGTTTGTCACTACTTTGCTGCCTGCCTTCTGGCTGCCTTCCCCTCCCAGCCTGGCTCCTTTCAGAGCACAGCAGCTGTAGGCTAGAGCTGCTTTTTCAAGCAAAATTGAAATTTGTTTCCATTTTCAAGTAGCAACTAAAGAATGAAACTAAGCAAAAGGAAGATTGCTTGCATCAGTTACAAATGTCCCCTACGAGCTACAGTTAATTAGCTTCTCAAAAAACCTCTCGGGAGGTCTCCAGACTCAAATGAAGAACATTTGAAAGCACCTGCTGTGCAAATCTGAGCTGTACCTAACCCTGTCCTGGTGAGCTCCTATTTCTTCTGCTAGCACTTCAGAAACCTTTAATGCACAAGAAAACATGTGAATCACAATTTTTGGTGTCTTTTAAACACCTCTAGGGATGGAGACTCCACCACCTCCCTGGGCAGCCTGCTCCAGTGCCCAGTGACTCTTTCACTGAAGACATTTTTCTTATTGTCCAATCTGAACCCCCCCTGGTGCACCTTGAGGCCATTTCCTCTCATCCTGATACTAGGCAGAAGAGGTTGTCCTCTACCTTGCTCCAACTTCCTTTCAGGGAGCTGTAGAGAGCAATGAGGTCTCCCCTCAGCTTCATTTTCCCCAGACTGAACAACCCCAGCTCCCTCAGCTCCTCCTCACAGACTTGTGTTCAAGACTTCTCACCAGTCTTGCTGCCCTTCTCTGGACCTGCTCCAGCTCCTCAACGTCCTTCTTGGAGTGAGGGTCCCAAAACTGAACCCAGTTCTCAAGGTGTAGCCTCACCAGTATCCAGTACAGAAGGGTAAGATCCCTTCCCTACTCCTGCTGGCAACACTATTGCTGATGCAGGCCAGGATGCTGTTGACCACCTGGGCACAGACAGGCTCCTCTTCAGCTGGCTGAACACAAATCGGGTTCCTGTCCCCAGTACCCAACAGCACAGAAGAGAGGCAGGCATTTGCAAACACACAGACCTTGAAATCCAAGCACTTATCCACCACTAATACGCACACAGCATTAAAAAAATCCCTCCCCTGGTAGAGGCCAAGAAGTGGCACTTTTTAATTTACTGGTACAAAAACATTATTTCCATTTTCCCAAGTACTTTCAAGCTTGCAGAACGTCTGAATCTGAGATCCAGACCTGACAGAAGTGATGAAAAACTGAAGGTAGGCATCACATGAATGAATATTCAGACACTGGATTAGAAGCAGTTGGAAACAAGGAAAACAAAAGTGACCCAGAATCAATCTCAGCAAGAATAAGTGGAGAAAGGAAGAAAACTTCCCCCAAGGGCACACAGGCAGGCAGGCACTGACTGGGAGTGCTACAGGCAGTGTCAGCATGGTCAGGGTATAAGGACACAGGTTTGGTCAGAAATCGTAGGCAGGAAGCAACAGAAATGGTGCTTCTGAGCTGCATGTTTCAAGGTTATGGCACAGTGATGAAAAGCATTCTGGAGAGCTACACCTGAAGCACATCAGGTGTCAGTGCTGGGTTAGGGTGAAGAAACAAAAGCTGAGATGATCAGAGGGAATAAGCAGTAATGGGTCTGTGGAGGCTGATGAGCACAGAAGGATCAAGAAGCCATCTGATGCACATCAGACTGCAGAACAGGAAGAGTCAGTCCTTGGGAGAAGAAAACAAAACAAAAAAACCCTAAGACATTGCTTTTGGGTATTTCACAAAGATAGCAGCAAGGAGAAAAAGGCAGACACGTGGGCACTGTCATATCAAGAACGTGACAGGGATGCCACTTCAAGCAGCTGTAGTGGTAAGGCTGGAGCAGAGCCAGACAACTGGATCAGACCTGCAGAAAGCCAAAGTCTGCCCACACCAGGATGGAAACACACTGCACACCAAGAGCTGCACTCAAAACACATGGCTCAGGAGCAGTCAGTGAATGGCCTCAAATGCAGAAAGGGTCTCCTGATGGTAAAGCTCAAAACCAGCACTGGGGACAGTGAAAGAGAATGTGATGGGGTGCAAAGATTCAGTCAAAACACATGACAAAGACGGCAAGGGAAGGTCCAGGGACCAGCACACAGCTGTTGTGGTGATGCCTGTGAAGCACTTCCCCTCCACTGGGATGGACAAATTCTGGAGAATATGCAGGGAATCATACAATGTTAAGGTTGGAAGGGACCTCAAGGA
>VWZE01012788.1:2061-18237 GCA_013396675.1 Eubucco bourcierii
TCCCTGCCTATGGCAGGGGGTTGGAACTAGATGATCCTTGAGGTCCCTTCCAACCTTACCCTTCTATGATTCTATGATTCTATGGCCTCAGACTAATGGCACCCGGTGGAAAATTTCATTTTACCTCCTGTCATATTTTAAAGAGTTAATTTCCATTTTGGCTGTGTTTTATTAATAGCCAACTTGGAAGCTTATAAACACTTCAAGGCTTTTAAGATGGTGCTTTTGTGAAAGTGATTAATTATGCAGTGTTATGGATTAGGATGCCTTCTTTGCCACAGTTGCTGGACTTCTTGCTTGTTGTCATGTAGCTCCAGCAGGCTGAGGAGCACAAGACATGACAATATTGCTTTATTCTCTTATTTTGTTTTATTTTTGTTTGTTTTGTTTTGTTGGTTTGGTTTGGGTTTGTTGTTTTGTTTTGTTTCATTTATTTAGTTGGTTGTTTTTTGGGGGGGGGTTGGGGTTGGGGTTTTTTTTGTTTGGGTTTTTTTTTTTTTTGTGTTTGGGTTTTTTTTTTCTTTTAAACCTATTTTATGATTCTTTACCCAGGCCATATTGCAGACTGAAAACCTGCCACTCACAAGGTCAGCTTGGCCTGTGCTTTGTGTTGTATGCAATAGCTCCACACTTTTTTTAAGCACTTGTGCAAGCCCCCAGCCAAACAGCTGCAGAGGTTGGCAAGCTCAAAGCCAGCAGGGACAGCAGCAATCATCAAAGCTGATTCCCACCCAGTGCAGACTTTCCCTCTCTGATTCTGCCAAAGGAGAGAATTGCTTCTCCTGGAGCAGGGCAGTGATTTAACCCTGGAGCTAGCAAAGGCACAGTCCTGTCTTCTAGCATTGCATGGCCAGCAAGGGCAGTGGTCACCTAGGGTGCAGCCAGCAGGTTGAGAAAGGTTCTCCTGCCCCTCTACTCTGTCCTAGTGAGACCACACCTGGACCATTGTGTCCAGTTCTTGGCTCCCAATTCAAGAGGGACAGGGAACTACTGGAGAGAGTCTGATGGAGGGTATGAAGATGCTGAGGGGATTGCAGCATCTGTCCCATGAGGAGAGGCCGAGAGAGCTGGGGCTGTTTAGCCTGGAGAAGAGCAGCCTGAGAGAGGATCTGATCAATGCTTACAAGTATCTGAAGTGTAAGGGCAAGAGGATGGGGCTGGGCTCTTCTCAGTAGTGCTCAGTGACAGGACAGGACATAGAATGTGGGAAGATTCACTTAAACATGAGGAAAAGCTTCTTCACTTTGAGAGTGACAGAGCCCTGCACCAAGCTGCTCAGAGAGATTGTGAAGTCTTCTCTGGAGAGATCCCAAACCTGCCTGGGCATTGCAGTCCTGTGTAACCTGCTCTAGCATGAGGGCTGGACTAGATGACCTTCAGAGCTCCATTCCAACCCCCAGCATTCTGTGATTTTGTGTTCTCCCTTTCTCACTGAAACAGCCTCTGAACAGTTTCTTGACAAAAGCAATTCTTACATTCTTTATGGAGGATGTGAACTGGAGCTGAGCAAATCTTGAAACAAGGATCCCTAGTGCAGGCTATCATTTGCACTTCCAAATTGATATAGACAGCATGTCCCAGCCCCCCTAACACAGACATACCTTGTCTGCTGTCTTCCTGAGAACATCACAGTGAGTGACTCTATTCCCGGGAATACCAGTGCCTGTCTCAGTACACAGGCACTGCAGACAAATTGCACTTTTAACTTAATTGCAAATTCCCACAGCAAAAAACTGATCTAACAGGCTTGCTTTACTCTGCTTGGAGGACACCCCCACACTGCACTGAGATGCTTTCTCAAATATAGTCAGGGAACAACCCATGTGCTAGGAATTGTGCAGTGATGTCTGTCTACAGGGTGGACTGATGGCCAAGTGCATCCTGGAGCCCTGGTGCTGCTTCTTTCAGAATAAGTTCTTCAGCGTGAGGATGGTGAGACCCTGGAACAGGTTGCCCAGGGAGGTGGTGGAAGCCTCATCCCTGGAGGTGTTTAAGGCCGGGCTGGATGAGGCTGTGGGCAGCCTGATCTAGTGTGAGGTGTCCCTGCCCATGGCAGGGGGGTTGGAACTAAATCCTTGTGGTCCCTTCCAATCCTGACAATTCTATGACTCTACGATTCTATAAGGCACCAGAATAAAGATGGCACATTTTGACCTGGCCTGTCCATCCATGTAGAGAGGCATGGTGAAGAGGAAGAGAAATTATAGAACCACAGAATAGCCTGGGTTGGAAGGGACCTCCAAAGGTCATCCAGTCCAACACCCCCCTGCAGTAAGCAGGAGCATCCTCCACTAGATCAGGTTGCCCAGAGCCCTGTCAAGCCTCACCTTGAATAACCCTTGGGGGTTGGACTTGATGATCTATGGAGGTCCTTTCCCACTCCTAACATCCTGTGATCTCCAGGCATGAGGCCTCTTGTTTGTCCCCAGATTTTCCTTGTTACAGGAGAGCAGCAATCCATGTCTTGTGCAGTAAGCCAGCAGACATGAATGCCCATTCCTCTTCTCCCAGATACAGCAGCAAGCCCAACCAAGCTTGCACAGACAAGAAAATAGATGTGCCTAGAGGGAAAAAGTGACCTATCTGCTCTCTAGTCTGGGAATGGGGGTGGAAGGGGTTGCTGTGACCTATAGTCCAAATGCACTTTGCATGCAGAGCTTGACAGCCATATGAGGCCTTTCCTCCAGGGACAGTGGGAGATACAATTCTTCTCTGCCACAAGTAGTTAGCATGGCAACAAACCACTGACTTCAGTTTCATGTCCAAACTGCAGTAGCTGTGCCCAGCACCACTCCTCTGTTGGGATCTGACACACCATCGTGCTTTGACTTCTTTTCTTTGTGCTTTCCACCTTTATTCTTGGAGCAGCTTGCACATTAATGAACTCTGCTTGCTGTGAGATGTGAGGAACAGCATCACCTTGCAGAAAGGAGAGGCAAAGTGTGATGACCAAAAGAGTGTAGACATGTGTCATCTTTTACCTACACCTCAGCTGACAGAAGGAGCTGCTGCAGCTTACCTGGTGCCTGGGGCTAGTCACCACTCTCCCAGCAGAAGCTACTTCTCCTCTAGGCTACCTCATGGTCCTTTGCTCAGGGCAAAGTTGCCCAACCCATTTCAGCCTACACAAGTGGGTCTTGCTTAAGAAGGTGGTGAGCAGATCTCCACTAACACATCTGGGTTCAAGTACATGTCCAAAAGCAGCTGAGGTTGGATTGCCTCTGGGAATGGTGGGTAACTAGGAGGCAGGGTAAGGCTGGAGACCTTTTCAGCTGGCAATGTGTGTGCAGAGAGTGACTTGCCCAGGGTCAGACTGTGGTGTAAACAGACCTGCAGCTGCTTTAGTTAATAAGCACAAGATAAGCAGAAGGAAGGCAGGAAAAATTTCACAGCAAGAAATTCTACAGTGCAGTTAGGAGCTACAAGAAAAGCCAGGGGGGGTGAGAGTTTTCTTTGTTAAAGTGCCTTGTTCACTGCTAGAAGAAAACACTTTTTTGTGATTCCTCACTTTTTACAACAGAGCCTTTCCACAAAGAGCCTCTAGTTTTCTGAGGCAGCAACCAAAACAACCCTTCTGCAAATCTGCCAGACAGTCATAATTAAAGCTGCTCTTGGGGAGACTGGATTTGAACTGAGAGACTGGATTTGCCCTTCTGGAGGGCATCTCAAGGCAATTGGAAGAGAAGAAGGTTATCAGGAGTAGTCAGCATGGATTTACCAAGGGGAACTCAGGCTTCACTAAACTGAGACCATTCTATGATGCCATAAGTGAAAGGGTAGATTCAGGGACACCAGTGGATGTAGTCTACCTTGACCTTAGCAAGGCCTTTGCCTCTGTCTCCCATGACATCCTGGTGAGCAAGCTCAGGAGGTGTGGGATGGAAGAGCAGGCAGGGAGGTGCATTAGGAACTGGTTACAAGACAGAGTTCAATGAGTGGTGCTCAATGGTGCCAGGTCCAGCTGAGAGCTGTAACCAGTGGAGTCCCCCAGGGATCAGTGCTGAGTCCAGTGCTGGTCAGCATCTCCATCAATGCCATTGATGAGGGTATAGACAGACAGAGTCTGCTCAGCAAGTTTGCTGATGACACCAAACTGGGAGGCTTGGCTGAGACAGCTGCAGGCTGTGAGGCCATTCAGAGAGGCCTGGGCAGAGCTGGGCACAGAGGAACCAAATGAGGCTCAACAAGGACAAGTGCAGAGTCCTGCATCTGGGGAGGAATAATAAACTGCACCAGGACAGGCTGGGAGGTGACTGCTGGAGAGCAGCCCTGTGGAGAGGGACCTGGGAGTGCTGAGGGAGAACACCCAAGGGTAGCAATGTGCCCTGATGGCCAAGAGAGCAGTGGGGTCCTGGGGGGCGTCAAGAAGAGTGTCCAGCAGATCAAGAGAGGTTCTCCTCCTCTGCTCTGCCCTGTTGAGACCTCATCTTCAGTACTGCCTTCAGTTTTGGCTCCCCAGTTTAAGAGGGACAGAGAACTGCTGGAGAGGGTCCAGTGGAGGGCTACAAGGAGGCTGAGGGGACTGAGCACTGCCTGGTGAGGAGAGGCTGAGGGACCTGGGGCTGCTTAGTCTGGAGAAGAGAAGACTGAGAGGGGATTTAATCAATGTTTATAACTCTCTGAGGGCTGGGGGTCAGGAGGAGGGGACAGGCTCTGCTCACTGCTGCCTGGGATAGGACAAGGAGCAATGGATGGAAGCTGCAGCACAGGAGGTTTCAGCTCAACACAAGGGAGAACTTCTTGCCTGGAAGGGTCCCAGAGCCTTGGCACAGACTGCCCAGTGAGGTTGTGGAGTCTCCTTCTCTGGAGCCTTTCCAGGCCTGTCTGGATGTGTTCCTGTGTGCCCTGATCTGGATTGTCTGGTCCTGCTCTGGCAGGGGGGTTGGACTGGATGATCTCTTTGGGTCCCTTCCAGCCCCTGACATCCTGTGATCCTGTGAACTGCTGCTTGACAAGGAGGGAGCACTGTGCAGTCCCTTGCACTCCCCCTCTGCACCACACAGGCTCTCCTTTGCAATGCACTCCCTAAAACTGAGAGTTAAATCACATCAGACAAACACATAATGAGCTTGTGCTGCAATGTTTAATAAGTTAATCAAGTATGTTAATGATACATATTTACAAGAAAGGAATCTGACTAAAAATCAAGTCAGGAAGCAACAAAGCCTAGTAATAAGGACAGTTCTGCATTGACAAAGTCCAGATGAACACCAGATAATTTGGGCATCAAAAAGAGAACAGAGCAACTGGTAATAGATGGAGCTATGAAGAAGAGCTGAATTTCACAGCACATCCAATTACAAAAGTCATTACTGATGGAAATAACAGAAAAAATTGCCTATGCAGGATATGAGGAGAATTCAGTGGATCAGATTGTCTAAATGTGTCCCACATTTTGTATTTATTTTTAAAAGTGGCTCAATACTGTGGAATTTGAATCTGAATCTCAAAAGTCTGAGGGCATCTGGAACGTCTCAGGTTTTCAGTTGGTTCATTAGAGATAAAAGCAGCTGTGAGGTTAGGTTTCAGTCTTTTAGAGAATCATAGAATGGTTTGAGTTGGAAGGGACCTTAAAGACCACCCAGTTCTGACCCTCTGCCATGGGCAGGGACACTTTTCCCTAGCCAGGATGCTCAAGGCCTTGCCCAGCAACTTCTGATAGCAGCATGTCCTGCCTTCTCTTGCAGGTGCCAGCCTAGTCTAAGGGGTAGAACTTGTATTCCCTTGTGCCTCAAGCCTGGTGCAATGGTGGTCAGCAGATGTTGCAAGAGGTCAAGCTTACAGCATGCTTTAGATTGACAAAATGGTTTGGGTTGGAAGGGACCTTAAAGATCATTTAGTTGTACTTCTCTGCCACTAGATCAGGCTGCTCATCCAACCTGGCCTTGGACACCTCCAGGGAGAGGGCATCCACAACCTCCCCAGGCAACCTGTTCCAGGGCCTCACCAACCTGTCAAAAATTCCTTCCTTTCTCCAGTCTACATCTCCCTTTCTCAAGCTTCAGTCCATTGCCTCCTGTGCTTTATTTCCCCTCTGCAACACAAAGCATGCTTGGAGCTGCTCAGGTTAAAATTTCTGGTCAGTTCTCATGTCTTCAAAAATAAAATGTCTGGAGCAGAATTATCTCATGGTAACAGTCCCAGTTTTAGACAATGTGGTGAGCTGACCTTAGCTGCACACCAGGTGCCCACCAAACTGCCCTATCAGCTGGACAGGGGAAAGAAACCACATCAAAGGGTTCACGAGTCGAGACAAGGGCAGGGAGATACTCACCAGTTACTGTCATGGGCAGAACAGACTCAACATGGGGAAATTAATTTGTTGCCAGCCAAAATCAGAGCAGGGTAATGAGAAAGAAAACCAGATCTTGCAGCACCTCCCTCCCATCCCTGCCTTCTTCCCGTGCTTGATTTTGCTCCTCATTTCTCTGCCTCCTCCTCCACAGCAGTGCAGGGGGATGTGGAATGGGGGAGGCAGTTGGTTCATCACACATTATCTCTGCTGTTCCTTCTTCCTCACACTCTTCCTCCATGCCAGCATGGGGCCCCTCCCACAGGAGACAATCTTCCACAAACTTCTCCAGTGTGAGTCCTTCCCACAGGCTGTACATCTTCACAAACTGCTCCAGAACTGGTCCTTTCCAGAAGGGAAGTCCTCAGGAACAGACTGCTCCAGCGTGAGTCCTCCATGGGGTCACAACTCCTACTTGCTTCAGTGTTCCCTGGTGCTTCCAGGCACCTGCTGCAGAGAGAGGACTACAAGAGGTCACAGCCTCCTTTGAGCACATCCACCTGCTCCAGTGTGTGCTCTTGGGTGGGCTGCAGGTGGATTCTGCTTGACCTTGGACCTCTTGTGCAAGGGGACAGCCTGCCTCACCATGGTCCTCCCCAGGGGCTGCAGGAGAACCTCTGCTTCAGCACCTGCACCACCTGCTCCCCTGTGCTGGTTTGAGGCTGACTGGAATATTTTAATGAAAATAATTAGATTCTAGGCTGTGAAAAGCAAACACTGCTGATGTCTGCTTCACTCAGAGGCTTGCTGAGAGGTATAAAAACAAGAACACAAGCATCGATAACACAGAGAGTCTCTGTCTCTCTAGCTGCTGGTTGGGTCTTGGCCTCTCTGCTAACCTATCTCACCACTCTGCTTCTAACCCCCCTTGCCCATCCTCCAAACTCACCTTGCACATAAGGCAGGCTCTGGGATAAGGTACAGGGGTGGGGAGAAGGTGGAAGGGTGGTTGGGAGCCCCTCCTGGGGTCTCTGATTTCTGGGAGGGGAGTTGTGTTTCTGTATTACCTTTATTGTGTATTTCTGTAACTATTCCTGTCTGTTGTGTCTATCTCTGCTTGTACATTGTGCTGAGCTGTAAACAGAGCTTCAGTCCTTAACTTCCAGCTGGTTGAGTCTAGTCTGGGGGGTTTTACAAAGTGTGGGGGGGCAGGGAACTACCAAACCATCACATCCCCCTCCTCCTCCACTGACCTTGGTGCCTGCAGAGTTGTTTTTCTCACACATTCTCACTCCTCTCTCTGGCTGCTGCTTCACAGCAGGATTTTCCTCCTTCTTAAATATGTAGTCTCAGAAGTACTGATGTTGTCACTGATCAGCTTGGCCTTGGTAAGTGGTGGGTCTGTCTTGGAGCTGGCCAACATTGGCTCTATGGCACACGGGGGACGCTTCTAGAATCTTCTCTAGAAGCTTCAGCCACCACTGTAGTCCCTTGCAAAACCTTGTCAAATACAGCCAGTAGAGGTAAGAAAAGACACCTTTCTTGGCCTCACATCTGTGAGACTCTTCTAGATGGCTGAAAATAAGGGAGACCAAAGTGGTTCCCAACTGGGATTTAGTGATGTGACTTCCACTGCTGAGTGCTGTAATGAACAGAACACTCATTTCTTCACATTTTCTTCCCTCTAGACAGGACACTTATTCCACTTCTCCGTGTTTAGAGTCTGGAGTCCCTAAATTCCAAAAGCAGGAGAAAAGAACAAGCAAGTTTCATTTCAATACTGCAGTGGTTCCCTGTCCCTCTTCAACTGTGGAGCCCACAGTTGGACACAATAATCTAGATGTGGCCTAGCTGGGGCACAGTAGACATGGAGAAGAACCTTCCTTGACATTCTTAATGCACCTCAGTAGACCATTTGCCTTCTTGGCAGCTGGTTAACTGAATGTCAGAGCCATTTCTGCTCCCTTGGTGGAAGGCAGCAGTGTTGCAGGTTGGATATTAAAGAGGAGAGCTCTTTGGATACCCAACATGATGTATCCTTTAGTCCTTAAGGCACCAAAGGACTGATCTGGTTTTCAAGGTTAACACTCCCAAAGTGTGAGCACTGCCTGATATTTTATTTCTGAAATTCAACTTCACTTGTGTTAGGGGCAGCACCAACAGCAACCAGCTCTTCATCATCACCTGGGTAGGTACAATCCCAAGCACAACTTCAGGCTGGGTGGGGAATGGCTGAGAGCAGCCCTGAGGAGAAGGACCTTGGAGTCTGGGGTGATGAAAAGCTCAACATGAGGCTGCAGACTGAGTGCAGCCCAGACAGCAACTGTGTGCTGGGCTGCAGCAAGAGCAGTGTGGGCAGCAGGGCAAGGGAGGGGATTGTGCCAATTTGCTCTCCTCAGACCCCACCTGCAATCCTGTGTGCAGTTCTGGAGCCCCCAGCACAGGAAGAACATGGAAGTGTTGGAGTGGGTCCAGAGGACGGCGATGAGGATGCTGAGAGGGCTGCAGCAGCTCTGCTGTGAGGACAGGCTGAGAGAGTTGGGGCTCTGCAGTCTGCAGAAGAGAAGGCTTCCAGGAGACCTGATAGTAGCCTTCCAGTATCTGAAGGGGGCTACAGGAAGGCTGGGGAGGGACTACTGACAATGTCTTGCAATGACAGGACAAGGGGGAATGGGTTTGAACTGGCAGAGGGGAGATTTAGACTGGATGTTAGGAGGAAGTTCTTTCCAGTGAGGGTGGTGAGACACTGGCACAGGTTGCCCAGGGAGGTTGTGGCTGCTCCCTCCTTGGAGGTGTTCAAGGCCAGGTTGGATGAGGCCTTGAGTGACCTGTGCTAGTGGGAGGTGTCCCTGCCTATGGCAGGGGGTTGGAACTAGATGATCCTTAAGGTCTCTTCCAACCTTACCACTCTATGATTCTATGATCATCCCACTGAAGGACAAAAGGCAGTGTGACAGTGCTTCAACAGTTAATAATGATTTTCTCTAGTAAACTTCATAACCTAGGTGTCAAAACCACTCAGAGCTCTAAATGATGGCTCTTGTGAACTCATTATGTGTCATCATCAGTGGCTTTCAAATGACAGCTTCATAAAATTCCACCTAAGAGCAGCAGCCAGCAGGGTGGCATCACCTGATGTCTCTGGAATGTTTTGGTTAGGCTGCTTGGATGGCCTCAGACCCTGGCAGAGAGGGAGACTGCCAGCAACTGTCTGCATAAAGGAACTGAAGGTTTCCTAGTGCTGCCTCTCTCTTCCTTTGTTTCTTTCCTGCTCTCATCTCAAGGGCTACTTTCACTTGGTCTTTCTGACAGTTGCACTTCTGCCTCTCACTTTCTCTCTTGTCAGTGGTTCTGCTTTTCAAGTGAAACACAGAGACTAGGTGGACTTCAGTGAACACCTTTTTTCCTTCAGGGTTAACCTCTTTGCACACACTGAGGTTTTCCTCTGCTGTCCTTAGCTCCTTTTTCTTTTTTTGTACTTTCTCCACACTGAAAAGCTCAGCCTCAAAGTGCGTTTTTCTCTCAGCCCTTGTAGCAAGAACAAGAAAAAAAAAAAAAAAACCAGCTGTGCCATAGCTTTATTTTTTTAATCTCTTCCCAGTTGTTGGACAGACTGTTTCTTTTCCTCTAAAGCACACTGGCTGTCTATAGAATCATAGAATCACCAAGGCTGGAAAAGACCTCTAAGATATAGCCCAGCCATCAACCCAACACCACCACGACCGCTAAACCATGTCCCAAAGTGCCATGCCCCAAAGTACCATGTCCATGCTTTTTTTGGTGTGTGCACCTAGCTGAGAAACAGCCCAAAATAACAATAATAAAACAGTTTAGCACATTGCATATCTGGGTGAGGCACACACTGCACCCCCAATCCTTTCTCCTCTTCGTGTGCTCTGTCCCTGTTACTGTTCACTCAGCATTTTGTTATGACAGGACTATGAGCAGCACAGCAGTGTGCAGCTGGAGCATGCCTGGATGCAAATCAACCTCACACAGGAAATTGTGTAATGCACTCAGTACCTGAAATTAAAGATCCAGTTAATGAAAATGGAGATGGTTCTCTGGATGTGAGGGGAATTATGCTAATGCACAGCAGCTAAGGGTTTGCCTATGCACATGCCTTGACGAGCAGGTGACAAACAGCCTGTCCTGCTCATAATTGGCATCTTCCCTAGCACCATTCCTCCCACCTCCCCCCCAAATTAAATTGCTCCCCTTCCCTCAGGATTGAAATATTGAGGCTTGTGGAGTTTGAACTGGACATAGTTTAGGTATAACATGCTTTGAAGAGCCCAGAGGTGTCAATCTAGCACAAAAGGTGGACACTGAGGTGCTTGAGTGTGTCCAGAGAAGGGCAACGAGGCTGGGGAGAGGCCTGGAGCACAGCCCTATGGAGAGAGGCTGAGGGAGCTGGGATTGGTTAGCCTGGAGAAGAGGAGGCTCAGGGGAGACCTTCTTGCTGTCTACAACTACTTGAAGGGTGGTTGTAGCCAGGAGGAGGTTACCTTCTTCTCTCAGGTAAGCAGCACCAGAACAAGAGGACACAGTCTGAAGCTGTGCCAGGGGAAGTTTAGGCTGGAGGTGAGGAGAAAGTTCTTGCCTGAGAGAGTCATTGACTGCTGGAATGGGCTGCCCAGGGAGGTGGTGGAGTCACCGTCCCTGGAGGTGTTCAAGGTGGGTTTGGACGTGGCACTTGGTGCCATGGTCTGGTCTTGAGGTCTGTGGTATCAGGTTGGACTTGATGATCTTTGAAGTCTCTTCCAACCTTGGTGATACTGTGAGACTGCGATACCTCCAGGAAGAGAAACCTCTACAGTTCTCTCCCTTGCCTTGAACTGAGATGTACTCCAGATGAAATGCTACAGAGCTCAGGAGGTAAGGAGCAAATTTAGAAAGTTGGAAGGAAGGGAAGTCTCCTTGGCAAGCAACTGCTGACTTACTTTCCCTGCTACCAGGGAAAGTAAGTCAGTTGAGCTATGGTGACAGAAATTGAGTCCTTCTGGGTAATTCCCTTCTTTGCCTGTCCTTTACAACATTAAAGAGTGGTTATTATGTGCTCTGGACAGCTAATAAAACTAGACCTAAAATTGATTAATTTTTCAGCATCTTTTCACAGAGCAAATGAGTTTTACACCAAAGACACCCAAACAGTTTCTATTTTTGTAGAATCATAGATGCACAGAATGGCTTGGGTTGGAAGAGACCTTGAAGATCATCTAGTTGTGGTCCCCCTGCCATGAGCAGAGACACCTTCCACTAGCCCAAGTTGCTCAAGGCCTCATCCAGCCTGGTCTTGAACATGTCCAGGAAAGGGGCATCCACAACCTGCCTGGGCAATCTGTGCCAGGGTCTCCCCACCCTCACTGTCAAGAATTTTGTTGCAATAGTAAATGCAAATCTACCCTCTTTAAGTTTAAAGTCCATTGCCTCTCGTCCTATCACTACAGTCCCTAGCAAAAAGTCCCTCTCCAGCTTTCCTGTAGCCTTCCAGGTACTGGAAGATTGCTTTAAGGTCTCCCTGCAGCCTTTTCTCCAGGCTGAACAGCCCCAGCTCTCTCAGCTGCTCCCCATAGGGAAGGTGCTCCAGCCCTTTGATCATCTTTGTGGCCTCTTCAGGACCTGCTTCAGCAGTTCCATGCCCTTCTTGTGCTGGGAGCACCAGTACTGAACACAGCACTCCAAGTGAGATCTCCCCAGAGCAGACCAGAGAGAGGTAGAATCAGCTCCTTTGTCCTGCTGGTCACACTGCTTTTGCTGGAGCACAGCACAGCTCACAGCTGCTGGGCTGCCAGTGCCCACTGCCAGCTCTTGCTGATTTTTTCATCCACAGACACCCTCAAGTCCTTCTCCTCGAGACTGCTCCCAAGCAACTCTGTACCCAGCCTACATTTGTGCTTGGGATTCTGGATGTGGCAAATGGAAGTTCCAAACAGGGTAGAGGGAATAGACTGGGTTAAGGTTTCTGGGCAGGGATGTTGCTGATCTTGACCATGTGCTTTGTTTTAATTAGTGCTTTATGGAGAACTCCAGTTGCCTCCAGTACAGCACAAGCCTCCTTAAGGAGGCATTTGTAGTGTTTCTTGCCCTTTGCTTTCCCTCATGGAAAAAAATGTTGATCTCTCTGTCTGAAAAGCCACTGAGGTTCTGGATGAAGATGAGGAAGGAGCAGAATACTCAATGCCTCACATCTTGAGTGGCTATTTATACCTCAGCAGAAGCAGACTAAATCTAAATGACACCTTTTGATACTTTGTGCTATGCAAATTGCTCCACAAGGAGCGATGCCAGCACAGAGTGAGGTCCAGAGACCCACAGGAAAAGGCTTGCACGGTAATTAAATGCCAGTAGAGTGAAATGCTGCTGGCAATTCGTGGAGTGAAGGGCTAAATGTCTTCATTTTGCAGCATGTGGAGGAACACTGAGAAACAAAGCAGCCACTTGGAGCAAAACACAGCCTTCAGACAAGCGTTTTTGCAGGGGGACACAGAGTGGAAGGACTCTCAAGCTGCACCAGTGGAAGTTTAGACTGGAAGTGAGGAGAAAGTTCTTGCATGAGAGAGTCATTGACTGCTGGAATGGGCTGCTCAGGTAGGTGGTGGAGTCACCGTTCCTGGAGGTGTTCAAGGTGGGTTTGGACGTGGCACTTGGTGCCATGGTCTGGTCTTGAGGGCTGTGGTAATGGGTTGGACTTGATGATCTTTGAGGTCTCTTCCAACCTTGGTGAGACTGTGAGACTGTCACTGCATGACAGCAGGAGATAGCACTGTGCAATCACACAGGAGAACCTCCTGCCTCTAATATCAGCTGAGTGGAGATGTCTCCAAGTCTTGTGTCTCAGTGTGCCTGCAGCCTTGGCACTCTTGGCTCGCTGTGACAGCAATGAAAAGCACTTTGCACACACATTAACACAACCAGCAAGTTCCACTGAGTGTCAGGAACAGTTCTATCTGTCAGCATTACAGACTCCCATGCGTGTCCCCAACTCTTACTTTGTCTTCATTAGCCATGTCACAACCCATTAATTCATCCACAGTCAAAGAGGGAGTGTGCATGTACATGAAATGGAATTAAGGTCAGAAGCTGCAGGATACTACAGACAACCACTAACCAAGTAATACCTCATCTACCACAAAATGCAGCAGAATCATTGAATCATTGAATCACTGAGGTTGGAAAAGCCCTCTAAGATCTGAACGTGAGCCAGCAGTGTGCCCAGGTGGCCAAAAAGGGCAACAGCATCCTGGCCTGGATCAGGAGCTGTGTGGTCAGCAGGAGCAGGGAGGTTATTCTGTCCCTGTGCTCAGCACTGCTCAGTCCACACCTTGAGTGCTGTGTCCAGTTTTGGGCCCTTCAATTTAAGAAAGATGTTGAGGTGCTGGAAGGTGCCCAGAGAAGGGCAGCAAGGCTGGGGAGGGGCCTGGAGCACAGCCCTGTGAGGAGAGGCTGAGGGAGCTGGGGGTGTGCAGTCTGCACAAGAGGAGGCTCAGGGCAGACCTCATTGCTTTCTGCAGCTACCTGAAGGGAGGTTGTAGCCAGCTGGGGTTGGGCTCTGCTGCCAGGCACCCAGGGACAAAATGAGGGGACACAGTCTCAAGCTGTGCCAGGGCAGGTTCAGGCTGGATGTTAGGAGGAAGTTCTTGCCAGAGAGAGTGATTGGCATTGGAATGGGCTGCCTGGGGAGGTGGTGGAGTCCTCATCCCTGGAGGTGTTTAGAAAGAGGCTGCACAAGGCACTTAGTGCCATGGGTTACTTAATTAGAAGGTGTTAGGTGCTAGGTTGGACTCGATGATCTTGAAGGTCTTTTCCAACCTGTGATTCCAATTCTGTGATTCTGTGATCAAGTCCAAGTGTCAACCCAACACCACCATGGCCATTAAACAATGTCTCAATGTGTCATGTCTACAAATTCCCTGAACACCTCCAAGGATGGGGACTCCACCACCACCCTGGGCAGCCTGTTCCAATCCCTGACCACTCTTGCAGCAAAGACATTTTTCCTAATCTCCAACCTAAACCTCCCCTTGGTGCAACTTGAAGCCATTACTATAATTCTTGAAATATCCACTTCAAATCTTCAACTTGAGCATCACATCAGGTCTATTCACTCATGGCATTCCTCATTTTGACCTGAAAAATAACTGCCTGAAGCTTCAGCTGGACTTGCCTCTGCATTATTCAACACCACTGCTCTTCCTTGCCTGAGCAGACTTGAGCTGAGAGTGAACTAGACACAAGAAGTCAAAAACTCTGTGGAGTGGTGCTCCTGAATGTCTGCCCTGCCTGGGTCTGTTGGTAACGTGACAGCAGTGGTATGAACATGTTGGTTTGAAATTCCTTTGGTGGTCATCAGGAGAAAAGCGCAGAAAGGTCAGGGTAGCACAAAGCTAAGACTGGTTCTAGTATTGGTTTTGTCTTTATTAGCTCCCTAACAGGAGGAAATTCCTACTTCAGCCTCAAGGAAGAGCAACAGAGGAGCAGGGCTTGCTTCCTGAGCCTGAGCTCCCTGGGCCTTAAGAGTCACCCTCAGCAAGTTTGCAGATGGCACCAAGCTGTGTGGCACAGTCAACTTGCTAGAGGGCAGGGATCCATCCAGAGGGACCTGGACAGGCTGCAGAGCTGAGCCCACGCCAAACTCATGACATTCAACAAGGCCAGGTGTAAGGTCCTGCACCTGGGTAGGCACAATCCCAAGCACAACTCCAGGCTGGGTGGGGAATGGCTGAGAGCAGCCCTGAGAAAAAGGACCTTGGAATCTGGGGTGATGAAAAGCTCAACATGAGGCTGCAGTGTGAGTGCANTGGAAGTGTTGGAGCCAATCCAGAGGAGGCCACGAAGATGCTGAGAGGGCTGCAGCAGCTCTGCTGTGAGGACAGGCTGAGAGAGTTGGGGCTCTGAAGCCTGCAGAAGAGAAGGCTTCCAGGAGACCTAATAGTACCCTTCCAGTATCTGAAGGGGGCTACAGGAAGGCTGGGGAGGGACTATTGACAAGGTCTGGGAATGCCAGGACAAAGGGTAATGGGTTTGAACTGGCAGAGGGGAGATTTAGACTGGATGTTAGGAGGAATTTGTTTGCAGTGAGGGTGGTGAGACACTGGCACAGGTTGCCCAGGGAGGTTGTGGATGCTCCCTCCCTGGAGGTGTTCAAGGCCAGATTGGATGAGGCCTTGAGTGACCTGTGCTAGTGGGAGGTGTCCCTGCCTATGGCAGGGGGTTGGAACTAGATGATCCTTAAGGTCTCTTCCAACCTTACCATTCTATGATTCTATGATTCTAAGAGTCTGTTTCAGATGACTCCTTTAGTTGTACAACTCTAGACTCCTGGTGGCTTTTTGGGGCAGTCTGTGTGTTAGCACAGAACCATGGAATTATTTAAGTTGGAAAAAAAACCTTCAAGGTCATTGCTCTCTACAACTACCTGAAAGGAGGTTGTGGAGAGGTTGGTGCTGGTCTCTTCTCACAGGTAATCAGTGATAGAACAAGAGGGAATGGCCTTAAGCTGCAACAGGGTAGGTTTAGACTGGATATTAGAGAACATTTTTTCCCAGCAAGAGTGGTCAGGCACTGGAATGATCTGCCCAGGGAGGTGGTGAAGTCACCAACCCTGGGTGTGTTTGAAGGTCGATTGGATGTGGTGCTTGGGGACATGGTTTAGGAGTGAACCTCATAGTAAGGGTGATGGCTGCAACACCTTGGGGGTTCACAGGGGGATGGAAAATAAATTAATATCTGAAAACTTTATTGTTGTTATTATTGTTATTACTGTTGCTATTACTAGTTTTAGTTGTGTTAGTTTTAGTACTACTTTTAGTATTACTTTTCGGATTAGCTTTAGTATTACTTTTACTATTAGTTTTAGTATTACTTACTATTATTAGTTTTATTTTTCCCTTTGGGAAAGGAGGTGTTAGGCCAGTGAAAACAGATGTCCCAGAGGAGAGGGA
>VWZE01012788.1:18800-31877 GCA_013396675.1 Eubucco bourcierii
GGAGAGGTTCGGAGAGGAGAGGAGAGGAGAGGAGAGGAGAGGAGAGGAGAGAGGACAAGAGGGAATGGCCTCAAGCTGAGGCTGGGGAGGTTTAGATTGGACATCAGGAAGAAGTTTTTCACAGAGATATTGGTCAGGGACTGGAATGAGCTGTCCAGGGAGGTGGTGGAGTCCCCAACCCTGGATGTGTTTAAGGGTGGTTTGGATGTGGTGTTTGGGACTATGGTTTAAGGTGATCTTGTAGAGCAGGGTTCTAGGTTGGACTTGGTGATCCTGAGGGGCTTTGCCAACCTGCATGTGTCTGTGATTCTGTGATAGAGGTCCAGGGGCCAAACCAACTCTCTGTTTATCCAACATATTCCCCTGGAGTGAAGGCAGCTGCTACTTACAGCAATCCAGCACCAAAAAGGTCTGATACAAGACAGCAAAGGAGCCAGATGCTTCCAGCTGGGGTTGTCACTGGTCAGGAGAGGAGGAGGAAGCAGAGCACCTGCTGAGATAGAGACAAAGAAGGTGAGAACGATTAACCTCTGACATAAGTTCTATCACATTATGGTGATCACCAGCTTCATTGACTGCAGTGCCTGGCACCAGGAAGGTGCTCTAACACGTGCCTTGCAAGGCTCATTTGCAAAATGTCACATATTTGCATTGTCTGGGGGCAATTTGCATTCCTGTTCCCCAATCACTTTCAGACAGGTGAATGCTAATGAAGGTCCCCAGGTAGCAAAGTTCTTGAGGAGATTTACATGCAAAAAATCCCACTAAAACCCTTTCACCACATCAAAGTGCAGGACAACTGATGGTTTAAAGGGGGATGAAGCTCTCATCATGTCTCAGGAAAACTCTATTCATGACAGATTCCAGTGACTGGCAGAGGCCAGGGCAGCTTGGAGCCTGGAGACCAAAGTCCTCTTTTCAGATCCACCAGTTTCACCTTCTCAGGCAGATTGTTTTGCCATTTATGCTGGGGACAGGGAGAATGGCTGTGCACAAACTGGTTCTGCACCTGCAGCACACACAAAGCACCACTACAGAGCAAGGGGTGACCTGCTGGAAAGCAGCTCCATGGAGAAGGACCTTGGTGGGTAATAAGTTATCCATGGGACAGCAATGTGTCCTTGTGGCCAAGCAGGAAAATGGTATCCTGGGGTGCATTAAGAAGAGTGTGGCCAGCAGGTCAAGGAGATTCTCCTGCCTCTCTGCTCTGCCCTGCTGAGACCACATTTGGAGCACTGTGTCCAGTTCAAGGCTCTCCACTTCAAGAGAGAAGGATATTCACTACTGGAATGGGCTGCCCAGGGAGGTGGTGGAGTCAGTGTCCCTGGAGGTGTTCAAGGCAGATTTGGACGTGGCACTTGGTGCCATGGTCTGGTCTTGAGGGCTGTGCTAACAGGTTGGACTTGATGAGCTTTGAGGTTTCTTCCAACCTTGGTGATACTGTGATATACTAGAGAGAGTCCAATGGAGGTTATGAGGATGAAGAAGGGCCTGGAGGGTCTGATAAGGAAAGACTGAGAGCCCTGGGGCTGTTTAGCCTGGAGAAGAGAAGGTTGAGAGGGGATCTTATCAATGTTTATAAATACCTGCAGGGTGGGTGTCAAGAAGGGGCCAGGCTTTTTTCAGTGGACTCCTGTGATAGGACAAGGGGCAATGGATACAAATTGGAACACAGGAAACATGGAATCATAGAATGGTGGTGTTGGAAGGGACTTCAAAGCTCAGTCAGTTCCAAACCCCTGCCATAGGCAGGGACACCTCCCACTAGAACAGGTCATTTCTTTGCTGAGGGAGTGCTGGAGCCCTGGAGCAGGCTGCCCAGAGAGGTTGTGAAGGTTCTCTGGAGGCTTTCAAGACCCACCTGGATGTGTTCCTGTATGACCTGTCCTAGGTGATCCTGCTTTGGCACGGGGGTTGGAGGTCAATCTCTGGAGGTCCCTTCCAACCCCTACCATTTTATGATCCTATAAGCACCTTGCTGACAGAGAGAGAACATAAAGAGGAGGAGGAATGGGTGGTTTGATGCAAGTCCATAGGAGCTGCCAGAAAATGGGTGATACCTGATTAGGTCTATCTCTCTGCAGGTTCCTCACTCCTAAGATGGAGCCAGTGGCACTCCATTGTCACACAGCTTTAGATCATGGGGGTAAAAGCTCTACAAAGTGTTTGGGATCACTTGAATTCTGCATGTTGCCAGAGTGACCTCCTGCCTGCTTGCCTGCCCATGCTGGCTGCTCCATAGACAAGCATCCCTCCAGGAGAGGAAGGTTTGTGTGGCAGCAGCTCTGTAGGTCTTTACAAACAGTACAGTGTTCTCCCAGGTATTTTTAAGTATTTCCAGACGCATCACTTGGATTTTATTTCTTTTTGGTTGTCGTTGGGGTGGTTTTTGTTGTTGTTGTTGGTTTGTTGGCTTGTTTTCTGTTCCTCAAAACAACTCTCATGTCTTAAAGAGACACAGACTTGCTATTTGCCAAATGCAGAGATACAAACACACACACACACACACACATATATATAACATTTTAACATAGATTTAGATGTAGATATAAAGACATGCATCAAAGTGCAGTGACAGAGAGATAGGATGAATCTGAACACTGGAATTACATCCTGCTGCAACTCTGACTCCAGGGAGAGACTTGTGGGGCAATGAAATGTTATTTCTGTTGACAAAACTGCCTTGGGAAGGTTTTTCTGAGCTGCCCTGACCCAGCTGCTGCCCCTTCACAGCAGCTTGCTGTCTCCTTGATGGAGACACTGCAATTGTTTGTGGAACACTGTGTCTCAAACCCTTGGTAGGGTCCAGGGCAAAAAGAAAACCTCCATCACGGGGAGGGAAATAGGGGGGAAAAAAAAAAAAAAAAGACTTTTGTCCTTGGTTCTTTCTTTGTTTGCTTTTTAATGCAGATCTCCCTAATCTGCTCCCTGAAACGATCCCAGCAGCAGTTGTGCTGGCACAGGGAGAGGAGTGTGGGAGCAGGCATCAAGGGCTGGAGGAGGAGGGGCAGCACATTTCATCACCAAGGAGCACACAGCACATAACCAACAGCAGAACTTCGAGTCCTCTAAACCATTTGCTGTATTGCATTCATGCATTTCACTCCCCAAACATTCGAAGTGTGGGTGTCTTTTTTTTTTTTTTTAAATGCTTCTCTTTTCTGCTTTTTTGGTTTGTTGTTGTGGTTGGTTTTTTTTTTTCCCCCCTACCACTAAGGCATACTGACAAGAGACTATTTATTTCTTCCAACACACAGTGTCAGACAGTGAAATGTAGCCTTAAGCTAAAAGAATTTTTTTAAATTTATTTGATTTTTTATTTGATTTTAAAAATTATTTGATTTTTTAATTTATTTGAATTTTCTGTTTATTTGATTTTTTAATTTGATTTTTTATTTATTTGAATTTTTTATTTATTTGATTTTTTATTTATTTGATTTTTTAATTTATTTGAATTTTTTATTGATTTGATTTTTTATTTGTTTGCTTTTTTATTTCTTATATTTTTTACTTATTTGATTTTTTAATTTATTTGAATTTTTAAATTTATTTGATTTTTTTATTTATTTGATTCTTTTATTTATTGGTTTTTTTAATGTATTTGATTTTTAAATTTATTTGATTTTTTAAATTTATTTGGATTTTTGAATCTATTTGATTTTTTTAATTTATTTGAATTTTTATTTATTTGATTTTTTGATTTATTGGATTTTTTTATTTATTTGAATTATTTATTTATTTGATTTTTAAAAATTTGATCTTTTAATTTATTTGAATTTCTTTATATCTTTGATTTTTTATTTATTTGATTTTTTAAATTTATTTGAATTTTTTATTTATTTGATTTTTTAATTTGATTTGATTTTTTTTATTTATTTGGGGTTTTTTATTTATTTGATTTTTTATTTATTTCATTTTCTTAATTTATTTGAAATTTTAATTTTAATTTTTAATTTATTTCATTTTTTATTTATTTTTTTTTTATTTGAATTTTTTATTTATTTGCTTTTTTTTATTTGAATTTTTTATTTATTTGCTTTTTTTTATTTGAATTTTTTATTTATTTGCTTTTTTATTTATTTGCTTTTTTAAAAATTATTTTTATTTTTAATGTAACATCTTTCTTGTCAGTGGCATAAACATCCAGCACAGATTTCCAGTTGGTGCTCAATTCTTCCTCCTATCTATGTGAGCCAGCCCAGTGTTATTGTTCCTGGTTAAACTATGCAGATCACTGAGTATTTGTTCCTCAGTGCAGCAATCTTTTTGCCTTGGGATAAATAATCCTGTCTGTTTTCTTTGTGGAAAACTTAAAACTGGATGTGCTCATACCAGTCCAGCAAACAAAAAGCAATGTGAGGGTATGCTTAATTTCAAGGGTGTAATTTCTGCTGCACTTATTAGGGCCACTATTTACCTGCTGAGAGTAAAACCTGTGTCTTGCTGGATTAGAACCAGCATGGCCACAACCTCCCAAAGTGAAGCTCATAGCTAATTGAAGTCACTAGTGGGACTTGAGTAGGAATTAGCCACCTAAACCCCATTCACAGGCTCACAGGATATCAGAGGTTGGAAGGCACCCAAAGAAATCATCCAGTCCAACCCCTCTGCCACAGCAGGACCAGACAACCTAGCTCAGGGCACACAGGAACACATCCAGATAGGACTGGAAAGGCTCCAGAGAAGGAGACTCCACAACCTCTCTGGGCAGCCTGTGCCAGGGCTCTGGGACCCTTCCAATCAAGAAGTTCTCCCTTGTGTTGAGCTGGAACCTCCTGTGCTGCAGCTTCCATCCATTGCTCCTTGTCCTATCCCAGGAAGCAGTGAGCAGAGCCTGTCCCCCCCCTCCTGACCCCCAACCCTCAGATAGTTATAAACATTGATTAAATCCCCTCTCAGTCTTCTCTTCTGCAGACTAAGCAGCCCCAGGTCCCTCAGCCTCTCCTCACCAGGTAGTGCTCCAGCCCCCTCATCATCCTCATAGCTCTCCACTGGACCCTCTCCCTGTCCCTCTTCAACTGGGGAGCCCAAAACTGAAGGCAGTACTCAAGACTGGGTCTCACCAGGGTAGAGTAGAGGTGGAGGAGAACCTCCCTTGATCTGCTGGACACACATTGGAGATCTGCTCTTAAGATCCTGAAATGCTAATAATCTCATATTTTTCAGTCATGTTTTCCAGCAGCACATACACAGCTGCATGTTCTTGAGGCTTCCAGAAACATCCTTTTAACAGTTTCAGGTTGGTTTCCTTTTCACCTTGTGGTGTCTCTGTACTTTTCTATTACAGAAGCAAACAGGTGCCTCTGGCTGACCTTCTCTGTTCTAGTCAGCCCTGGATGTATTTCTGCTGTGTCAAAATGTGTTTGTTTCTCTCTAAAGCTTTCACCTTTATAATCACCATGCACACAACAGACATCTTCCTGTCCCTCTGCTACTGTTTTTCCTTGCCCTTCTCTGCACCCATTTGCTTTCTGGCATTACCCTTTTTTGAAGTGCTGTGCCCAGAATTGCAAACAGTGCTGAAGGTGAAGGTACACTCTCAGTTTACATTACCACATGTCCTTAGCAGCAGTTCTGTTTCTTTCTTCAAGTAGACTTCAGTTTATTTAACTTCAATCTCAGCTTCCAACAGGTGGTTATTGTCAGGCAGAGTGTGGTGAGACCTTTTTTCTGCAGGCACACCAGCTTACAACTGACCAGTCTACAGACAGTTTGGTGTCTTGCTGTCATAGGATCATAGAATGGGAAGGTTGGAAGGGACCTCAAGGATCAGCCAGTTCCAACTGCCTGCCATAGGCAGGGACACCTCCCACTGGAACAGGTCACTCAAGGCCTTGTCCAACCTGGCCTTGGACACCTCCAGGGAGGTTGTGGAGCACAGAATCACCCAATGTGATCAAAGATTGGGTGATTCTGTGCTCCACAACCTCCCTGGGCAGCCTGTGCCAGTGTCTCACCACCCTCACTGCAAACAACTTCCTCCTAACATCCAGTTTCAATCTCCCCTCTGCCACTTCAAACCCATTCCCCTTGTCCTGGCATTGCAAGACCTTGTCAATAGTCCCTCCCCAGCCTTCCTGTAGGCCCCCTTCAGATCCTGGAAGGTTACTCTAAGGTCTCCTGGCAACCTTCTCTTCTCCAGGCTGCAGAGCCCCAACTCTCTCAGCCTGTCCTCACAGCAGAGCTGCTGCAGCCCTCTGAGCATCTTGGTCGCCTCCTCTGGACTGGCTCCAATGGTTCCAGGTCCTTCCTGTGCTGGGGGCTCCAGAGCTGCACACAGTTTGCTTCCCTTCCAATTCTTTGGCTATCAGAATTTTCTCCTGGGTTTAAATGTCTCCTTTTCAGGCTCTTTCCAATGGTATAAACCTGGAGAAAGAGTGATACTCATCCACACACCGACTAATGCTTCAGTCACCATTTGAGTGACCCTTCCTTCACCTGTTTCCTAGCACAGGTTATGGCATTATGCACACAGCTGAGGTGATAATCCCATTGGAAACACAGATAGAGAATCTCCCTTCTCCTTCCAATCCTTACATGCATATGGGCAAGCAAGAAAAAAGAATAGAAGTCCTACAGACACTTCCCTAGGATGCACCTTCTTGTTGCTCCAGCAGCAGGTTCCCCTGCCCAGAGGTAAGGGGCTCCACTCTGCAGACACATGGCACAGTCTATGTCCCTAAATGAGTTCTTTCCCTTTATTTTTTTGCTATAACAGTTCTGTTTTGTACTGTTCCCAAGCTTTGCTGCAGCATCACTCACTTTTTAATGCAAGTTCAGGTGCTGTACCCTTCCAATCAAAGAGGTTTGTGCAAGTCAATCCTTTCCCATGCTGAAAACAAACTGCTCCCCACAGCCAATGCTGCTGACAACTTAGCAGTGTCTAATTAATTGTGTGACCCTTCTCTCTCATCCCACAACTGCATAGCTGCCTTTATGGTCTCCCAGGGGACACTACTGGGAAATCTACAGCAGGTGGGAGAGCTCAAGTGTCAACTCCTACAAATGAAGGCTGAAAGACTGACTGAAAGACTTAACCCAAGCTCCTGCACAGATAAGTACCCTAAAATTAGCTGGGCATTTGGTGGCAGCAGCTGCATGTAGCAATGCACTGCACACTGTAGCAACAGATGGCACAGCAGAAAATGTGAGTGTTGTGTTTGCTGCCCAACTGGAGGCTTCTCTGCTGCCTTCCTCCAACATCTTTGCAGAGTTCACTGACAATAAGGTGGGATTCACATTCTGGTCCCCTTCCTGCTGCTTCTGTAGGCTGCTCTTCTGGGACTTCCCTCCATCCAGACTTGATCATTCTTATTGCTTCTTTTGCAGCTTTGACTTCTTTCTGCCAGAACCACCTCCTTTTATTTGTACTCTTGCATTTTTGACCCATCACCATCACACTCTCTTTGCATGGTATTAAAAACACAAAAATAGAGCTCCTAGAGACCACTGACATTCATGAGGAAGGTGAGGGCACATCTCAGCAGGTACCTTAAAGCAGTCACTGGAAAGGCTTTAGGTAGCTTGGACTAGATGGTCTCCAGAGGTCCCTTCCAACCCCTGCTATTCTGTGATTTATATCAAAGGGTGTCATTGTCAGTCACCACAAATTTGCAGATGACACCAAGCTGGGGGCTGATGTTGTTGGGTTGGAGGGCAGAAGGGCTCTGCAGCAGGACCTCGACCACCTGCACAGATGGGCAGAGTCCAAGGGGATGGCATTCAATAAATCCAAGTGCCAGGTGCTGTACTTTGGCCACAACAACCCCATGCAGAGCTACAGGCTGGGGTGGGAGTGGCTGGAGAGCAGCCAAACAGAAAGGGATCTGGGGGTGCTGATTGACACCCACCTGAACATGAGCCAGTAGTGTACCCAGGTGGCCAAGAAGGCCAATGGCATCCTGGCCTGCATCAGCAAGAGTGTGGCCATCAGGAGCAGGGAGCTCATTCTCCCCCTGGACTCTGCACTGCTTAGGCCACACCTTGAGTCCTGTGTCCAGTTCTGGGCCCCTCAATTGAAGAAGGACATTGAGGTGCTTGAGTGTGTGCAGAGAAGGGCAACGAGGCTGGGGAGAGGCCTGGAGCACAGCCCTATGGAGAGAGGCTGAGGGAGCTGGGATTGGTTAGCCTGGAGAAGAGGAGGCTCAGGGGAGACCTTCTTGCTGTCTACAGCTACCTGAAGGGTGGTTGTAGCCAGGAGGAGGTTGCTTTCTTCTCTCAGGCAAGCAGCAGCAGAACAAGAGGACACAGTCTCAAGCTGTGGCAGGGGAAGTTTAGGCTGGAGGTGAGGAGAAAGTTGTTGCCTGAGAGAGTCATTGACTGCTGGAATGGGCTGCCCAGGGAGGTGGTGGAGTCAGCGTCCCTGGAGGTGTTCAAGGCAGGTTTGGACGTGGCACTTGGTGCCATGGTCTGATCTTGAGGGCTGTGGTATTGGCTTGGACCAAAGTTTTGAGGTCTCTTCCAACCTTGGTGATACTGTGAGACTGTGAGACTGTGATACTGTAATGCATGTCCTGCCCCCCAAAATGCCAACATGTGTAGGGAAAAGCTCTTTTAGTTTTTTTGACAGAAGAGAAGCAACAGTCCCATGGCACACCAGCAAACTTCCAGCAAAGTTTCCAACTGCTTCTTTCAAAACCAAGGAATTCTTTCCAGTTCAGTGGAATTTTAGGGCAATTCAGTTCTGAGAGATTTCCTCTGCACAAGTCTCTGAGGTCTTTCAGGTACAGATAGCTCCAAGCTGGGACTGCCACTGACCTTCTGCTGGGTCACACAGTACTTCTTAGAGGGGGAAGGGGAAAAGCAGAGAACATTGCTAATTAGAGCCACAAATGTGAGGAGACATTAGGTGGGAGTATCTCATGTGTCTGAAGGTGCAAGGGGGTATAGTGTACACCAAGGTGTGGGACATGTGGGAACAGATTGGTGTTTCAAATGCCCCAGGTTAGCTGATCCATCCCCACAGGACATGCTGGCACAGCAGTGCTGTGTAGGTGTTTCAGCCAAAGGCCCAGCACCACTCCACCACACCAAAGGAAGAGACCCATCACTTCCCAAGCCCTGCTGCTCAGCAGGACACAGACCAGCCCTCGGCTCAGGAAACACAGCAGCAGTCCCACAGCTAACTCACAGACTCACAGAATTAACCAGGTTGGAAAAGACCTTTGAGATCATCAAGTCCAACCTATTTCCTAACACCTCTTGGACCTTCTGCACTCTACCCTGCTGCTGGACACCATCATCTGCTGACCTTCACAGCTGGTCCTTCCATACAAATCTCATCCTCACCCTCCCAAGCAGTCCCTCTAAGGCATAGTTTTGTAAAGTCATCCTGGCCTTTTCCTCTGCTTTGTCAGTGCTGATACATCTACTCTGGTCTGCTGGCCACACTCTCCTTCCACAGCAACTGCTTGCCAGCTCCTCTCTCTACTCTCTTTCCTTTGAGTCTCCCTCTCTCTACTCTCTTTCCTTTGAGTCTCCCTCTCTCTAACCTGTTTCCTTTGAGTCTCCCTCTCTCTATCCTCTTTCCTTTGAGTCTCCCTCCCTCTACCCTCTTTCCTTTGAGTCTCCCTCTCTCTACTCTCTTTCCTTTGAGTCTCCCTCTCTCTACCCTCTTTCCTTTGAGTCTCCCTCTCTCTACCCTCTTTCCTCTGAGTCTCCCTCTCTCTACCCTCTTTCCTCTGAGTCTCCCTCTCTCTACCCTCTTTCCTTTGAGTCTTCCCCTCGGTGAAGGGTAGAAATTACTGGGTCCAGCCCTAGGGAACACACACTGGTGCAGGGACACTCAGACACACTCTCACAGGCAGATCAGTGAGCAGCAAAGGGCAGCAGAAAAGTTTTGCTCCATGATCCCCACCTCTTGCACTTGCCCATGCCAGGGGAAAGGGAAGCTGAGCCTGGCAATAGATGTTCTATCTAAGTGCTCAAAATCTTTTTTCCTTATGACTATAATTTCTTGTCTATTGGCAAGAAAATAAGTAAAATTTCCCCCTCTTAATGCCACTTTGCCTCACAATTCCCTCTGCCTGTGGAACCTCCAGTTCACCACAAGTGAACTACAGACTAAGAGAAGGGAAGCATCCTTATCCTCCATGCCCTAGCCTTCCCTAACTACTTTTAACCTCTAATAGCTACTGAAGCAAGCCCTGTGCACTTGTAAACCAGATGACAAACTTGTGTTCACATACTTCTGACAAAGACAAGCCACAAAACCCCCAGGCACTCACCAGCCTGCTGAAAATTGTTATGACCTTCACTCTGACATGGGATAGAGTGGCTGGGGGCAGAAAGTAGTTGCTGATCTGTGATTGCTTTTGAGGCAGTGAATCATGGTCATGTTATCCCAGGACAAAAGAGCTGCATATCTTCCAAGCCACTGAAGATTGCCATTTTGGTCCACCAGTGGCATTGTGTGACCTGGTTTGATAGGAGCTTCCACCTGCCTTTCCTCTGTTGGAAATAACTGAGCTGCAATCTTTAGACCTTTTGTAGTCTTCTTTTACAGTTGCTATTATCTTTTCTCATGAATTAAAACCTGGAGATGAGATTTCTGTTGCATTCAAGGTTACTCTCCCCCTCTACTCTGCTCATGTGATACCCTACCTGCAGCACTGCTTCTAGTTCTGGAGTCCCCAGCACGAAGACATGGAACTGCTGGAGTGGGGCTGAAGGAGGCCACAAAGATGGTCAGAGGGCTGGAGAACATCTCCTATGGGACAGGCTGGGAGAGTTGGGGCTGGTCAGTCTGGAGAAGAGAAGGCTCTGGGAGGTCTTAGAACAGCCTGCCAGTACTAGAAGTGGGCTAATAGAAAGCTGAGGAGGGACATTTAACAAGGGCTTGGAGTAATAGGAAGAGAGGCAATGGCTTTGAGCTGGAAGAGAGTAGATTTAAACTGAAGATTGGGAAGAAATTCTTTCCAGTGAGGGTGGTGAGACACTGGAACAGGTTGCCCAGTGAGGTTGTGGCTGCTCCCTTCCTGGAGGTCATAGAATCATAGCATCATAGAATCATAGCATCATAGAATCATAGAATCAAGAAGGTTGGAAGAGACCTCCAAGCTCACCCAGCCCAACCTGTCACCCAGCCCTAGCCAATCAACCAGACCATGGCACTAAGTGCCCCAGCCAGGCTTGTCTTGAATGGTGACTCCACCACCTCCCTGGGCAGCCCATTCCAATGAAAATCACTCTCTCTGGCAAGAACTTCCTCCTAACATCCAGCCTAGACCTCTCCTGGCACAGCTTGAGGCTGTGTCCTCTCATTCTGTTGCTGGTTGCTTGGGAGAAGAGCCCAGCCCCAGCTGGCTACAACCTCCCTTCAGGGAGCTGCAGAGAGCAATGAGCTCTGCCCTGAGCCTCCTCTTCTGCAGGCTGCACACCCCCAGCTCCCTCAGCCTCTCCTCACAGGGCTGTGCTCCAGGCCCCTCCCCAGCCTTGCTGCCCTTCTCTGGACACCTTCCAGCACCTCAACATCTCTCTTGAACTGAGGGGCTCAGAACTGGACACAGCACCCAAGGTGTGGCCTGAGCAGTGCTGAGCACAGGGGCCAGGCTGAATGAGACCTCAAGCAACCTGGCTTAGTGGAAGGTGTCCCTGCCCACGGCAGGGGGGGTGGAACTGGGTGATCCTTAAGGTCTCTTCCAACCCAACCCACTCAATGAATCTCTAAACCTTGAGCATGCAAACACCATGCAAGGCACTGGAACCCAGCAGGCACAGCAGAGACTGCAGCAGCAAGCTGCTTTTTTCTTGTGGCAAAACAATTCTGGCAAAGTCTGGGGGCACCACTTTTAAAGTATTTTCTTCCTGTTTAATTTAAGAGAAAAATGGTGGAGTGCTGCTTCACAAGAGGTGTTAGGGGTGACACTGTTTGCTAACTCTTCAGAGGGAAGAAAGCAGAAATTTACATCTCCCCCAACTTCTGCCAGAACTGCACAGCCAACAGAGAAGAAATACACTGAAATTTATAAGCCCAGGCATACCTTAAGGAATTGGATATCAAGGTATAAATGCTTTCTGTTCCTTAGGAAAAAAATATTGTTGCAATCACAGGCTGTAGGAACTAGCAGCTCTTCTGAAGCTTGAAAGAACCTCTCTTCCTGGCTATAAAATATGTATTATTCATTTTGCCCAGGTTAACTTTATTTTTCTTTTAAAGGAGCTTTGACACTTCAAACTGGCATTCATGAATTTAGTGTAAATGGCTGCAATATTAACCAAATGACAAGCAGGCTGCAGAAAAGAATGAGAAATATGACCTGTGGAATAGCTCATTTAAACAGAAGCATGAGGAGTTAGGGTTCAGCCTGCTTGCCAGCACTAAACAAGGTGCTCAGGCATCTTTGCATTGCCTGTCTATAGATATTTCTCCATCCCACTGTCCCAGTAGCTTTTGAGTATGTAGTAAATTATTTTCCATACACATTTTTTTTCCCCCATCTCTTTCTTAAGAAATGAGATTTAAAAAATAGGAACACTAAGTGAACAATTTCCTGAGTGTGTTGGTTTGAGGGTAATTGAAATATTTTAATGGAGAAAATTATATGATAGGCTGTGAAAGGAAAAACAGTGGTGGTGTCTACTTCACTCACAGGCTTGCTGAGATGTTTAAGACTAAGAATATAAAACAAAGATAAGACATACAGGCTTGCAGGCACTCTTAGGCTGTCTAGAAGCTTCTGGCCTTCTCCTCTCTGCTGAGTAACCTCACTAACCACTTTTATGGGTGTAAACTGGCAGAGAGGAGATTTAGACTGGATGTTAGGAGGAAGTTCTTTACAGTGAGGGTAGTGAGACACTGGCACAGGTTGCCCAGGAGGTTGTGGCTGCTCCCTCCCTGGAGGTGTTCAAGGCAAGGTTGGAGGAGGCCTTGAGTGCCCTGTGCTAGTGGGAGGTGTCCCTGCCTATGGCAGGGGGTTGGAACTGGCTGATCCTTGAGGTCCCTTCCAACCTTACCATTCTATGATTCTATGATTTCCTTCTAACCTCCCTGGCCCATCCTCCAAACTCACCTTGCACGTAAGGCAAACCCTGGGGTAAGGCAGAGGGGTGGGGAGAAGGTGGAAGGGTGGTTGGGAG
>VWZE01012788.1:34742-46292 GCA_013396675.1 Eubucco bourcierii
CTCTGCATGGGGTTGTTGTGGCCAAAGTGCAGCACCTGGCACTTGGATTTGTTGAGCTCCATCCCCTTGGACTCTGTCCATCTGTGCAGGCAGTCGAGGTCCTGCTGCAGAGCCCTTCTGCCCTCCAACCCAGCAACATCAGCCCCCAGCTTGGGGTCAGCTGCAAATTTGCTGGTGCCTGACTCGATGCCCTCGTCCAGATCATCACTGAAGATGTTACAGAGGATGGGGCCCAGCACTGATCCCTGGGGCACACTGCTAGTGCCAGGCCTCCAGCTGCATGTGGCACCATTCACCACCACTCTCTGGGCTCGGCCCTCCAGCCAGTTCCTAACCCAGCGCAGAGTGTTGGCATCCAAGCCACGAGCTGACAGCTTAGCCAGCAGTTTGCTGTGGGGCACAGTGTCAAAGGCCCTGCTGAAGCCCAGGTAGAGCACATCCACAGGCCTCCCCACATCCACCAGGCGGGTGAGTGGATGAAACCCTCCACACCAGGAGCGAAGACTGGAAGGACATCCAGAGAAATACCAAACAAGCCAGACAGAATATTGCAGTGCAGATCAGAACAAGAGAAAAGAGTCCAGTGGAGAAAAGCTGATCTCACACTCTGCGGGGGAATGGGATTAACATCATTTGTTCACCTCTGACCCTGCAGAGGGTGAACAAAAAGAAAATTCCACTCAGGATATTAGGAGATTGTTGCACCCATAGGAACCCTTCACTTGGTCACCATGTGTCCCCAGCAGCTGGCAAAAGAAGGCAAAGCATCCCAGTGCTTTGTACAGCCCTTCAAATGCCTTTCATTTCAGTGCTCAAACATCCTGCAGAAGCAAACATTTCTGATGGAATTACAGATGGTTTTAAAAACGAGGTGGGTAAGGCTCTGATAGCACAAACTAGAGCAGCTCTAATCTCCATAAAGTGTGTGGAGGCACACCAGGCAGGGGGAAATCTATGCATGGCACAGGAACAAATGCAAAGGCTGCCACAAAATGGCACAGTAAACTGTTTAAAAAGAAATTGTGTGATAGCAGATCAAGGAAACAAATGCATTCTTATGTTCAAGAGAGAGAATGAGCTTGGGCAAAAGTCCCCAGCAAATCTCAGAGCTGTGAGCAGCTAACAAAAATCTTCACAGATGACAGCTTTGAAGAAAAATACTTTTAAAGGCAAGGCACTGGGCTGAGCCTCAGGAGGTTGCTGTCCCCATTGCTTTGCAGCAGTACATGGGCTTGGCGACTCTGGCAGGGAGAAAAGCTTCAGCAAAGCTTTCCTTTATAAAATGGAGATATTTCCCTTCCCTGACATACTTTGCCTCATCTATTTATAAGGCAAGAACATCTTTGAGTTTCCTCTCAGCCCAACCTGCCAGGAGTTACTGCAGAGAACAGCATTCCAGGGACACCTTACAGAAGCAAGCATGTGCCAAGAGAACCGTCCTGAAAACCTGCCGATTCAGAAGGAGGATGTGAGGCCATCAATGGCACTTACACAGAGGATGTCTTTCATGGGATGGCAGGGAGGCTGCTTCCTTTCATGTCACTCTAGGTACTTTCATGCTCTACAGACTGTCAGCAGGCAAACCTTGCCATGGAAATGGGCACACATTCGACCAAAGAGACCTTTAATGGTCCCTTCCACCCCGTTCTGAGTAGACTGAAAGACATCCTGAGGTCTGTCCCAGCCCAAGTGATTCAGTGACTCTGTTGTTCTATGAAATGCTCAGGCTACCCCACAAACAAAACTAATGACATGATTTCTGCCCAGCACGTGGCACAACCAGGGGCTGAGCTTATCATAAGCTTGAGAAATGCTGCAGGAGCTGCTTCAGCTCCACTCTCAAACATCCTCATCCCTCCTGCTCCTAGCCATGCCCTCCCACTGCTGGCTTTGAGGTGGCTCTTGTGTAAGTCACCCAGCAAGCCACACCAGCCCAATCAGATGGCAAAAAGGAATGAGATGAAGCAACTCTATTCGAGGTCAGATGAGCCATTGTAAAGAAATCAGAAAGGAAAGCTGGTGGTTGGGGACAGAGATGGGGAATGCAAAGGAGAGAAAGGATGGAGAAAGGAGGAGTCAGCAGAAAGGTTATCACAGCTTCCCCCTTTTGTCAGTGGTGAACTTGCACATCAGCTTGGCCACATTGAGAATACACACACCAGACCCAGGGTTAATCTAGTTCTGTATCTCCAAATTATCCCACTCTACCTGCATTCTGCCAAGCCATTATGTGATGTATGAGCACAGCAAGCAGGGGCTTTTGGAGATCAGCAGAGCTGTAAGTAGTAGTGACAAAGCCTTACACAGCATAGCCAGAGCTGACACTGCCATGCACTCTGTGCTGTCACGGCTGCATGGTAAAGTGGTGGGGAAGAGCTTGGGGAAATGAGAATGATGGAGAAAACATGGTCTGAGGGGTTTGATCTCTTACAGCACAGACACAGAGTGAGGAGTGAGGATGGAGGAGCAGCAGAGCTCTGCAGTGAAGGCAAGGACAGCTCTGTGCCTGCAGGACACAGCTGGGTCACAGCTCGCCACCAGCAGAGGCAAGCTCCAGCATGGGTAGGTGAAGCTGTGTGGAACAGGGCATGGTAGGAGAAATGCAGGTGCCACCTTCATTTCTTCTCTGCTGCCTTCTCTCTTGCCAGGCCCAGCCACCCTGCTGTCACAGTGTATTACTTCTCACCAGAGGCACATTTATCTTCTCACTCCCAGGGCCAGCAGTGCTGCTTTCACCCAGCTGGGCAATGCTCATCCTGAGCCTTGCCTTTCTGCCCCGTGTAGGCAGGTTTTGCTTTACTCCTGCCTGAAGCCAGCTCTGTTATCAATTCAATTCCTAGCAAAAAGAGTAAATCTGAAGAGGATTCCATGGAGAGAGTCCAGCTGAGGGAACTGGAACATCTCTCCTACAAAAACAGGTTGAGAGACCTGGGGCTGTTTAGCCTGGAGAAGAGCAGCCTGAGAGGGGATTTGATCAATGTTGATCGATATCTAAAGGATGGGGGTCATAAGGTTGGGGCTGGGCTCTTTTCAGTGGTGTGCAGTGATAGGACAAGGAGAAACAGGCACAAACTGGAATACAGGAGGTTTCCACTGAACTTAAGGAGAATCTTCTTTGTTGTGAGGGTGCCAGAGCCCTGGACCAGGATGGCCAAAGAGGTTAGAGAGTCTCCCACTCTGGAGACTTTCAATGCCTGCCTAGACAGCATACTGTGCAACCTGCTCTGGGGGAACCTGCTTTGTAGGGCAGTTGGACTGCATGATCTCCAGAGGTCCCTTCTAACCCCTACCATTCTGTGATCCTGTGCAACCTGATCTACATAAGCCAGAGGTCTATTCCAGCCCCTACCATGAATCATAGAATCATAGAATCATAGAATCGTAGAATCGTAGAATCGCAGAATCAGAGAATCAGAGAATCAGTCAGGGTTGGAAGGGACTACAAGGATCATCCAGTCCCAACCCCCCTGCCATGGGCAGGGACACCTCACACTAGATCAGGCTGGCCACAGCCTCATCCAGCCTGGCCTTAAACACCTCCAGGGATGAGGCTTCCACCACCTCCCTGGACAACCTGTGCCAGGGTCTCACCACCCTCATGCTGAAGAACTTCTTCCTAACTTCCAGTCTGAATCTCCCCGTTTCCAGCTTGGTTCAATTCCCCCCAGTCCTATCCCTACCTGACAGCCTAAAAAGTCCCTCCTAAGCTTTCTTGTAGGCCCCTTTAAGATACTGAAAGGTCACAATAAGCCTTCTCCTCTCCAGACTGAACAGCCCCAACTCCCTCAGTCCCTCCTCATAGCAGAGCAGCTTCAGCCCTCTGAGCATCCTCATGGCCATTCTACAAGTGTACATTCCTACTCACACTGCAAATCCTGTCAGACTTTGCAGCACCAATATCTATGCAGAGTCATCTGAAAGCACACAGGGCTCCTAATTGTACCCATGCCTCTCTGATTTATTCTGAATGGGGTAACAGGATGACCACAGAGCAGTGTTCACATCCTCCTAGCAGGATATGGCTCTCATCAATGACCTGCCTGTTTCAGGCAAACAACTTACTGAATGCATATATCTCTGCTCCCAAGGCTATGCAGCAAAAAAGGAAACCCCAACCCCAAAATGCACTGTTAGGGTCATAAATGGAAAACAACAAGCCTCTGATGCAGGAAAATTATACACTCAGACTAAAGCTCAGGACAATCGAGAGCTGCTGGAATCAGGATGGGAGACACAAAAATGTCAGTGATAACAGGGCCAGAGCTTGCTAGGCAGAAGAATGCATGCCATGTGCAAGGCTCTGATGAGTCAGTGGCATTTGGGGGCAGCCAAACTGGACATACAAAGATGAGAAGGCAAAAGATGTTAACTGTATTGCAAGAAAATATTGTCCTACACAGCACAACCTCAGAGGTGTGCTTGCATGCTTCATACTACTAAGGAAAATGTAATCCCCACAAACCTGAACGTGACTCATTCCAAAATAAAAAAGGATGGTTTTAGGTTGCTCTGCTTCCTTCTGAATTGGAGCTTCCTCACAGTTTTAAAGTGTTTAAGACCAGGTTTTTAAACTGGGTCTTCTCTGCAACGAGTTGATTACAATTGACACCATGCTAGGGTGGGAGCAGTGGCTGGCTCAGCCCAGCTCTTGAATGGAGAAGCACATGGAGCTTCTGGGGATAGTTAGAAAGCGAGGGATCACTGAATCAGAGAAGCATTAAGCTTGGGAAAGAACTCTAAGGTCACAGAATCACAGAATCATAGAATGGTAAGGTTGGAAGGGACCTCAAGGATCATACAGTTCCAACTCCCTGCCATAGGCAGGGACACCTCCCAACAGGTCACTCAAGGCCTCCTCCAACCTGGCCTTCAACACCTCCAGGGAGGAAGCAGCCACAACCTCCCTTGGTAACCTGTGCCAGTGTCTCACCACCCTCACTGCAAACAACTTCCTCCTGACATCCAGTCTAAATCTCCCCTCTGCCACTTCAAACCCATTGCCCCTTGTCCTGGCATTGCAAGACCTTGCAAACAGTCTCTCCCCAGCCTTCCTGTAGTACCCTTTCAGATCCTGAAAGGCTACTATCAGGTCTCCTCGAAGCCTTCTCTTTTCCAGGCTGAAGAGCCCCAGCTCTCTCAGCCTGTCCTCATAGGTGAGGAAACGTGCAGGTTGGCAAAGCCTCTCAGGATCACCAAGCCCAACCCATGTCCCTACTTTACAAGGTGCACCCTAAAACATATCCCCGAGCACCACATCCAAATGACTTTTAAACACATCCAGGTTGGTGACTCCACCACCTCCCTGGGCAGCACATTCCAATGCCAATATCATCAAGTCCAACTGCCAACCCAACACCATCTTGACCACTAAATTGTGTCCTGAAGTGCAATGTCTACACATTTTTTAACACCTCCAAATGGTGCTCCACCACCTGGAGCACCTGGTGGTGGATGGTTGCTCCACCATCTCCCTGAGTAGCCCATCCCAATGCCAAAAAGCACTGGAAACCTGCAGTTCACCTAGTCTGACCAAATGGAGTGTACCCTGAATGAGACTGCATGACTTAGGAACCTTAAGGAGAAAGGAGTGGAACTTTGAGAACACCTTTTGTTTGTATCTGGAGGCTGTGGTGCCAGTACAGATTGGCACTGGGAAAGAAATGTGTTTTGGGGCACTGAAAGGCAGCCTGCCTAGGACAAAACAAAGTCAAACCAGCCTGAACCATGCTAGGGCTGCACATGTGCTGGGTACACTGATGACTGTGACCATGTCTGAGGATAAAACTGTTTCCATTCTGGTTGTTTTAGTGCTTTGTGTTGGTTTAATTCATTCCTGTTGCTTACTGATTGTCCCCAATGTCATCTTCTCCCCAGCCTGAATAGGTGAGACAACTCTTGGTAGAAATGCAAATCTTCCTTTGGTTCAGCAAGCCTCATTGGTTCCCCAGCTGCCAAAGTCTAGGTGATCAATTTTCTTCAGTTTCCAAATGACACCAGTTGGTGCTAACATATAAGAATAACATCACGGGCAGCTGAGCTGCAGCCTCACAGTAGATAAGCTGCAACTAGTTTTGCCACAGGGGTGCACTTGGTGCCTCCAGTTGCCCCACTCTGACCTCCAGCTGTCCACCCTTAAAGCCCCAGGGAACATTCCTTTGTCTCAGTGGTACCCACTTCACAATCCTGCATATTCATCTGAGCCACCAGAGAGAAAGAGTTGGGCTGAGAGTGATGCTCATAGAATCATAGAATGGTAAGGTTGGAAGGGACCTCAAAGCTCAGCCAGTTCCAACCCCCTGCCGTAGGCAGGGACACCTCCCACTAGCACAGGTCACTCAAGGCCTCCTCCAACCTGGCCTTCAACACCTCCAGAGAGGTTGTGGAGCACAGAGTCACCCAGTGTGATCAAAGATCCCTTCCAACCTTATCATTCTATGATTCTCTGATTCTCCCTGAGCAAGAGAAGCCTGCAGAACAGATCTGCAGATCATTCTTGCCAAGAAAAGGCACTAATGTGACTTTGCAAAGTTTCTCCCTCCCAATGTCAACTCAGAGAAGAGTTCAGCAAGCCCAGAGCTGTATTTCTTTTCTCTGGATGAATGGCCACCCCAAATTGTCAGTGAGGTGCAATTTAAAGGACCTGGTAATGGATTTGCCAAAGTCTTCTCTGTAGAATCGATATTAGCTTGTACTCATAATAGCATTTCAAACCATCATGTAGTGAAGTCCTGACCATCTGGGCCAGGAAATGGCAATGGGAATTAGCATTTCTCCTCTGCTAGCCCCCAGTATGCTACCCTGTGGCTATTACAGCCATCTATTTTGCATTCTGGTTCCCCTGTGGTATCGACCATAAGCAGTAAACAGTGCACTTGGTAATAACTTCTCCAAAGGAAAAAACCAGAATCAGTAAAATAAGCATAATGTAGACACACTCTGTAGGAGTTTCCAAGATGGTTTGCAGCAGCTACTCAGGCATCAATGCCAAACAGAATTATCTGAGTGGTAGAAAAAAGTCCCCAAACAGCTGCCACCAGCTGTAGCAGGCCAAGTTAGAAATAATGAAAGGAAGATTTTCTCTTTTTCTCCACCCCTCAGCATTACAAGAAATGGGAAGAGAACGGTGTCGAGTGCTTGCACCTCCTAAAGACTCTTCTGTTGCACATAACCCTTACAGCAACTCACATGTGTCACATATATCTGCTGCTCTCCTCCACTGCTGCATTGCAATATTAAGTTATGCTACAGCTTCACCAAGATGATTCATAAAAATCCCCACAACTGTGTTTAGAAAGGATGGAAGATGTCAGTGTAATGGATATGGGCAAAACACTGTGAAACCACCAGAGCCTGAGGTAAGTTTGCAAAGTTCAGACCATATTGGCAGTGCAGAGCCACACGAGAGCTTTTAGAAAGCCATACCTGGGATTAGGGGAAGGCACTGGCACCCAGATCAGCTTCTTGCAGAGGGAGAGGTTTGTCTGAGTGCTTGTGAGGGAGTGAGGCACTGGGACACTGGCACTGTTACAGTGAGGCACTGGGACACTGGCACTGTTACAGTGAGGCACTGGGACACTGGCACTGGTACAGTGAGGCACTGGGACACTGGCACTGTTACAGCGAGGCACTGGGACACTGGCACTGTTCGAGTGAGGCACTGGGACACTGGCACTGTTAGAGTGAGGCACTGGGACACTGGCACTGTTACAGCGAGGCACTGGGACACTGGCACTGTTACAGCGAGGCACTGGGACACTGGCACTGGTATGGTGAAGCGCTGCAACATGTTGCTCAGAGTAGGTGTGGAGGCTTCAACCCTGGAATTGGTGAAAGCCAGGTTGGCACCTGGTCACCTTGAGTAACCTGGTCTGGTAGGTGGTGACCCAACTCATGGCACGGATGCTGGAACTGGAAGATCTTTAAGATCCAGAAAGGAGCTTAAAGGTCCAGAGGAGGCCACAAAGATGATGAGTGGGCTGAAGCAGCTCTGCTATAAGGACAGGCTACGAGATTTGAGGCTCTTCAGCCTGGAGAAGAGAAGGATTCTAGGAGACCTTATAGGAGCCTTCCAGTACCTGAAGTGGGCTCCAGAAAGGCTGGGGAGGGACTATTGAGAAGGTCCTGCAATGCCAGGACAAGGGCAATGGGTTTGAGCTGTCAGAGGGGAGATTGAAACTGGATGTTAGGATGAAGTTGTTTGCAGTGAGGGTGGTGAGACACTGGCACAGGTTGCCCAGGGAGGTTGTGGCTGCTCCCTCCCTGGAGGTGTTCAAGGCCAGGCTTGATGAAGCCTTGAGTGACTTATGCTAGTAGGAGGTGTCCCTGCCTATGGTAGGGGATTGGAACTGTATGATCTTTGAGGTCCCTTCCAACCTTACCATTCTATGATTCTATCCCTTCCAACCCAAACCATTATACTGATTCTATGATGAGAGAAAGGAAGATCTAGAGGCAACCAGTGGCAAAGCAAAACTTTAATCAGTTGGCTACCCAGTCCTTAGAGCCCCTGTTTGTGCCCTGCCATCCTTCACTCCCATGCTGCTGTCTCTATTTTTTTATCTCACTTTCCAATTGTTTTACATTGATTTTCTTTGTGGTGTTTTTTTTTTTTTGTTGTTGTTGTTTGTTTGGTTTGGTTTGGTTTGGTTTGGTTTTTTTTGTTTGGTTTTGGGGTGATCTTGAAGAACATCTGGCAGCTGCACTTCACAGCTCTTTCAGATGGTAAATCTGCCTCCTGGTGCTTTCTTCATCCAGAGATGGGAGCAGTCCTGTGTCCAGTTCTTTACCATGCATTGGTGCAATGCTCACAGGCTAACATCATGTAATGGGGACTCCAGCAATGAGTCTTACAGGCTTTATACAAAATAATCTGCCACTAATTAGTCTTTGTATGAAAATATGATGTGAAAAACAAATAGTGTAAAAATGCCTCATGGCAGCTTTGTTCTCTTGTATGCATAGATTTGACATATCCATGTACTTCAGGGCTTCTTTCCATGGCCACAAGAGTTGGATTTCTTGCTGCAGGGGAATGGATAGGAGTGGGTCACCCTGGAGAATCAAGTTCTGCATGGGCCAGCAATGTGCCCTTGTGGCCAAGAGAGCCAATGGTATCCTGGGGTGCATCAGGAAAAGTGTGGCCAGCAGGGTTAGGGAGATTCTTCTTCCCTTCTACTCTCCCCTAGTAAGACCATACCTGCAATACTGTGTCCAGTTTTGGGTTCCCCAATTCAAGAGAGGCAGGGACCTGCTGGAGAGAGCCCAGCAGATAGCCATGAGGATGAGTGGGGGACTTGAGCATCTCGTTGTGGAGAGAGACTGAGTGCCCTGGGACTGTTTAGTCTGGAGAAGAGAAGGCTGAGAGGAGGTCTGAGCAATGTGTACAAGTATTGGAGGGGTGGGTGTCAAGTGGCTGGGGCCAAGCTCTTTTTGGTGGTCAGCAGCAATAAGAGAAGGAGCAACAGCTACAAACTGGAACAGAGAAGGTTTCAGCTCAACATGAGGAGAAACTTCTTTACAATGAGGGTGCTAGAGCCCTGGAGCAGGCTGCCCAGAGAGGTTGTGGAGTCTCCTTCTTTGGAGACTTTCCAAACCCACCTGGATGCATTCCTGTGCCAACTACCCTGGATAATCCTGCTTGGCAGGGTGATTGGACTTGATGATCTTTGGAGGTCCCTTCCAACCTCTAAGGTTCTGTGATTCCATGACAAGCTGTGTTAGATTTCCCTACAGGCAAATTTACTCCAAGCTTATCCTGAAGTGGGGAATGGGGTTGGTTGAGGAGAATTGACCTTGAAGTGAAGCTTTGGTGTGTTGCTTTCATTATACTTTTCCCTTGAAATCACAGAATTACAAAGGTTGGAAAAGACATCTAAGGTCATCAAGTCCAACCATCAACCTCAATGCTACCATGGCCACCAGTGGTATGGACATTACTTAGATGAAGGTGAAAGGTACTGCTTGTTTAGCAACAAGAACAAGACCTCAGAGAAGTGCTAAAAGAGCAAATTAATAGCAGAGCAGATGTTTCAGAGGACCCAATGTAAAAAACACACCACAATCTCTTGGTTTCATCACCTTCCTTGTCTTCTGCTGTCATCATCTCCTTGTTTTTAGCTCACAAAACTGGTGATAGCTTAGTTCCCTGCCAGTACAGGTTATCATCTCTGAAAGTGAGCTGAGCAAAGGAGCCACAGCTCTGTGCTTCTAACAACAGCAGAAATAAGAACACTTTTTAATAGCAGTGCCTTGAACATGAAACTTTGCCTAGGGACCCAGGATTAATCCTTGAGCAAGCTCTGATTTTCAGCTGCAGGGCACTGGGGTGTGTGTGTGTGTGTGTGTACTGCTAGGGGGTTACCACCAGCTGTGAGAATGCACAGCAAGGAGCCCCTTAGTAATAAAGAAGGAATTTGGGGACTATTCTTTGGTGGTGAAGCATCTATCTGTGGATTTGGGTGGAATATCCAGCCTCATGCTCCAGACTTGGATTCAGCTGTTAAAAGCCACAACTTTGAGTCATCTCTTCCCTTCAATCATCACTTTCCAGACTTTGGATTGTCATTACCCAGGTCTCACTGTGTGTTCTTATATGAAGAGTGTGACTTCATCTCTTTGTTTTTTGTTTGTTTGTTTGTTTTTTAATTTTGCATTTAGGAGAAACTCTCCAAGATTTGGGTGAGATTCCCAGCTAAGTGCTGTGCTTTATTTAAAGGAATGTTGGAAAAACAGCTTTATCCAGAAAGGAATATGAATGTTTTTGGGGTAGCTTATAGAATCATAGAATGGTAAGGTTGGAAGGGACCTCAAGGATCATCCAGTTCCAACTCCCTGCCATAGGCAGGGACACCTCCCACTAGCACAGGTCACTCAAGGCTTCATCCAGCCTGGCCTTGAACACCTCCAGGGAGGGAGCAGCCACAACCTCCCTGGGCAACCTGTGCCAGTGTCTCACCACCCTCACTGTAAACAACTTCCTCCTAACATCCAGTTTCAATCTCCCCTCTGCCAGTTCAAACCCATTGCCCCTTGTCCTGGCATTGCAAGACCTTGTCAATAGGCCCTCCCCAGCCTTCCTGTAGCCCCCTTCAGGGGGGCTTCAGATCCTGGAAGCCTACTATAAAGTCCCCTCAAAGCCTTCTCTTCTCCAGCTTATTCTGTTTCTGTTGTATTCTGGCAAATTGTCACACACTGGCCTCTATAGGGGACCTATTGTCAGTAACCTTTACACAACATTGCAAAAGCAACAGAAACTTCTAATTGTTTTTTCCTCTCCCCCCCTACTTTGCTCAGAGAAAGAAGAGGAGAAACAAGTCTGAAGTCCTTCATTAGAAGCTAAATCTTTTTTTTTTTTCTGAACTCACAGTCTCACAGTCTCACAGTATCACCAAGGTTGGAAGAGACCTCAAACCTCATCAAGTCCAAGCCATCACCACAGCCCTCAAGACCAGACCATGGCACCAAGTGCCACGTCCAAACCTGCCTTGAACACCTCCAGGGACGCTGACTCCACCACCTCCCTGGGCAGCCCATTCCAGCAGCCAATGACTC
>VWZE01012789.1:1145-12069 GCA_013396675.1 Eubucco bourcierii
CACTGGTACAGGTTGCCCAGGGAGGTTGTGGCTGCTCCCTCCCCGGAGGTGTTCAAGGCCAGGTTGGATGAAGCCTTGAGTGATCTGTCCTAGTGGAAGGTGTCCCTGCCTATGGCAGGGGGTTGGAACTAGATGATCTTGGAGGTCCCTCCCAACCTTACCATTCTATGATTCTATGGTTCTATTTTGTGAGACATTTTTAAAGAAAGTTTTCTGGTGACAATGAAGCAACACAGTAAAGTCGTTTGATAGCGTAGAATATACTCTGCAGCTTTAGAGGGGATATTCCCACTTACAGAAAAACTGTGGTGTCAATTTCCTCTGCTCTCTACAATTTTCGCATTTAATAAAACGTCCACAGCAAGTTTTTTACCCTGAACAAACACCATCCTTGTCTTTTGGTCTCTAGCACCTACTTCTTACACATATATAATTATTTTCCTATTGTTCTAACTCCAGATTGCTGTTCTCAGGACACGTATTGCCTACGCATTTCAGAAAGCACCATTTGCATTGCTGGTAGTAAAACAAAAGCTGTCACTGGCACACATAATGAATAAATGCATAGTTCAACATTTGAAGATGAAACTGTAGGCACCAACAAGCTGTCACCTTGACTTTTGTTTGGATTCATCTAGAAGCCAACTTAACTATCTTTGACTATCTGCTTCCATATAATGCCACTGCCATTCTCCAAAAGGATAAATTGAAGAAGCCTTGTAGAAGAGCAGACCAAAAATTAGTCGACTAATACGCAGTCCCTTTGCATATATGAAATTCTATTCAATAGAAATCCATGTAAAACAGTAGTTATAAGAACCCCAGCATAACAAGTCTTTGGAAGGTATAGAGAGCTGAACTGGAACCACACAAATGTCAGATGTTTACTGCCTCATTACAGAACATGGGTAATAAAAATATCTCCAGTCACTTTTCCTGGTGACTTCACAAATACATGAGTTCCTATGTACTCACACATACCCACATACCACCTGATAAACTGCAGAACAGGCATTTGGCCCCAGCATTCATTATTCCCTATTGACAGTCCCAGCCCCATCAGGTACTCACTCATTAGCATGCTGCTCTACTGCCAATGGACAGATGAGACACAAGAGAAGAGATAAAAGGAGGTGAAAAAGGAGGAGGAAAGGCCTTTCAAGTGGCTCTCTCTCTTCCCTCTGAGGATCTCCCTCCCAAGTCACCTTAAACCAAGCAGCTGACATACAGGTTATAGTGCTGGTAGAGATGCAGTACATCTGTCTGAAGGGCAGTTGTTTGGTACTTTTCACTTCCTTTTTGCCTTCCTTGATGGCAGCAAGAAGCCAGATAATTTAAAGTATCCCCATAATTATAGCAAAGAGAATGTGTTTTGTTGCTGATAATAGAAATAATCATTTTTCCAAGTTCTGTATCTTATTCAGAGTAATTTCTCTCTATTTTAATTACATCACATTTCCAAAAATGAATGCAATTTTTTTCCTGGCTCAAACAAAATAACCAAAATTGTTCTCCCATCGATCAAAAAGAAGTCAGTGAAAAGAAGGTTGATTATAATGAGCATGTGGTAACAGCTAATCTAATATTCCACTTTATGAGGGAGAAAAGAATCAGACATGAAGTTTATATCACAATCATATCAAATAAATACTTTCCTACTGTCTTGTCTGTAGTGTTGCAACTGAACTGGTATGACAGATCCAGTATTTATGCAGTCTGACAGAGGAGCACAGCTCAAGGGGTTTTGATATATGCTGGCACAAATATGTCCTTTTTATTTTGTTTTGCTGGTTGGATCAGACAGAAATTTATCACTCTGATTAGTAGGTATTTATGTTAGCACATTCATAATGCTATAAAGCATTTTTCTTCCAACTTCCTGGGTTTCACAGCTTTGGAGTGAAGCAGAAGAAAGCCAGAAGGATACCTGCTTTTCATAAGCAGACATGATTTTCAACAAGAACTGTGGGCAAAAAAACAACTTGCAATCTGCTAACCACCATTTAAACAGGTTTGGAGCTCATTTAGGGAAGCGAAGGGATCTTTCTTCCTAATTGCAATCATAAATAACTCACCACATAGCAACACAATTTTGCCTATATGTTTCACTGTGGGGGATAATAGAAGGGCTGCTTCTTTATGGAATTCTCTCTAAGCAATTTCGGGTCTCTGTGTAGAAAAAGATAGCTTCAAAGAACTCATTGCTCACAGAAATGTCCAGTCCTCATCCTAAGCACAGTCAAATCTTCTAATAAGTGCCAGCAGAATGCTGCTGCTTGGGAGATATTTACAGAGAGATCACTTCATTCTTTTGATGTATGGTGTCACAAACAACCCATCTGTGAAATATGTCATTAGAGCATCAGTCCTTGTAATTACATGCAGCAGTTGTAGGACCAATGTAACAGTGACACTTCCCAACTCAGGACATACCAGTTGTTCACCCTTGTCTTTAAATCTACCATTAGCAATGCAGAGGCCTCTTATTTTACGCCTCATTGCAGTTTTGGCCTGCCCAGTATTTCAACACTGATCACATAATGTTACTGGTAAAGTGCTTCTGCTAAGAAATCTTTCCCTTGGCCTACAATTTGACTAACAGCTTCACAGACTGGAGATGAACCATAATGTTGCCTGAAAAGTGGTCTTTCACTCATGCAGAATAAGTAATTCCACAAGCATCAGATGTGGCAGAGCCTTTCTTTCTTGCCATTTGTGTCCTCTGATATTATTTTTGTTTGCCAAATTACACAGCAAATTTCCATTATTGCCACAAATACATACAACATCCTCGCACAGAATATATTTGGCAGAGATCTTTGGTCTGACGCTATCAGCAATGCCAATAAGCCAGAGGGATCAGACATAAGCCAGGGGTGAATTTGCAAGTGTTCATACTCCCATTTCTCATCCACCCAACTGTCTGTTTTCATAAAACTAGTAAAAACATAATTACTTTTGAGACCTCTGCCTCTCTGTCAAAACTGGCTGGAAACAGCTACTGAGTTCAAGAGTTATTAAGTTAAGAGAGAGACCCATGGGCTGAAGAAGGGATCATTCCAGGCTTGTTTCCATGGGAAAACAAGATGCAAATGTTCAAGAAAAAAAAATTTCATTTAGCACAGTTCACAGCCTGCATAAGAAGAGCTGGGAGTGATCCAGCCTCAGCCCAAAGAGGAAAGCTGTCAAGGCTGCTAAGGAAGGGAAAGGCATAGGGAAGATGCTTAGGGTCAGCCAGGAGAACTGCTGGAGTTCCCAAAACAGGATTAGCTATTTGCAGCTGAATTCTGCTGTGCTGCCCAGACTAATAAAACCCCTCACAGCAGTTGTTGGTGAGGCAGAGACAGACTCACAAAACCTTCTGGTTCAGCTTGGCTGCCAGCAGCAGAAGCCCTGGAAACCTGCTGTTCTCAGTAATGCATGCTCCATCCCAAAAGGGAAAAAAAAGGGAAAGGGCTCCTGCACCATCCTGCTCTTGCTTGATCACTTGATAGTCTTACCATCGATCTTCAGAATTGCTTTTCTCCATGTAGCTTTGCAGATACTATCCACAGAGTAGAGACAGATGGAATGCCTAGTCATAGTCAGGGTTTCTCTTTGTGTGTGATTTGTAACCTCCAAGAAAGCATAAATTCCAAAGTGTTTCACTTTCATAGGGGTCTTAACAGACACCTGTTCTGGGTGGTGTCTCAGGTTTTCAGTAAGATCACAGAATCACAGAATCATATAGTGGATTAGATTGGAAGGGACCTCAAAGATTCAACAATTCCAACACCTCCCACTAGAACAGGTCTCTTGGCATTCTTACTTGCCATCCTCTTTTTTGAGATGCATTGCTCCTGGGCCTGGAGGAGGTGATCCTTGAACACTGACCAGCTTTCCTGGGCCCTCCTTCCTTCCAGGGTTATTTCCCACGTCACCCTGTCAAGTATGTCCCTGAAGAGGTTGAAGTCTGCCCTTCTGAAGTCCAGAGCAGTGAGTTTGCTACATGGAAGCCTGATGACTTTATCCCACTCCCCCCTCACATACCATTTAAATTCCTGCCAACTAGCCCTGCAATCTTCTCCACCAAGAACCTCTTCCCTCTTTGAGAGAGGTGTCTCCTGTTTGGGCTCAACAACCCTGCTGCTGTATAGATAGTACCACTGTCAAAGAACCTAAATTTATGGTGGTGGCACCATCCACAGAGTCACGTATTAAAAGGCTGTATTCAGCTGCTTAATCCAACGTCTCTGCCATCGGTTGGAATAACAGAGGATGATTTGTGCTCCTCAGTCTTGTATCACTCATCCCAAGGCCCTGAAGTCTTTTTTGATTGTTCTGGGACTAACAGTCATTATTTCTTCTCCTCCTACATGGAAGATCAATAATGAGTAGTAGTCCATAGAGCGTAACAGGCTAGGAATTTTCCTAGCAACATCCCTAACCTGGACTCCAGGTAGACAGTAGACATGTCCCTTTGAGGGGGGTCTGCCCAACATATTGGTCCCTCTGTTCCTCTCAGGAGTGAATTCCCTACGACTATCACTCTCCTTTTTTCTTTGTTGCACTAGTCCTAATTCTTGGAGCTGGCTGACACACCCCGGGCAACTGAGCAGGTGGACTTTCCCCTCCATCCTCCTCCACCCTATTCTCAGTTTCTAGTGCCCCTTATCTGTTGTGCAAGGGCAGCTGGTAAGACTGAGAAGACCGAGAGGGGGCTCTCCTGCCTCTGTGTGGGGGGAGGGGGTTAGGGATCAGCTGAGTTGGGTTCAGCCACAGACAGTTTACACAGACATTTCTTTTTCAGAAAGTGAAGCTGAAAACATAGAAACCTCCTCTGATTTAGAGTTTCGTAGTGACACTCCTCATGCTTCCTACTAAAAGGCTGACAAATTGTAATTTCAGACTTAGTCTGTATAATTCAGAATGCGTACTCTGCCTGAGGTTTTTCATCTGATAGTTTAAGGAAAAATTATGAAATAAAAAAAGGAAAAAAAAATTCCATGTCTTCTAAATAACACCTCCAGTCAACAAGAAGTGTGGGATATCTTTATAGAATGATTCAAGTTTGAATCTTCTACTTTTCTGCTAATTAAAACCATTGATTCACAAAGATCATTGACAGGAAGCATTTTCTACATAGATATGTTTGTTCGATAATGAATTGCCTGTTACCTGAAAACCTATCCTGTGCTGGTTTGTTTGTCAGCTTACTATAGCAACCTGAGTACTGCCTCCACTTTTTCTAATTAATTGTCTACACAGAATGCATTTCCCTCTGGTCTTTTAGAAGGGCCTCTGTCAACTTTGGCCCTTCTGTCTGGATCAAGCCTTTGAAGAGGTTGTGCATTGCCCTCTGAGGGTGTTCATTACACTCCAAAGGGAATTGCAGGCAAGATAAGTCCAAGCTGAAAACAGACTATTTTTAAATCATATGTCACAGCAGCAGTCAGAAATAAAGTAGGGGGAAAGTAGTGCAGCCTGCAGGTTGTCAGTGTTTATGTGTTCATTCTACTGCTGACAAACTTCTTGATTGTCTGCTGTTGAATACCCTTTCATCTTTGTCTCTCCTGCCTAGCAATGTGTTCTAAGAGACTTAATCAGTTCTGTCCAGATGGGTGCTAATGAAGGAGACATTATACAAAACACTATTATAAATTCTTATTCACATCTCATTTTCTTTTGTTTCATTCTATTTTTAGAGTTGATTTCTGGAGGTGCAATTACAATCCCAATATTTATTAAGCAGGCAACATCTGAAGGTGCTATTTCATGTCCACCCACTCTGATTTTTACCTGCTAAGAGCTGATGAGCGAGCTCTGCACATATTGTTCATCTATCCCATAATAATATTGACTTTGTGTGAAATCTATACAACAGGTTAACACCACATTATGTTTCTAGGTATATGATAAAGACAGGATTTTATCTATGTATTAGGACAGCCATTTTTAAGATATATTATTTGAGCTCACACACAGACAGCATTAGCACATAAATACTCAGGACAGGGACTGGAAAATATTTCCATTTCCAGCTTCAGGAGATGTTAGGGAGGGACAAGTGATTCTGTGAGATGTCGATGAAGTCTGATTACTGTCAGACTTGAATGTTGTTAGCTGACTGACTTTGGTCAGATAAGAAGCTGCAAACACCAGTGAAAATATGTTCAGAACTGGGGCACTTAATAGTTCAGCTCTCCTGTAGGATTTTTATGGTGTAGGTAAAGGGCAATGCCACGCTGTCAGGGTCTCAACAGGACTTCTTTCACCAGCACCTATCCTCATGAAGTTCAAAGAAATGTAATGACCTTTGGGATGTCTACCCTTTGGTGAGGCAACTGAAGCCATCAGAGGTCTCCAGAAGTGATTAATAGAGAAAAGAGGCAACCAAATGGACTCACAGAATGATTTGTCAGCCTTGTATGAAACTGTGAAACTGAGGTAATGTGTAACTAGTGACATCAGGTCACCCCAAGCATACTTCCAAACACTGTGCCTGTGCTTCTTTACCAAGCACAACTGTTTAAACTTTGGTTTAGGTTTCCTTCAGAAGATGACATTTTGTGCAAAAGAGAGCTGAGATATCTTTTCACTGATGACTTAGAAGTAGCTACACCTCTTGGGAAAGGCAAAAACATGCATTTTGTGGTGCTCTAACTCCTGGGATCTGTGGAAGGAAGGAAGGAAGAGGGCTGGGTCTGATGGCTGCTGTGTTGCAGTAACTGTAAGAAAAGACACGCTCTGATACTCCAAAGAAAGAGAAATGGAACTACTGACAATGCTGGCAGCAAAGCCCTGAGTTAAGACTTCCTGATAAATATTTTCTTTTCCCACTACTTGGTTGCTTAAAATTTTCCTAGACTTAAACTTTCTGGGCCAGTCTTTTTGCTATCCAGCACCTACTTCTGTTGATGTACCATCATCCCACATTCAGCGTCCAACTCACAGAATCATAGAATGGTAAGATTGGAAGGGACCTCCAAGATCATCTAGTTCCAACCCCCTGCCATAAGCAGGGACACCTCCCACTAGTACAGGTTACTAAAGGCCTCATCCAACCTGGCCTTGAACACCTCCAGGGAGGGACCAGCCACAACCTCCCCAAGCAACCTGTGTCAGTGCCTCACCACCCTCGCTGGAAAGAACTTCCTCCTAACATCCAGTCTAAATCTCCCCTCTGCCAGTTTAAACCCATTGCCCCTCATCCTGTCATTACAAGACCTTGTGAATTGTCCCTCCCCAGCCTTCCTGTAAGGCACCCTGCAGATATTGGAAGGCTACTCTAAGGTCTCCTCGAAGGGTTCTTTTCTCCAGGCTGAAGAGCCTCAACTCTCTCAGCCTGTCCTCATAGCAGAGCTGCTCCAGCCCTCTGTCTGAAGACCCAGGATGATACCAACTCAGACTTCTTATTTTAATGAATCTGTTGCAGCTGTGGCACTGAGGGTGTATTGTGGCCCACGCCTTGGGATGAGGGCTTGATATTAATACGGAAATCATCTTGTCAAAGCGATGTGATGTTTGGGCTTCCTGAAAACTGCCTCATATTTGGGTTTGTAATGAGTGAAGAAATCTTGTCTTGCCTTGATGATTCCCTTCAAACAGGCTCACACTACTCTGAATCAGCAAGAAATGCCTCTTTTCTGTTTCGAAGTTGCTATTTGTTGTCTACTGGAACCAGTGATTTATTATTATTTTTTCCACCCAACATCTGTGCTCCACTGGATGCTGATCAATCACAGAGAACAACCAAACTCACTCCCTAGAAGACCTGTCAACCTGAAGAGTACAAGAATACAAGGCAACCAGACTAACTAATTTCAGTCTAGGGAATGGCTCTCTTGCAACCTTTAAATTATTCACAAGCTCTCTTTGTAAATTATTAACTTCCCAGGTCTCGGATTTAGCCCTTTTAGCTTACAGGGTACATTTTCAGATGCTCACAACTGTAGCTGGCTGTCATTCATCTGACTCGGAGGATGGTAGTTCAGCCCTTCGGAGTAAAGCATCCTAGTTTTGCTTTCTTGTTATAATTTTCCTTTGGTTTCTCTCCTCTTTAAAAGGACAATTAACAAAGGCAAGTAAGGAAAAGGGATGCAAAATACACTTGTTGACCCTCGCCTCAGACCACTTGGATTCTCCTTCTCATCCCAAGGGTATGCTTAATGCTTTCCTGCTAAATAACCAAGCTTTCAGTAGCCCCAGTGCAAATAAAAAGGAAAACCATCTGGCCATTATCCAAGGCACAGTCCTGTGCTGGGATAGTTTCACCATCTGCAGGCCCAGCACCAGAGACTTTGATTCCCACAGTTATCCAAGTAAGAACAGCACCTGAGACTTGTTTATATTCCGTATTCTCTTTCCTTCATCCACTAGTGGTGTTTGTCCCCAGCCCCATACTGATGGCTACTGTCCTAAATGCAGATGTTAATTGCATTTATATGTTATTATAAATTGCAATAATATGTTATTATAATTAATAACTAAATTTTGATCTACTGTTTATCTACATTGCTTAGTCAGTATTGTAATTGATCTGAAAGGTCATTAGGAATTATTGTCTCCGTTGGTAGACACCAACAGATTTGTGCCAGCATTTAAAATGTGGGTGTTACGAGTCACATTGTATTTCATTGAAGTGTTACATTCAAAGTTGTTGTTGCTGGTAAAGGAAGGACAGCAATATTTTGAAGGTGAGATCACCCACTGCCTGTCACTGCTTCACCTGTCAAGTCTTCTTTAGAAACATCCAGCACTGACAGTAGAGAAAGGTACCGCAGTGAGTTGAGGCAGACTTCAGATCCAATATCCTGTTCTGATTCTTTGTTGGATATTGGCTTTCCTTGTCACATTTATGCTGTCATCCTTCTCTCTGTGTGTTGTGGACTTACTCCTGGTATACCTGAAATTTGTTCCTTGACATAGGCTTATCTCTCCCTGCCTCTTAAAGTACGTACTTTCCTTGGTGGCATGGCTCTGTCTTCTTATACTTATTCTTGCAGATGTTTGCAAGTCTTTGCCAGGCTTTATAAGCCTACTCTCCCACTCAAATTCATTCTACATATCCTTTGAATGCACATATCATATGGCTCAGCTTACTTTATAAACTGTGATAAGAAAGATCTTGAAACTTACTGTGAAAAGTTATTAACCCAGCCCTGGAGTTTCCAAATAGAAACTTTGGCTGTACTGCTGTGTTACCTTCTTTATCTTTTCAGTCTGTTAATGTCACAAACTAGTTCTTTCCTATTTGTTTCAGATTCCTTGAAAGCCAACTCCACTACCCACAGCTCTAAGCTGGATCCCTGTAGCTGAGGCTGACCTAAGAGAGACAGAGAGAGTTGGTGCCCAATCAGCTTCAGAAATGCTGACTTTGATCCTGAAGGGGCTGAGAAGCAACATGAAGGAAATAGCAAAATTATAAAGCAGAGCTCCTTATTTCTGGGACTTCCTTCTCTACTATTTCTCTTTTTTTCTTATTTCTTTTTTCTTTTTGTGAGTAAGTTTGGGGTCTTTTTTTGCCTCAGGAATAGAAATTTTCATTCTGTAACATTAGAAATATTTCCCCTGTACCACCAGATGAGTTTGAACTCACCTCTGGACACATCCTCAGCAGGTCCCAACTGTGCCAAAGGAAGAGCTCGCTCTCCCTTGTTCACAGTCAGTTGCTTGTTGCTCCTCTTTGATGGAGAATGATGTGCTGATCAGGTAGCCAGCTGAACCAGTCTGCTCCCTGTGAAAATATGAGATGGGCTGGAAAAGATCTAGCAGTAAATTTCCTTAAGATGTCTGCTTTGTTGTGTCTAGGATGAATTAGGGGCTGACTGTATGAGGAGTGCAGCAGGCAGATCCAAGAACATAGGGATCCTCCACCTGGCAGGAAGGTGGTGAAAAGGAGCTCTCCACCTGGCAGGAAGGTGGTAACAAGGAGCTCTCCACCTTCTGAGAATGACAGTCCCTCAAGCAACATTGCTGAAACAATATGTGTCCCCCCAACCTCAAAAGTGCCACATCAGAGAAAGAAAAAGCTCTGGAGCAAAGCTACTGTTTCTCCTCAACTCCAGTCTTCTAAATAAAGCTGCAGCCAGCTGAAGAGCATTGGGCAGTGGCACATATTTGCAAAGAGGATGCAGTCCTCCCACTCATCCAGCAAATGGAGTCAATTAGTAGTTCTTCCCCAGGGCTGCCAGGAGGATTTCTGGTCTGTTTGTACAACAGTAATGTCTGAAAACCAGAAAACAATATTTTCGTGTCAATCAAAAGCTGGCATCAACAAACTTGTTACCCACATCCAAATAAAGCCTTTTTAGGGCCTGACTACATTTTATTTATCTTTGCTGGATTTCATTTGCTTCCCACAGTCTTCCATTTTTTTTAGGTGCTGTTGGACAAAAAGCGGAAGGACACACTACAAGAAGAAAACTGGTAACATTTTCATATTTCCAGTCTTAAAATGCAGGAGAAAACAGGAAGGAGCTGCTTCTGAATGCGTCATTTCATGTTTTCAAACAGAATTATTTCAAATATAAATTAGTTCCCCTGTTGGACCATAATCTGAATCTTATTATATACATTGTCAGAAGAGACTGAAAATAATCAGAAGCCCAGTAATTACAACAGCAAAATACCTGGATTAGTAACATCCACCCATTTTGTGGCTTGTGGCACGATTTCATTCAGCAAAATACTCATCTCCCTCAGCTTGTATTGCAAATGATAAGCACCACAGCAGGTGTATGCATCACCTTGAAGAGCAAAGTCTTTAGCTTTTCTCAATTCTGAAGCAACAGAACTTGTTGTTTAGCTCACAGGAGGTTTTTGCATAGGTATGAATCTATCCCGCCCAGATGTTGACCTTCACTTTGTTTGGATGTAAAAGCATAGAATCATAGAATCATAGAATGGTAAGGTTGGAAGGGACCTCAAGGATCATCTACTTCCA
>VWZE01012789.1:12216-72537 GCA_013396675.1 Eubucco bourcierii
AGAGCTGCTCCAGCTCTCTGATCATTTTCATGTCCCTCCCCTGGACCTGCTCCAACACTTCCATGTCCTTCCTGTGCTGGGGGCTGCAGAACTGCACACAGTACTCCAGGTGGGGTCTGACAAGAGCAGAGTAAAGGGGCAGAATCCCCTCCCTTGCCCAGTTGCCCACGCTTCTCTTGATGCAGCCCAGGACTCGATTGCTGTGTGGGCTGCATGCACACAATGCAGGTTCATGCTGAGCTTTTCAACAAACCAGACTCCAAGGTCCAAAGCAGAAGAGGAACGAATCTACAGGAGAAATATAAACTAAAATAGTTTTATTTTCTTCCAGGTGACATAATTTCTAGGTATCATTGATGTCCACCTTGAGACTATTCAGAAGGTCATTTCCAGGTAGGCAGTTACAGATACTGTGTGCTTACTAGCTGAAAAGCACATGGGGAAAATGCTCTCAGCTCTCCTCTGACATTCTCTTCCTTTCAGTAAGTGGTCATATACCCAGAATAAGAGTATAAACTAATCTGCAGACCTTTAGTCAGACTCAACATCTTCAGACTGACCAGATAGGAGAACCATCATTCACCATGCAATGGTGAGTGTGTCAGAGACCTGTTTATGTGCAAGACAGCATGCTAAGGAAAAAACAAAGTGAATGTGCACAGGCAGTCAATCAAGCATGCTAACTTTACACTGATTCCAGCTCAAGACTCATTTTGTGGAGCAAAAATGAGAAGTGGATACTGAAAGTACAGTTACAGAATCACAGAATCATTGAGGCTGGAAAAGACCTCTGAGATCATCAAATCCAGCCTATAACCTAACACAACAACATCAGTTAAACCATGCCACCAAGTCCCACATCCAATCTTTTCTTCAAGACCTCTGGGATGGTGACTCCACCACTTCCCTGGGCAGTCCATTCCAGTGTCTAATCCACCCTTTCCGTGAGGAAGTGCTTCCTAATATCCAACCTAAACCTCCCCTGGGGCAGTTTCAGACCATGCCCTTTTGTCCTGTTGCAAGTTGCCTCAGAGAAGAGCCTGACCCCCACCTGACTACAACTTCCTTTTAAGTAGCTGCACAGAGTGATAAGGTTCCCATCTAAGTCTCCTCTTCTCCAGGCTGAACAACCCCAGCTCCCTCAGCCTGTCCTCATAAGACTTTCACTCCAGCTCCCTAACCAGTCTCATTGCTTTCCTCTGAACCTGCTCCAGCACCTCAATATCTTTCTTGCAGTGAAGGTCCCAGCACTGCACACAGTGCTTGAAGTGAGGACTCACCAGTGCTGAGTGGAGGAGCAGAATTACATCCCTACTCCTGCTGGCCACACTGTTCCTGATACACTCTCTCCACACTTCCACATAGCTACTCCTGGCCTCGCTTCCTCAGAAGGGCAGGGAAGAGGTTTGGTAACACTTCATACAATCAAAACATTTTCTTTAATTCAGAGCCATCAAACTCAACAGGCAGAGCCAAAAAAATTTGCAAGCCCCCATGTTCTTGCAAAGTTCCTTGAAGTGACAAGGAAAAAAGAGTCCTTACTTCAACAAGTGTGAAAGCTGTGAACCAAGCCACAGCTTTGAGGATTGTGCCTCTCTGGTATCTGTTGCAGTAAAAACATGCAGGTAGGCTTAGAACATAGTGCTGCCTCCTTTCATAACTGAAGGTTTTTGATAGATGTCTGAGGGTGTATCTGTGAATTACATATAGCCACTGCAAATCACACTAGGAGACATTATAAATTCAGAGCTATGAGGAAGGTAAAGAGCATGAGAGAGCTCATGAAGAACACCAAAAGGGTTTGGATTGAGGAGTTCCACAGTAAACTGGAAATGTGAAATCTCTACAGGAAAGCCTCTCTCAGGCTTTTGATGTTGGCTTCTAGTAGCAGAAAAAGTTTAAGACAAAGTGACCCTTAAACAGAGAAACTTTGAGAGAATTATCTGCTGGCATGTATATGCTTAAGTAACAGAAGCTGTGTGCAACCTCCTCATTCGTCTTCTAGCAGATGAAACCCAGGAATTCATTAGAGATACTGGCTCAGTCTGGAGTGGCTGCAAACTGATACTTGCTTGGACTTTTACCCATTATTACTGAATTTAGACATTACTTTAAAGAGAAAACAAACAAAACCAGAAACAACAGGAACAATCAGTATGTTTGACCTTTCTTTCAAGGTCTGATAATCTTCCTGTTTCAGGCTCCCATTTACCTTAAAAGACAGGGGTGTTGAGGATTGTTAGCTAAAAAAAAATCAATGTACTAAAAAAACTGAGGAAGGGGTCATGATGCTGTGGTAGAATCATAGAATGGTAAGGTTGGAAGGGACCTCAAGGATCATCTAGTTCCAACCTCCTGTTATAGGCAGGGACACCTCCCACTAGGACAGCTCACTCAAGGCCTCATCCAATCTGTCCTTGAACACCTCCAAGGAGGAAGCAGCCACAACCTCCCTGGGCAACCTGTGCCAGTGCCTCACCAGCCTCACTGGAAAGAACTTCCTCCTAACATCCAGTCTAAATCTTCCCTCTGCCAGTTTAAACCCATTGCCCCTTGTCCTGTCATTACAAGACCTTGTAAATAGTCCCTCCCCAGCCTTCCTGTAGGCTCCCTTAGGATACTGGAAGCTACTATCAGGTCCCCTCGAAGCCTTCTCTTCTCCAGACTGAAGAGCCCCAACTCTCTCAGCCTGTCCTGTAAACACAGCTTTGCATGCCTGAGCTTGTAGAGATATATGCTCCACAGCAGTCCTTTTATTTTCTTACCAGATCTACCAGAGCATCTTCATCTTTTGCTGTTTGGTCTCTCTCTTTACTTTGGCTACGAATTTTACAGAACAGCAGAAAATGTAGTTTCCTTTCAGCCTCATGGCATTATCTTTTTCACACAAACACCACCCCACCCCACCCCCCCAAAAAAATAATCTTTTTATAGGTTGTAGTATATCCTTGCTACAGGGAAAAAAAAAAAAATCATGGTTATCCAAAAACTTGAAATTCGATCAAGAAAACCTCAAGCCATCCATCCTCACACAATTATACAGTGGAGAGTAATAGCTGCACCACTGCTACCTGGCCAGTGGCAACTGTGATTACTGGTGACAGCATCTTTCTGCTAACTGCCAGTTTGACTGACGATAATGTATCATTTGCTGTAGCTTGGGAGAATAGCAGAGTATTTATTGCAAAAGCAGCATCGCAGATTATTTTCAAGTTTAATTTTTTTTACCTTTTTTTTTTTTTTTTTTTTTTCCCCAGGCAGCAGAAGTCTTGTTTATAATATCACACAAGGAAAGTAAAGTGCCTAAGGGTGTTTTTCATGCTTTTCTATTAATCTTCTTGGTCATTCAGATGCATTATTAGCTAGTCTCCCAGATGTTGTGTATGGCCCAGAGCAAAGATTCAAAGCATCTAGTTTTGTGAGGTAATTAAATGTTAATGTAATGAATAATCTTATCTTTTACAAGGTGTGGAGGAAGACTACTTATAGATGATAGTTTGAAATCAACCCCAAAAATAAGTTGAGTGAGTAATTCCACCAGGAGCGCTTTTGGGATGGCTGGTTTACAACATTTTCAGACAGAAAAATCTCCTAGAAGTACTTTTGTGAAGGTGAGTGAAGTAATAATAATACCCCCAGGCTGAATAAAAATATATGCTCTAAATAGCACTAATGAATGCAAAAGAAAATTTATCAGCAGAAAGCTGCATGACAAGTAGGAAGAGAAATAACTCTTTTCCTGTTGCTTCCAAATACAAACAAAAACTTGACACACCTGTATACTTGGAAACATTACTCCTATTGCCTGTTTCCCATTTACTCTACTTTCAGAAGTTTCATTTTGCTATTTAACCTAACTGTGTATCTTGCAGAAAAGATTGTGTATTAAAATTCATGTCCTAATATTTTATGGCCAAGAAATATGTAAAAGGCAGAAGATGCTACAGAAATGGCAATGTAATGCAATGTAATCCAGACAGATAGGCTTGCTTCATGGAGATGTGGAGAGTTGTAGTGAGCATTGTTTTCAGTTGTGCTAACAGAAGATGAGAACAAAAAACCCAGAGATAACTCAGCTGGCATCTGGGTATCTTGCTCTCTTGCTTGCTTTTTGTTCTAGGGGAAAAGAGACATTTAAAGCAAAGTAAATACATGAAGAGCAACTTCAAAAGTGACACTCATCCTTTTCCCTGGCTTAAATAAAAAGTTGCTAATCATGAACATGTATGCCATGAGGCAGAAAATAAGTAGAAAAAGGAAACAGCCTTCCTTACCATAGTATGGGGATTCAAGGGGGATTCAGATCTCAAGTAAACTGACATTTCACTGAAGCCATAAAAGGACTCTGGAGTACTGTGTGCAGTTCTGGAGCCCCCAGCACAGGAAGGACATGGAACTGTTGGAGCAGGTCCAGAGGAGGGTGGCAAAGATGCTCAGAGGGCTAGAGCATCTCTGCTGTGAGGACAGGCTGAGAGAGTTGGGGCTCTGCAGCCTGGAGAAGAGAAGGCTTCAAGGAGACCTTATAGTAGCCTTCCAGTATCTGAAGGCTGGGGAGGGACTATTTACAAGGTCTTACAATGACAGGACAAGGGGCAATGGGTTTAAATTGGCAAAGGGGAGATTTAGACTGGATGTTAGGAGGAAGTTCTTTACAGTGAGGGTGGTGAGACACTGGACCAGGTTGCCTAGGTGGGTTGTGGCTGGGCCCTCCGTGGAGGGGTTCAAGGCCAGGTTGGGCAAGGCCTTGAGTGAGCTGTCCTAGTGGGAGGTGTCCCTGCCTATGGCAGGGGGTTGGAACTAGATGATCCTTGAGATCACTTCCAACCTTACCATACTATGATTCTATGACTCCAGTCACGTTGTATACTGGGATATTGCAAGGCACTTTATTTAATGCCATTAGATAAATAGGATGGATAAACCAACTGTACATGTTTGGTATCAGCAGAGAAAATAATGAATGTGCCAACACTGAAATAGAAACAGCAGCTATGCTGATTCTGTTAGTCACGTGTAGGCAGAATACAGTGCCAGGACTCACAGTGCCAAAATCACTTGCACCTCTTGTCTCATTAGCTGTGGGCATTTGGGTGTATATATGGTTTTATTTCTAAGCCAGACAGCTCTTCATTGTGAAGTAGACTGGTAAGTATTTGGATAGATCTAATCAGCATGAATGCCACAATGCTATTATGCATAGTACACTACCAAATATTGATAGAAAAAGTAGAATCTAATCCTTAATAAGTAGAAACAAATCCTTAATGTTTGTGAGGGCACAGTGGTGACTTGAAATTACCGTTAATGGGTTAACAACTCAACCCATGACACAGTGGAACTTTCTTTATTTTACTGTATGCATTAGATAACCTGCACATGCCTACCAGGTCGTTACTGATTAGTCCACCTTTTGTCCTAAACTCAGTTGGGCATCCAACACTCAGGAAGCTACCATTAAGAAGGATAAATCACTAAATGACAGAATGACAGAATGTCCGGGGCTAGAAGGGACCTCAAAAGATCATCAAGTCCAACCCCCCTGCCAGAGCTTTATCACCTGTACCAGATCACACAGGAACACATCCGAGAGGGTTTTGAATATCTCCACAGTGGGAGACTCCACAACCCTCCTGCGCAGCCTGTTCCAGTGTTCTGTCACCCTCACAGTGAAAAAAATCCTTCTCATGTTTAAATGAAACTTCCTATGCCTCAACTTCCATCCATTGCCCCTTGTCCTGTCATTGGGCATCACCAAGAAGAGCCTGGTTCCATCCCCCTGGCACTCACCCTTTACATGTTTATAAATATTAATGAGGTCACTTCTCAGTCTCCTACAAGCTAAAGAGCCTCAGCTCCCTCAGTTTCTCCTTGTAAAACAGATGTTCCATTCTCTTCATCATCTTTGTAGCTCTGTGCTGGACTCTCTCAAGCAGTTCTATGTCCCTGTTGAACTGGGGTCCCAGAACTGGGCTCAGTACTTCAGATGCAGCCTCACCAGGGCAGAGTGGAGGGGCAGGAGAACCTTTCTCAACCTGCTAGCCACAGCCCTTCTAATACACCCCAGAATGGCATTGGTCCTCCTGGACACGTTGAAAAGTTTATCAGTGTCAGACACTTATATGGAAGGTATTCTTCCCCTGTCTAGGTAATGGTAAAATATTTTGAATTCTTCTAGTTGTATTACAGACCCTGCTAGGTCTAGAATGCATCCTCCCTTGAGTTATTCTCTCTTCTCAACCAGTAAGAATATTTATCCTACAGATCATATTTATCCTACAGATCATTTTCAAGCACTAGCACGAATGCAATTTTTCCATTTTTATGGAAAAAAAACCCCAAAAGTCCATTTTTATGGTAGCTCACTTCTTCCACCAATGGGTGCTGAACCTTACATTGCTGGTTTGAGGTTAATTGGAATATTTTAATGGAGAAAATCATATTGTAGGCTGTGAAAAGAAAACAATGGTGATGTCTGCTTCACTCATAGGCTTGCTGAGATGTATAAGAACAAAAACAAAAACATAGATAAGGCAGTCTCTCTCGGTCTCTCTCTGGGAGCCACTGGGTCCTCTCCTCTCTCTTGAATAACCTAACTAACCACTCTTCTTCTAACCCCCCTGGTGAGTCCTCCAAACTCATTTTGTGCATAAGGCAAACCCTGGGATAAGGTAGAGGGGTGGGAAGAAGTTGGAAGGGTGCTTGGGAGCTCCTCCTGGGGACTCTGATCTCTGGCAGGGATGTTGTGTTTCTGTATTACCTTTAACTTGTATATTTCTGTAACTATTCCTGTCTATAGTGTATATATCTGCTTGTATATTGTGCTGAGCTGTAAACAGAGCTTCAGTCCTTAACTTCCAGCCAGCTGAGTCTATCTGGGTAGTTTAACAAAAGTGTGGGGGGCGAGGAACTCCCGAACTATCACACTTACGAAGATGATCTTATTTGCTGGATGATAGCTTCCTGCCTGTTTTGAAGAAGCTGAGGCTTACTGCCATCAGTCTTTCTCAACAAAAGAAAGACTCACATCAATAGCTAAATCGTCCTGAGTCTAAATACTTAGCATGTATTTGGTATGTGTCACAAAAAGGATCTTGAGACAGGCTTACATGCATAAAGTTCTATTTGTGAGGTCTCTGGCTTCACTGACTTCAATTCTGCCATCAATAACAAAAATAGTTGATGACAATTTTTCACCAGGCTTTTCCTATAAGCCTGGATACTTTTCATCAAGACCTCTCATGACTGCTCCTGCTATTAGCACTGACTGGAGAACATTTAATCAGCTGCAGGTGCTGGCCTGATCATTTGGTGTCAATTTTTGTGCATTCACATCATTGACTAATACTTCATTGCTGTCTAAATTATTATTATCTACGTTGTTATTCATCGAGTTTTGTGTTTCCACTGATATAATCTAAAAGCTTCAAAATAAGGATTAGGAAAAAGTGGGAAACAAAGAGTCAATTCCACGCAGGTGTCAGTTGCTTCACATGAGAAACCTGACATAACAATAATGTTGTGGTTTACAGGTGTAAGATGATGAAAACAACAGTACAACAAGGGTGAGAACTATAATGGAAAAGGGTAGGCTACAAGGCTGTAAAGAGAAGATCTTTAGCATGTCAAAGGTTAAGGCTCTGAGCAAGGATCAAGTAGACTTTACCAGTGATGATTTTCTTAGATGTAAGACAAGTGAGAAGATTGAGAATGGGAAATGGTAAGGAAAACTTCCACTGGTTTGCCAGTCACTTAATGGGGTTTTTTTGTTTTGGTTTTTTGGGGGCTTTTGGTTTTGTTTGTTTGTTTGTCTGTTTTTTAGCTATTTTGCTCTGAATCTGCATACAAAGAATTAAAAGAAGACTACATCTTGGGCCACTTGAAGAAATAGCTAGTTGGCCTAAATCTTGTTATGAACTGAGCTGGTCTTCTCAGAGTAGGAAACACTGCTCTGCAACTTCAGCAGGTAAGTGAGGAGTTGTTCATATACAGCTTTGGATCTTTGAAGATGATAAATTGATTCAGTGAATGTACCAGAACTGGAAAGCTGGTTATCATAGGAAAACACTCAGAAAAGGCACAATAAGAAAGGCTACAACAAGGCTACAGAATCAGAACATTGTGCACTAGCACTATGGCAAGCCACAAATGTGAAATAAAGTGGAAAAATAAGCTTCATTTCTTGCCTGCAACACTCACTGTCCCTGTAGCAGATGGCTGAGTGCTGGACTGGCCCTTCCTAATAATTTTCTTTTCCATCCAATTCATAGCAAATGGCAGTTATTTCATCCCTTTAAACATGTCAGGTTTTGCAGAAGAAAGAGCTCCAAGCCATATTTACAGAAATCCTTAATAGTATTAATAATCCAAATGAAAAAATGTTTCCAGCAGCTTTTAGAGTCATTGCCAGAATTGTCACAGACTGCAGGAGCAAGGACAAACAGAGTGTGGAATTTGTGAGAATTGCCTGAGTTTCAACCCTTCTCAGCTGATCTAATGCACAAAGCAGAGTGATGGGCTTAGTAAGTCTTAAAGCTTTAACGGAGCAGTCAAAGTGCAGGGATGTATGTGCAAGCAGAACAAAAATAGAAGCAAAATCTGGTCCTATAGAAAAGTGAAAACAAGCTTTAGAAGAACTAATTCGATCATTTTATCCCTCCAGAGCTTGGCTTTTCAATTTGCACTTGTGCCAGATACTGCTGCAACAAACTCTAATAAACAGCAACTGCCATCCACCACAGTAACATTAACAACCAAACACACCTATGCATGTTAACCCAGAACAGAATAAATGAAAACAGAAAAGACTTGCTCTCATAAAGACAGAGTCTGAATGTAAACCATGTACTAAGTTAGTACAGCCTCTACTCTTTTTGGCTATAAATGAGATGCAGCTGGAACTGGTGGAATTACAGTTGCATGAAATCAGCAGAGAAGCAACACCAAGACTTAAGCGTGAAATGCACAATACAATAAGGATGGGATGGAAAACTGTATGGGATAAGAGACTTCCTAACTATACAGCATCATATGCAAACTTGGTGCTGTTGACAGATGTGCCTGGTGCAGCATGGTATACTGATACCTAGGTGAACTGCAGAACATCTTCTTTCATCACTCTTCTCGTGTCAGACATATCACACGTGCCTTAATATGGTGACATTCACCAACTGAAGACCTTTTAGCATTTTCAAAATGTTTCAGAAGTTTTAGCTAATTAAGCCTTACAGAGCCCCAGTGCAGTAGGTAAATGTTATCATCATCATCATTTGTAGTGATGGGAAAAGTAAGACACAGATGTTTAATGAGTTGCCCAACCAAGTTCACCCCAGGAGCTGCAAATGCCCCATAGTATAAGCAGCTGAACCCCAGGAAAATGGAAATTAAGAACCCATTAGATAAGAAATTAATACTACTTTTATTTGGTTGCATTTGGATTTGAAGTTGTTTACATTCTGCACATGACTGAAATAGACTCTAGTTCCTCATTCTGGCTGCAGTGCTCACAAAACCATGTCTTTCCAAAGCCTCCTCATCAGTGGAAATGCTTATTAAAGACTACATTTTGACAAATTGAAAACCCTTCTCCTTCTGTCAGTGATTTGCCTGTTCTGTGACCACTGTGTAAAATTGATGAAGCCCTTCCCCGTGGTGTATTTCACAGGAGTGGCACAAAAAAACCTGCTCTGCATTTAAAATATTTAGCTATTTGCTCAGAGCTGTGAATGTGAAAGATAAATTCCTAATAGAAAAGAAAGCCCTCACTGGCATAGTCTCACTGCTGCTGAATCTGCAGAGCAAAGTCCTGATGTGTTCAAAGTAAGTGACTTGGCCATACATTCCATGGTATTGAAGAATGCAAATGCAAGTCTCCCAAGACCACCGAGTCTCACACTCTCAGGATTTTGTATTTCCCATGTCAAAGGATGATGAAATGAAGGTATAACTCCTGGTTTTCACTTCCGATTTCCCAAGTGCTCAGCTTAATAAAAGTAACTCCCTTAAGATAAGGCAGATGTAAGTGCCTCAGCAGACCATCTGGGGCCAGCAAGCTGCCTCCCTGGAACTGACATGAAAGAGGAATTATAAAGAAGGAACACATGACTCACTGAGGTCCTTTGACATTCATTCTTCTAAGTTTACATTTTCAAGCGGCAGTAAACAATATCGTAATTTTCTATCAGGGCTCATCCTGAAATGCCTGCCTGTGTCCTCCTGTTTTGTAAGCTTGGACAAAGAATGCAAAGTCTTTCTGGGATTGGCAGAAATTCAGGACAAATAGCTGTAAGCAACTTGCAAGAATACTCTGTGCACAGATCTTGGGTTTAATTGCCTGTAAATAAGGCCATCTTTCACCCTGCTCACCTCAGGACTCTCTCTGACTTCGGGGATCCAGCAGCACCAACACCATGTTGAGAAGAGTAGAAGAAGCTTTGTTTTTCTATGAAGTGTTCTAAGATTTCCCAAAGAGCCCTACTGCACTACATTTTGGAAAGATGTTTAAACGGAGGGTACTCTCAATCACAGAATGTTAGAGGTTGGAAGAAACCTCCGGAGATCATCAAGTCCCACCCCCCTGCCAAAGCAGGATCCCCTGGGGCAGACCTCACAGGTTTTGAAAGTCTCCAGAGGAGACTGCACAACTCCCCCTGGGCAGCCTGTCCCAGTGCTACATCACTCTCACTGTAAAGTTTCTCCTCATGATGAGGTGAAACCCTCTATGTTCAAGTTTGTATCCACTATTCCTTGTCTTATTACTGTGCAGCTCCAAAAAGAGATTGGCCCACTCCACTCGGCACCTACTTCTCAGGTATTTATAAACATTGATCAGATCTCCTCTCAGTCTTCTCCAGACTAAATAGCCCCAGGTCTCTCAGTATCTCTTCATAGGGGAGATGCTCAAGTCCCCTAATCATCCTCGTGGCTCTCTGTTGGACTGTCTCCAGCACATCCTTGTCTCTCTTGAATTGGGGAGCCCAAAACTGGACACAATACTCCAGGTGTGGTCTCACTAGGGCAGAGTAGAGGGGCAGAAGAACCTCCCTAGATCTGCTGGACACACTTTTCTGGATGCACCCCAGGATGCCATTGTCCCTCTTAGCCACAGGGGCACATTGCTGTCCCATGCAGAACTTGCTGTCCACCAGGATTCCAAAATCTTTCTCTGTGGAGTTGTGATTCAACAGGGCAACCTCTAACCTATACCAGATCTCATTGGATGGCAGCACAGCCTGATGGGGTGTCAGAAACCACCCCCAGTTTTGTATCATCAGCAAACTCGCTGACTTTTAGTCTTGGTCAAAGGATATCTTGGAACCCTACAAGCTTCCTCAAGGAGAGTTGTCAGGAAATCTATAGGCAACCAAAAAATAATTTTCTCTCCTTTCAAGAGCTACCAGCAAATCCTTTACCATGCTGAGAAACCATTTCCATTGTGTGTCAGAAATAATAATGTTTAATTCAAAAAGACTTGATTTGATTTCCTTCACCTCGGGAGCTTAATACAGAGAATGTAAAAACAAGGAAGGGGGAAATAAATTGTTGTGCTACCTCCCCTTTTCCACCATGACAGCACTTCTAGATAGTACTCACACTCCCTGTAAAGACATCTTGACTATTACTACTGAAGAAGTCTCTTTTCTAAACACCTTCATCCTGAAAATTGATGGTGGATTGAAATATCAGACCATACCAGCTAAAAACTTTAAAAGCAACATGAAATCTTAATCGTACTTATTGCAAATTTAGACAGCACATTCTGGTTTGTAAAAAACAAACAACACAAAAGGGAGAAGTGAACTGAAACAATTGAAAAACACATAGTTCCTTCTTTTGGGCATCTAAAATTATCTATTCCTGCCTAGGAGTAGACAAAATGATTGAAATGTATTTGTTTCAATGATGGTGTCTGTTCTGTGTTAACATGCAATGGAAATTCACATCATATATAATTCATACACAATCAGTTACGTGTACACTCCAATTCTGCTGAAGCACAGTTAATAGCTAAGCCATGGGAAAAGTCTTTTCTCTCTTCTTTTGCCAAAAAGTGTGGGGTTTTGATAGAGCAATTTATCCTTGGATTTGGCTTGAATGTGCCAGACAGTTCTGATTTTAAATGTCAAGAGAGAGATTAATCGGGAGTAAAAGAAAGAGAACAAGAATAAAACAGTGGAAAAGAATATACCTTCCTTCAGCTTCCTTATCAGTACTTCTTGAGATCACTGAGTATGTTGGGGAAAAAAAATTCCCCCACAAAAAACCCACACACAAACAACAAAAAACCTCCTTCCTTCCTTCCAAATTCTGAATTTCTTCCTTCCGAATTCCAAATTCCTTCTGAATTCTGAATTTCAAATTTCTTCCAAATTCCTTCCTTCTGAATTCCTTCCTTCCTTCCAAATTCTTTCCCTCCTTCCGAATTCCTGCCAAATTCCTTCCTTCCTTCTGAATTCTTTCCTTCCAAATTCCTTCCTTCCTTCTAAATTCCTTCCGAATGCCTTCAATCCTTCAGAATTTCTTCCTTCAAATTCCTTCCTTCCTTCCTTCCAAATAACTTTCTTCCTTCCTTCTGAATCCCTTCCTTCCAAAATTCCTTCTAAATTCCTTCCTTCCTTCCTTCATTCCTTCTGAATTCCTCCTTCCTTCCTTCCTTCCTTCCTTCCAAATTCCTTCCTTCTGAATTCCTTCCTTCCAAGTTCCTTCCTTCCAAGTTCCTTCCTTCCTTCTGAATTCCTTCTGAATGCCTGTCTGCCTTCAGAATTTCTTCCTTCCTTTGAATTCCTTCCTTCCCTCCTTCCTTCCCTCCTTCCTTCCTTCCTAAGCCAGAAGGTTATAAAGCAGGTATGTTTTATTAGCACACTGGTGCACGGAGGATCTCACCACCACATACATGCACACCCCGGGTCCCAACCTTGCAGTTTATATGTCATTACATATTCATGAGAGTTCCAGGAAAGGTTTATGCATATACAAAGTACTTCTGAGAAGTATTTTACGTCTCCCCACCCACGGTCCTTATCTTTTGCACAGGTGCGGTGTTACCCTGGTGGTCTACTCTGAGGGTGCTAACAAAGAAGGCAAACAGTCTTCCTCCCCTGCCGTTTTCACCTCGATTGTCAAAGTGCTGAGCTGTATAGTTTATCACTCAGCCCAAACCACTAGGTCAGTTCTGGCCCGTTTCAGGGTCCCTGTAAGCATCTTCACTTCCTTATCTTGATGTCTCAGGCTCTCAAGGTCTCTGTAAGAGTCATTGTTTTGAGGCCTTGAGTAACCTGTACTAGTGGGAGGTGTCCCTGCCTATGGCAGGGGGTTGGAACTAGATGATCCTTGAGGTCCCTTCCAACCTTACCATTCTATGATTCTATGATTCTATGATTGTTTCCTTATCTCAATGCCTCAGGGTGGGTAGATATTTCACAACTCGTCCCTCATTAGTTTTAAGCACTCGGATACATAGAGTTATATAATTGCAGAAGTATTTCCACTTCTAAACCCCATCAATGCAGAAAGGCTACTGTAATATAAACATAATAATGTAAGAAATCTGGCAAGAGCAAGAAGTGTTGAGTCACTCCAGAGACAAAAGTCTGGTCTTCAAGTAGTGATTTGGACCTGCCATTTCTTGTTTGGGTCAGTTTGCAGTCTTCAGCCTGAGAAAGTGAACTCGTCACCCACACCATTCGTAGCGCAGCCACTGCATATAAAGCAGCACCATGAAGCTTCCTCTGTCAAGCTTGATTTTATTTTGGTCTGGAGAAATATAGTAAAATGAAAAATACCAACATTATTGGGTTTTAGACTGCTAGTTTAGCATATGCACAATCACAAAGGGTTTCATGTTCACAGAATGAAGCATATCCAGGTCTGGAATTATAGTCCATATACCTCACTACTGGGATATCAGTTTACTGGAGTTATGATAATAATATTTTTAAATGTAGCTAGAAAAATCAGGGACAAAATGTCCCCATTCAGATCCTAGTGTAGTGGTCTTCCAGCCTGACTGCACTTATCTGAGCTGATCAAACAGAAAATATCTGAAAACACAAAAGGCTTGAAACGCACATGACAAAAGGGGTTTCATAGCTTAAAGCTTTTTCATTTAGTCTGAACAACTGTAAAGAAAATCACAAGGTCTACAGAGCTAGAGGGGCTTGAACAATGCAGTTCAAGTATGATCTCTGCAAAGCCTTTCTCATATGTCAGAAGAGGTCCATCACATCTCCTCTGAAATCTAAACAAAACCATTTGCCTTTTGCTCCAAACTCTATACTGTTATTGAAAGTCTTTCTGGAAAAAAAGACAGACTAAGGATCATTCACACATGTTGGGAGTGAGTGGAAGAGACTAACTGCAAAACGGAAGGCAAGTATAGAGTTAATTAACAGGCCATAGTGACACAAACAAAAACATCCAACTTTCTTTATGGAAGGCTTTTGAAGAATGATACTGTAACTTTCCCAATTGGCTGTTATTTTTCACCTTTGCCTTCTCTTTGAACTACTGTCTGCAATTTCATCACTTATAAGGGAAGAAACATTACATATCAATGTATATAATTCTCAGTAAAAAATATCTTCTCATACTTAGCAGTTTTTATACTAGCAGGAGCCAATAATTAATAATAGAACACAATGTTCCTAGATCTTCCAGTTTGACCACCAGGCAGTCGCTGTATTTGTTTCTTCATTCCTCTGCATTGACAGAAATTGTAACCAGTATGCAATTGCATAGTATAGTACTGTGTACAATTCTGGAGCCCCCAGCAGAGGAAGGACATGGAAATATTGGAGCGGGTCCAGAGGAGGGTGGCAAAGATGATCAGGGGCCTGGAGCAGCTCCGCTATAAGGACAGGCTGAGAGAGCTAGGGCTCTGCAGCCTGGAGAAGAGAAGGCTTCAGGGAGACCTTAGAGTAGCCTTCTAGTATCTGAAGGGGGCCTACAGGAAGGCTGGGGAGGGACTATTTACAAGGTCTTGTAATGACAGGACAAGGGGCAATGGGTTTGAACTGGCAGAGGGAAGATTGAAACTGGATGTTAGGAGGAAGCTCTTTACAGTGAGGGTGGTGAGGCACTGGAACAGGTTGGCCAGGGAGGTCGTGGCTGCTTCCTCCCTGGAGGTGTTCAAGGCCAGGTTGGAGGAGTCCTTGAGTGAGCTGTACTAGTGGGAGGTGTCCCTGCCTATGGCAGGGGGTTGGAACTAGATGATCCTTGAGGTCCCTTCCAACCTTACCATTCTATGATTCTATGATTCTGTGTGTACTAACTAGCCTTTGGGAAAGGAACAAACACATCTACCCTCCTCTTTCTTTGTATCTGGAATGTCCTTCATCATGAGGCTGCCGGCCATCACTCCAGGACAGCCTTTCTCAGCCAGATCTTTAAACTAAGCCTACTCATGAAACTTGGGGCTTGAAATTAAGCAACAATCAGTATTACAATTTTTTAAATCTGCAAACAGCAGTCTCAACTGGGTATGAAGGTATATAAGGAAGAGGCAGATACATCCTTCCAGTCTACAAAATAAGGTTTGACATATGTGTAGCACAGCAAATATGCTTTCAAAGGTCTGTATCTTCAAAATACAAGATAGCCTTAGAAGTAATTAGCTGGTTATCACAGGAACAGGGGTTATCATAGCTCTACCATAAGCATTCATACAGCCTTCCTGAAATCTCAGCAGACACAGAAAAGAAACTGACCATCAGGTCAGAAGCAAATGCTGTTATGCATCACCAAGGACATTGTATCAAGTACATATTTACGTGTGAAGTGGCAAGGAATTAATGAACACAAGTGGATTTCAGACAGCGCATGTTCTCTAGAGCGATACAAACAAATGATGTCTTGCAGCAACTATTGAGCCCTATCTATTCAGATAGGAATTGCTAACATATTAACTTGTTAAATGATATGTTAACCAACACGACTATAAAGTGCATAACAAGAAGACTGCATTATATTTTCTGAGTTTTTCTTAAAAGCTTTTCATTTTGCGAATAAGCACTCAAAGGTAAAGAGGTTTTTTTCAGCCATCATGTGCAGTACACACAGTGTTTAAACTTTGGACCAATAATATAATATAATATTTAATTTTACACAATATGTACCTGAGGGTTCTGTATGATGAATAATTACATCCTGAATCACAGAATGACAGAATGTCAGGGACCTCAAAAGATCATCCAGTCCAAGCCGCCTGTCAGAGTAGGATAACCTAGACCAGATCACACAGGAACACTTCCAGGCAGGTATTGAATATCTCCACAGTGGGAGACTCCACAACCTCCCTGGGCAGCCTGTTCCAGTGTTCTGTCACCCTCAGATGAAAAAATCCCTCCTCATGTTTAAATGAAACTTCCTATGCCTCAACTTCCATCCATTGCCCCTTGTCCTGTCATTGGGCATCACTGATAAAAGCCTGGCTCCATCCTTTTGGCACTCACCCTTTACATATTTATAAACATTGATAAGGTCAGCTCTCAGTCTCCTCTTCTACAAGCTAAAGAGCCTCAGCTCCCTCAGTCTCTCCTCATAAGAGAGGTGTTCCATTCCCTTCATCATCTTTGTAGCTCTGCGTTGGACTCTCTCAAGCAGTTCTATGTCCCTCTTGAACTGGGGTGCCCAGAGCTGGACACAGTACTCCAGATGTGGCCTCACCAGGGCATAGTGGAGAGCAGGAGAACCTCTCTCGACCTACTAGCCACAGCCCTTCTAATACACTCCAGAACAGCACTGGCCCTCCTGGCCATAAAAGCACACTGCTGACTCATGATCAACCTCTTATCAACTAGGATACTTAGATCCTTTTCCTCTTTGATGCCTTCCAACAGGTCAGTCCCCAAGCTATAGTGACACCTGGGGTTGTTCTTGCCCATGTGCAAGGTTACACTTGCCCTTGTTGAATTTCATTAAATTTCTTCCTGCCCAAATCTCCAGCCTGTCCAAGTCTGGCTGAGTGGCAGCACAGCCTTCTGGTGTGGCAACCACTCCACTCAGTTTGATTAATACTCATAGCACCCATTCCTTAATGTCCAGTTAGTTAAATCACCTGATTATACTTTTTCTCCCAAATAGAGAGTTTTTTACTTCAGGCCAGATTTTGTCATCCTTGCATGCTGTGGAGGTGTCTATATAGAGAAGTGTGGTGATTTATGGGGTCCCAGGTTCCTTTAAGAAGAACACAGAAACAAGTCTGTCCCAGAGGATGAACTTGGGCATCCCCAGATATCGTAATTTTGTTATTCAATCCCATAATACTGCTGACACTTTATAAGAGAGCAGCAAATTTAATTCTCTCTCTTTTCTCCCTTCCTTTTCAGCTCTCTGAAGGGATTCTTTAACTAGGTAACTATGTAGGAGTAAACCTCCCTCGCAGCCTTCAATGCTGCAGCTGCAGTGAATTTTCACCTGCACAGTTCAGATCTTCTTTGGTCTAAATGTGAGACAAAGAGGAGAGGGAGAAAATGAGCACTGGGGTTTTGGTGGTTTTGGTTAGCTTGGAGGGGGGAAGGTATGAGGGGAATTCTCATGTATCTTAGATTTGTATTAGGTGTTAAGGCTTCATGTATACTGGATCTTTTCCTGCACATCTTCAAATACAACTTTTCTGTATTCCCCTCCAATTCACCAAGAGCGTTATTATTTTACTGCCCTTTTTCCTTAAAAGGAGTAAAGTGAAATAATCTCATTCTGTTGCACTCTTAAACAAAAAACTACCACAATGAGGCTAATCAAGATAATTTGTGAATAGGGAAAACTTTACAGAAAAAAAAAAACAAAAACAAAAACCCCAAACTCAAAACAAACAAATAAACAAACAAAACAAAACAAAACAAAAAATAAGAAGAAATAACCTTAAGAAGAATAAACATTGAAAGAAATGTCCTGGTAAACTGACAATGTCAATCACCTTAGAATTTGGAAAAGAACTATTTACACATTTAAGAAACTAGTTTCAAAATGCATAGTATTGAATCTTTAGCACTGCCTCAAGGAGAAGAGAATTTATTTTAACAACAGAGAGAATGACACTATCTAGCCTTATAGAGGTATCCCTTTTTTTTTTTTTCCCTTCCCACTGGGAAGTGGGAACTTCTAGCCAAAGCAAGACTGCAAGCCATTCCCAAAGCTAGCAATTAGCAGAGGCAAAAGCTGTTTGTTAAAAGTAAGATGATGGGTACCACACAGTATCAAGCCATTTGTGCAGGTGTTGTTATAGCAAGCGTCTGTTTCTCTTTTTCCTTTAGTTGTAACTGCTCATTTAAGTAAGATTAATATGCAGCATTGATGTTTATGCTGTTATTGTTCATGGTGATAGAAGTAAAAATCTATGCTGTGCTTTTGTGAAATGATGTGTGAAAACTCAAAAGACCACGTTCATAAAGTAGCTTCACATGAAGCAAACACAATATTGGTATAGAATATCATCAGGAAGCCAGGTATGAAAAAGACACAGACATAATAGAATTAATTTCCTCAAGAACAAGCAGTAGATGTTTTAGAAGTAAAGAATGTGATACATTTTTGATATTCCAGTGAATAAAAGTTGAGACTGAAGTCATCCACACATGAGGAAACATAATCAAATACTGTGTTGACACCTTCCATCTTTCAAAATGGTGTCTGAAACAAATTGCTTCAGCTGATCTGAACCTTTTGTACAGTCCTGGGAACATATGTGCATTGTGTAAATACGTATGAGAGAGATTCCAGAAGCAACTGGTGCCTGTCTCAACCTCAGGAGATTTGCCCTCTTGCACCTCCAAGGTAATGAAGCCTGAGTTCAAAAGGTTAAATTTCATACCAGTCACTATTGAAAGTTCAAAAGGTTAAATTTCATACCAGTCACTATCAAAGCCAAGAGGGAAACTGTATTTGAAGCTCTGTTTTATAGAGCCTTTTTTGCACCAGCAATTTAAAAAACAGTAAACAAAGAAAACCAACTTAATATTGTCATAAATGTTATCAACAATTGCTGCAGCTGAAGACGTATCAAACACAGTTTACCTTCATACGTTGTCAAGTACAAACTATGCTTCTGTTTGTTACCCATATATCATCCCCAGGATACACACACACACACACACACACACACACATGTGTATATATATATATATATATGTATGGTTTTTTGGTGAAATATTCTTCCTGAGCCAGAAAGAAGTGAGAATCAGTTCTTCAAGAGACTGTAAAAAAATCAGTAATCCTTAACAAATTTGATACTTATTTATGGAGCTGCAAAAGGATTAAAAAAAACTGTAATGTATTTCTTGACTTCTTTGTGACTTCCATGAGTCCTAAAGTATAGGGCTGCTACAGTCATGGTTCCAAGTATTCTGCCAACAAAAACTCCCTTCATAATGAAGAACCTTTCCAAAGATTCAAATTACTTTTGTGCATTCAGGGATTACTTTATTTGCTAGGAAATGTTTCCTCCCTGCCTTCATGAAATGTTCTCTTCTTCTGTAATATTAATAGGATCCTTCTGTCTCTTCTTTGTAAAGATTGGGAAGAAAAAAAAAAATCTGCCTTAACCTTTTGGCACTTGAACATTTAATTAAAAGTCTTTCATGTCTCTCAACAAAACATTAGCTTTGGCAAGAACCACAGCACGGTCAGGAAATCACAAAGAAAATCTCCTACTGCAGAACTGTTCACTAAAACTACAAGGGCATGCCTCAAAATCTTGTTTATTCTTGGTTTTCACAATATAAAGCTCTACAATATAAGTATATAGAAATATTACATTGTGTCCAAGGGAGGGCAAGGAAGGTGAAAAGACTAGAGAGTGTGACTTATGAGAAGAAGCTGAGAATATTCGGTTTGTTCAGCTTAGAAAACAGAAGACTAAGGAGTGACCTCATTGCTGTTTGCATCTTCCTCACAAGGGGCAGTGAAGAGGGAGATGGTAAACTGCCTTGTGTGCAGAAACAGAATGTAAGAGAATGACTTCAAACTGAAAAAAGGGAAGTTCAGATTGGATATTAGGGAAAAGTTCATCACTGAGAGGGTGATCAAGTCACAAGTGGTGTCCCCAGGGATCGGTGCTGGGCCCAGGCCTGTTTAATATATTTATAGATGATCTGGATGAGGGGATTGAGTTCACCATCAGTAAGTTTGCAGACGACACCAAGTTGGGAGCAAGCGTCAATCTGTTAGAGGGCAGGAGGGCTCTGCAGGGGGACCTGGACAGGCTGGATAGATGGGCACAGTCCAATGCCAGGAGATTTAACAAGTCCAAGTGCTAGGTTATGCACTTTGGCCACAACAACACCATGCAGTGCTGCAGGCAGGGGACAGAAAGGCTGGAGAGTGACCTGGCAGAAAGGGATCTCGGGGTACTGATTGATAGTAGCCAAACATAAGCCAGCAGTGTGCCCAGGTGGCCAAGAAGTCCGATGGCATCCTGGTTTGTATCAGGAATGGTGTAGCCAGCAGGACCAGGGAAATCATTCTGCCCCTGTGTTCAGCACTGGTCAGGCCACACCTTGAGTACTGTGTCCAGTTCTGGGCCCCTCAATTTAAGAAAAATATCGAGGTGCTCAAATGTGTCGAGAGAAGGGCAACAAGGCTGGTGAGGGGCCTGGAGCACAGCCCTGTAAGGAGAAGCTGAGGAATCTGGGGTTGTTCAGCTTGGAGAAAAGGAGATGCAGGAGAGACCTCATTGCTGTCTACAACTATCTGAAGGGAGGCTGTAGCCAGGTGGGGGTTGGTCTCTTCTCCCAGGCAACCAGCAAAAAAAAAGAACAAGGTAATACAGTCTCGAGTTGTGCTGGGGGAGGTATAGGCTGGATATTAGGAGGAAGTTCTTCACAGAGAGAGTGATTTGCCATTGGAATGGGCTACCTAGCGAGGTGTTGGAGCCACTGTCCCCGGAGGTGTTTAAAAGGAGACTGAATGAGCCACTTAGTGCCATGGTTTAGTAAATGCTTTGGTTAATTCTGTGATTCTGTGAAACAAGATCCCCATGGCCCCAGGCTTGCCTGTTTTCAGGAAGTCTTTGAGCTCTCAACCTCTATATTGCCCTGTACTGAGTCAGGAGCTGAACTTGATGATTCTCATGTGCCCTTTTCAACTCAGGTTATTCTATGATATTGTAACTTTATTACTGCAAAAAAACCCTCTTTGTTTCAATCATGTAGTGATGGCAAGTTCTCAGACAAAATTGTTTGTCTTCCTGAACTAATTGCAAATTTAGCTTCATTTCAGTTACAAAGTCAGGAAGAGTAAGTGAATCCTTGAAAGTGTCTGTCTTCATATTAACTTTCCACGCAATACGGTCTGTCAGCCTGCTTGAACTTCTGCACCATTGTAAATCATCAGTGGAAGCTACATTGGTGTAAATAACCTACTAGGATTAGTGGCATAGCTTCTGAAAACAAAAAAACAAAACAAAACAAAACAGAAGTATCCATAAGGGTCAGAACCTACCCTGTTGTAATAAGAAATACATCTAAACTCAGTAGAGAAACTACCCTGAAGAGGTCTAACTTCTCTCTCTGCATTTCCACTGGCAACAAATGGGATTTAATATCATTATTCTATAATAGCCTGTGAGAATGTCCCATTTTCAGATGAAAGAATTCAAGTGGTAAGTTGGTGGCAAATGTGACATGTAATAAGTGAGTTAAATTATTTTGCCCCCTCACTTCTCACCTAACTTTTAAAAAAGTTTTTGATACTGCAAGTATGAACTTCTCATTATGCTGAGTCTTTCCTATAATGAAGACTTAGACTAATAACAAAAGAATACTCGAGAGAGAATGGTTTCTATAGACTAATCACAGCCTCAGGGAATTGGCATATCTATGCATTTTTCTATGCCCCACAGATGCAATTATCTCACTCCAGCTGCACAACTTATTGTGACTGCTAATAAAGGACTAATACATCTGAAGAATTGCACAGTCAAATTCAGAGGCAGAATCACACACAATAAGAGACCAATAACATTTACAAATAATTACTAAACTAATCAAACCATACTATTCTGTAGACCTGGAGCCCTCACATATGCAATGAGCATTTATGCCTTTATAATATAACTTGTGTAAGTAAGGTTACAGAATCGGATCCTGACCAACCAGCTTGAAATACAAACTCTAGCATTATGTAGAAGTTGTAATTTAATGAAGTGTAAGTACACTGCCAATCTGTCAATTTTAAATGGATTAGATAGTCAGATTCACAATAAAAACTCCTTCTGGGGAGAATCTTGGCCTATTTAATTCACAGGCATGTAGACGATTTAATTGTAAAATAACTTTCCATGGAGAATTCATTGGATAACTTATTTCTGAGGTATTTTCCTCAAAATAATAGAAGTTCCATTTAAAACAAAATGTTAGATAATTACAAAATCTGAACAAGTCCAAAAGTATGACAGTGGTATAAATTAAAAATAGTTTAAGTTGTCAGTACATAGCTTTTTGAACTGAATGAAAGTATGCCAAATTACCATAAACATTACTACCACTGCCTTGTCTGCCTCAAACCCTTTCCCTGGCTTGCAAATCTCCTTGGTGCAACTATGCTACTATCTCTGTTCTCACCCTCTTTTCCACCCTTCCAGTGATGACCTGCATGCTTCCCTGTGACATCCACATCTCCACATCAGGTTGGAAAAGACCTCTAATGAAGTGTACTAACTCTAACCTGCATGAGCTGGCACACATACATGTACATACACAAGTATACATATATGAACTGAGATCTTCAAAGCCAGGAAACTGATTCAAAAGCTGTGGGGTCTAAAATGTCAGCTATGTTGCTTTGGCAAGAGAGTATTTCAAATACTTCTACTGGAAATTAAAAACAAAACAAGTTGGGGAAAAAATAAACAACAAACCTAAAATGCTCCTGATGTTAAAGAGTATTTCCAAAACTGAAAATACGCTTTTGCTAATACCAAGCCAACATGGATTCACCAGGGTGCAAATCATGTTTGACGAACCTGATCACCTTCTATGACAAGGTAATTCACTCAGTCAATGCAGGGCAAGCAGATGACAGTGTCTACATGGACTTCTCCAAGGTTTTTGACACATTTCTCCTAGAGATGTAGCAGCAGTGTGGACAAGTTATATTTGTAAAATTAATATTGTTTATTATTTTTTTATATTAATGTGGCAAGTCACCCAAGTCCTTGCCACATCAGAGGTTTGAATGGGGTGTGAAATTCTTTTGCACCCCCCCACACCTCTGGCTCCAGGGGTTTGGAATGTGGAAAGAAGTAGGTGCAAAGTTCCTTACCCCACCCCTTCGGGCTTGAATGGGGCAGAGGAAATCGCCCCAGCATATATATATATGGCAACTGGACACATTGTCTAGTTGGACCTTGACTTGGACTTTGACTTGGATCTTGAGCCAGACCTTGAGGGGGCCCTTGATTTGGACCCGGAGTCAACCCTTGAGTCAGACCTTGAAGGTCTTGACAGTACGCAAACATTTGCAGGGAGTTCTATCTGTGCCTTAATAGCTGTTAAGACTTTTGGAGGTTCCCCGGCTTTAATAAGGTGCAGGGAGAGAGGCAGACGATCTCTTACCTGATCCTGGTTCCTCTTTGATTCCAAACTTGGCACAGAGTTTTGCAGAGCTGCAGGCAGGATGTCTTGCAGATGTGCAGACAGACAAAATGTCGGTGGCACTTCGCACCACGTCCTGAGGCACTTTGTCCTGCTGGGGCAAAACAGGCCTAGATTTGTTTGCAATGTTGGTGTCCCGTTTGACTGGCTAGGTTTCAAATTTCTCTCCTGCCAGTGGTCTGTTTTGCCTCGAGGGGTGATCGAAGGGGGTCTGCTCTGGGAGGGCCTGACTTCCCTTGCTTTCAGCTCTGCTCCTCCGCGGTCTGGTGGGTGTGTGTTGCGGACTAGCTACCCGAGGAGACGTGGCTCCCTCCTTTTACTTCCGGTTTTGGCAGCACACTCAGCTCCTGCTACACTCTTTGCCTTGCGGTTGCACTGAAAACACAGTTTGGGATTATAATTTCTCCACTTGCTACCTCACCACAGTGTCCCAGGCTGATTAGTGAGTAATCTGGGCTATTAAATCAATTGGAGCCTCTGGTTTTCCTGTCAATAGCCCTGTTCGAGGGCAAGGGGAATCCATCTTGTGACTGGCAGCGGCAGTTGCTGCTCCTCATCTTCTGATCTGAGTTATGCGTAGGGTATGGGTATTTGTATTTCTTTGTCCCTTCCCTAAATTACTACACAAAAAATTCCCATTGTATCTTTTGTGTAAATAATTCCCTACTGGGTATTCGAACTTTCAGTGAATTGTAAAGAGGTCACTGTTTTGGGGTGTGTGTTTGGTTGGTTGGTGCAGGAATTTGCATTAATAAAGTTGGATATTTTCCCATTTCCACATATTAAATTTGAATATTCATAACACAACACTTTTTCCTGGTAAATTTGAGGCATAGCAGTTTCCAGGTATACAAACCCAAAGTATCAGGGATTGTTATTATGCAGCAGAGCTGGTTTATAGCTTAGCAGACATAATGATGCAAAGCAAACAAGGCAAAAGCATGGCAGAGCATGGCAGGTACAATAGCAGAAAGCAATAAGGCAGAAGCAATGACAGAAGCACAGAAAGAGAGAGTACAATAAGGCAGAAGCAATGTCAGAAGCAAGCTGTGTTCGCCTGCTCATCTCTGTTTATCAATGCAGCTCAAGACTAATGGCTCCTTTTCACAGATCAGCCAATCAGAATGGCAGTTTGACAAACTTAACCATATTAGGTAAAGTCAGGGCTTACTTTTACCCTTTTAGGGCCGAACAAAAGCAAGTGTATAAACAAGTATGGACACCCTGTTTACAACTTTGGAAGGGACACAGTGGCACCAGGACTTTGTCTTCCTTTCCCGCAGTTGCTTCTCCCAAAAGCAGAAGGAGGGAGAGCAGGGGGAACAGAGGAACATATCTGGGCAAGCCAGGACGTGTTTTAGGCCTATTTTGGCCTTCCACAACAAGAGAAACTGACACATTATGGCCTAGACAGGTGGGCTGTGCAGTGGATGGGGAACTGGGTGACTGTTCCCCAGAGTGTACCCAGAGGTGTACCCAGAGGCTGTACCCAGAGGTGGGTAATAGTTCTTTCTCAAACTGGCCACCAGTCGCAAGTGGGTCCCCCAGGGATCAGTATTGGGCCCAACACTGTTTAATGTCTTCGTAAGTAATCTGGACGTTGAGAACAAAAGCACCCTAATGAAGTTTGCAGATGATACCAAGCGAGGAAGTTGACAGTCCAGAAGGGACACTCCCTCAAGGAAGACCTGGACAGGCTGAGTGAGTGGGCTAGCAAGAACCTTATGAAGCTAATGTAGGGCCTTGCGCATGGGGATACATAACCCAGTTGTGCACCTCAGACTGGGACTCACCTGCTGGAGAGCAGCCCTGTGGAAAGGGATCTGGGGGTCTTTCCAGTGAGGGTGGTGAGGCACTGGAACAGGTTGCCCAGGGAGGTTGTGGCTGCTCCCTCCCTGGAGGTGTTCAAGGCCAGGTTGGACAAGGCCTTGAGTAACCTTTACTAGTGTGAGGTGTCCCTGCCTATGGCAGGGGGTTGGAACTAGATGATCCTTGAGGTTCCTTCCAACCTTACCATTCTATGATTCTGTGATTCTAATTGCCCACCACAAACACACAGTCTTCACTTGCAGCAAAATCTGCTGATGATTGCTGAATTATTTAAGACACAGGACTTTTAAGAGTTGGGATAATGCAGAAGACAACAGTATCCTGTACAAAACTTGTATCTAGGTGTACCAGGTTAGGGTGGATCCCTCCCCTGGTAGAACAAACTCACCACAACATGTAGTTTTTTTCTTTTTGGTTTTGTTATGAAGTCAGGAAAAAAAACAAACAAACATATTTCTTATAGTTTAAATATAACAGTATAGGGAAGAGAAAACAAGAAAATTATTACAAATAGATAGAATAACCTGCGGGAAGACGGGGAAGGGGTCAAGCGGCGGCGAATGCAGCAGCAGCAGCAGCCAAAACAGCAGCAGGGGAAGATAGCAGCAGGCGTAGGTAAAACAGCCGAAGCAGCAAGGGGAAAGTACAAGCTGTGCTTCCCAACATAAAGCTCTTGATGCTCCAATGAAATTATATTAACTTATCTATTGTTGCCATTATATAGCCTATCCCCAGAATATTCACCTTACAGCTTCAACCTCCAAGGTTTCTCTGTTTTGTTTTGGTTTTTTTTGTTTTGTCTGAGGTAGGAATCTAACTCAAACGGCCACACTAGGAAAGCTATTCTTAGAGTACTATATGTGAACAGGAACATGGGAAACTCAGTGGTTTTGTTTGAAAACATATCAAGGAGAGTATAAAGAGGCAGCAGGCATTTTTTTCACTCCAATACAACAATTAAAAAACATAGAAAACATAGAATCAACCAGGTTGGAAGAGACCTCCAAGATCATCCAGTCCAACCTATCACTCAGCCCTATCCAATCAACTAGACCATGACACTAAGCGCCTCATTCAGTCTTTTCTTTAACACCTCCAGGGTCCCTCACGCTCTGTTCACAGTATTAGATTACTTGGAGTTGAGAAAATAATGTAGTAACGTTCCTCAGTATCTAGAAAACAAATGCAAATTTAGCAGGAGAAGGCAAGTGACAAAGGGAGCCCCAGTGAAGGAATCCTGGGCTCCATTTTACTCCATCTCTGGAGTCCTCAGCACAAGAAGCACATGAACCTGGAGCAGTTCTAGAGGAGGGCCACTTCAGTGTTCAGACAGCTGGAACATTTCTCCTATGAAGAAGGCTGAGAGAGGTGGATGGGTCAGCCTGGAAAAGAGAAGACCTGGAAAATAAAAAGTCTGGAAAAGACCTCACTGAAGCATTCTAGTACTCAAAGAGGACCTATAAGAAAGGTGGGGACAGTCTTATTAGCAAGGTCTATTGCAACAGGGCAAAGGGTAATGGTTTTAAACTAAGAGAGGGTAGGTTTAGACTAGATAAAAGGATGCTTTTTACTATGAGGGTAGTGAAACATTGTCACAGGTTTCCTAGAAAGGTGTATACAGCTCCATCCTCAGAAACAATCAATGTCATATTGGACAGGGCTGTGAGTAGCCTGTTCTGGTGAAAGATGTTCATGCTCATTGCAGAGGGATTGGTTAGACCAGATGGCTTTCAAAGGTCTGTTCCAACCAGAAATATCCTATGACCCTAAGATTCAGTTTCTCTTTCACATACTGTTTCACTGTCTGAGTCAGTGGTTTCTTCATGTAAACTACAAAACTGGATCACTGGCTTAGCTTTGTTTGCACAGCATTGGTGAGCTTCCATTGTTTCATTGTAGGCATATCTGGCCTCATTAACAGCCTCATTGTTCATGTTGGCAAGTGACTAAAGTTCACATTGCATCAAAAGTATCAGTCTGCTCACCCAACTGTAACAGAACGAAGAGCCAAAGCTATACCGAAAGATATTACTGAAATTAATAAAAAGGAAAGCAGCATAATTAAGTACCATTTCAGACTGTCTCAAACTAACCAGAAAGAAAATTACATTTGAATCTACATTTGAAATGTCGTTGCTTTACCTGAAAAACCTTACCAGAAGTTAGAGACTCCATGAACATTCACAGCTCCTTACCCTAATGGTTTAAAACCTAATTGCAACAAGCTATGAGATACTTCTTTGAAAAGCAGGACAGCGTCTTACAACCAGTTGCACAGCTTCACAAGGTAAGTAAAAAAAAAATTCATAAAGGAGAAAGAAGGTATAGCTTCCAAATGAAAGGTAATGTTTATAGAAAGGGAAAGAACAATGTCTATCCATGCATGTAGATTCCTAATGCCTGTAAGATTTTCAACCTGTACCCTTTTGCCAATGATTGCCAGTAGTGTTCACACATAGCATTATCTGTTTTATAAAGTGTTGAAGAAAAGGGAGAAACAAACAAACAAACAAGTCTAAGTTAATCATAGAATAATAGAATGGTAAGGTTGAAAGGGACCTCAAAGATCATCTAGTTCCAACCCCTGCCATAGGCAGGAACACCTCCCACTAGTACAGGTCACTCAAGGCCTTGTCCAGCCTGGCCTTGAACACCTCCAGGGAGAGAGCAGCCACAACCTCCCTGGGCAACCTGTGCCAGTGTCTCACCACCCTCACTGCAAAGAACTTCCTCCTAACAACCAGTTTAAATCTCTCCTCTTCCAGTTTAAACCCATCGCCTAATATCTTACCTAAAACTTTCTAGAAGAAAGAATCACAGAATCACAAAACTTTAGAGGTTGGAATGGATCTCCAGAGAACATTGAGTCCAACCTCCCTGCTAAGGCAGGATCACCCAGGGCAGTTCACACAGGAGTGCATCCAGGCAGGTTTTGAACGTCTCCAGAGGAGACTCCACAACCTCTCTGGGTAGCCTGTTCCAGGGCTCTGTCGCCTTCGCTCTAAAGAAGTTTCTCCTCACGTTGAGGTGAAACCTTCTATGTTCCAATTTGTAGCCATTGCTCCTTGGCTTATTGCTGCTCACCAGTGAAAAGAGACTGGTCCCATCCACTTAACAGCCACCCCTCAGATATTTGTACATATTGGTAAGATCTCCTCTCTGTCTTCTCCAGACTAAACAGCCCCAGGCCTCTCGGTCTCTCTTCGCAGGGGAGATGCTCAAATCCCTCAGTCATCCTTGTGGACTGTCTCCAGTAGGTCTCTATCTCTCTTGAACTGGGGAGCCCAAAATTGGGCACAATATTCCAGGTGTGGTCTCACCAGGGCAGAGCAGAGGGAGAGGAGAATTTTTAGAATAAAACCCTACAGCTTCGGAATTCTAGCTTTTCACATCTCTGAAAAACAGACAGCTTAGGGGAAATTCTCTTTTGCAGTACTTAGTGTTTGAAAACTAGCATGAGAGAAATCCACAAACACACACCACAGCCACTGTCAGGCTATCAATTCAAACTGGCCAAACATGAGATGACACCAGACTGTCAGAGCTGGTTTCAGTTAATGTGAGATGTCTGTGTCTTGTGCAATAGGATCTGATACATTAATGAAATAAATGGGTTCACAGAGGATGATTCATGACATAGGATAGCACAGGACAACTTACAGGCAATACATCTACACAGTGAAAGAGAGCACAGTGAAGAGATACTTGAACTATCAAAGACCTGCAGCAGCAAGCGACAACAGCTCCTAAGAATTTAACAGAGGACCTAGACACACATTCAGCTGCATGTAGTGCTGCAGTAGACAGATTCACTGTGACAGATCTCCATCAGTTCAGATTTTGTTGTCTCAAGCATCTCGGTTTCTTGTGTAGGCACAGGCGGAGATATGAAATAACTACCAATTTAGACTTGCCTTCAGACATACAAGTCTTGTTTCTTTCATAAAACTAGGAGAAGAATAGTAAAACAAACTAATTCAGAGGCAAGAAAATTGCTCAGAGGAATAATTACAGCAACTTTCCCCTCAACAGCTAGGTCACTGGTTCAAAATCATTCAAATCACTTGTGACTGAAAATCATTACTAGTTGACTCCACTCAATGAGCTGGTGCTCCAGGTCAGAGTAATAATTACTTCAGGACTAGAACCATCATTAGTGCTTCCATTTGTAAGGAGAGAGAGAGAAAGAGAGAGAGACAGAAAAGAAGCAGCAGCCTTGGTCTCATTAGTGCTGCTTTCCAGTCAAGGATGAAAGGAGAAAATACTTTGAGGAATGCTGTACTGCTGAGGCCTGATTTAGCTACCCAAACAAAGCATAATTTGTGATATGCCACCTGGTCTGCATCTGAATTTCTGAAAGGACACAGTTCTCCCTTGGGTCTTAACTGTCATATCTACCAGCACCATGCAGATAAGACAAATAATCTGCGTCAGCTTGGCTCCAGCACTGTATGTCCATTTGAGGACAGCTGAGTCCAATCCTTTGTATTCCAGCATCCCTCCAATGCTTCCAAATAGAAATTCCACCCTCAAAAACCTTTGAGATACTGGTAAGCTCCCTTTTCCTTGTTTTCATCATTGACAAGGGTTAAGGCTGGGCCAGTCACTAGAAGAGCAACAGCCACTCTCTATTAACCCTTCTCCCTTCACAAAGGAGAAGAGAAAGGGAATAAGGAGACTTATGAACTAAAAAAGAAAAGTAAAATAGATTTCCTGGGGAAAAAAAAAAATGGGATCACAGATATACAATATCAAACCCAATTCCCCTGACAGCAATTATGTCACTGCTATCACTGATCCTGTGGACAGGCACTGGCAAAGTCCCAGACTGAACTCAGCAGCAAACAGGAACTGGATTCAGGTGCTGGATTCTGGAGCTGGATTCAGGAACTCATGGATCAGGATCAAAGGCAGGGCAACAGACAGAGTCCTCCTCGGTTAATTAGAAGAGGCTGAGCTGAAAAGCGAAATCACTGAACACAATTAGATCTGCTCTAACTCAAACCATAAATCATGCAGATATTGGGAAATGTTGTCAGAGAATTTGTGCATATAAATGATGCCAACTAGGTGCATAGCAATGATCTGCCTGGAGACCTGTTTCTCTGGAAATTTTTTACAACCTTAAATCTGCCACACTGTTCGTCATCAACAATTTACCTACATTTGGGATGGTGTTTGTCCTATAGAAAGGTTATATGTGAAAGCTGCAATATCATAGAAATAAACTGAAGAAGCTGAGCTGGGAAGTTGCACCAGGATCAACAGCCAGGTGAGGTGTTAAGATTTACAACAGTTCTGTGTGGCTGAGCATGCTGATGGCTTTCTGGTACATGAACTACAGCATAATATGGCTGAGCTAGGATTTTAAATCCAGTACTCTGTCAAGTGAATGATAGATACCGATAAGGCAAGGTGAAAATTGTATGAATTTACTTGCATCAGGTGAAGAAAAATAAAATAAAAACCCTCACGATGGAAAACACAACCTTTAAGAGATGTGTTTCACACATTTTCCACAGGAACACTGTGAAAATGCCAAATATTAATGACCATGAATCTGGAGGGTTGTGAAGCAAGAGCAGTGTTTCTAAAACTGTGACAAACGCATGAATATTGTGTTAAAGATTTATTATGAAGTGTCTTTCTTCCTAGCACTTTCTGGTAGCTTCTAAAATACGTTTGTTTATTATGACTAGATTCTTTACACCAAGATACCTTTATGTAAAGGTACTCATGAAAATAGTATAGACTTTCAAAAGACCACCTGACAGTTGGGTCTTTTAACATTGTAGCAGCTTTTTCTAATGTCTGCTAGCTTAATTTGTCTGTCTCTTTTAAAATCTCTGCCTCTCTTAAATATTTATCTCGCTCTTTAAGCAGAGTGTTTTAATCCAACACCAATTATTTAGATTTTAAAAGAAGGTTATTGTAACACATAAAACATATGGTCTCACTTCAGCTCCAAGTATACATAAAATTAGTCAAAACAAAACACTACCTAATCACTACCAAAACATGTGGTTCTGTCAGTAATTTTTGCTCAGAGGCATCTTGGGACTAATTTAGCATGAAAATGCATTTTTGTTTCCTCATTCCACTCTTATCTCTGTAGGTCACACAGCAGCAGAAGACAGAATTGCAAGATGAAGTTCACCCTTTCTGCCTCGCTGTGTCACTCACTTATATTTCATTCAAGGTTGTCTCTGTTTCCAAGATAATGATTGCTTTCAGAGACTGGGAAATCTATTTTCAGAATTTATATTGCCTGTTGGAATTACAGAAATATATAAATTTCACCATACTGGTGAAAATGAAAACTTCAAAGCCATATAGATACAGTATTGGAAACCTGAGATAATTACAGGGTTTTCCTCACAATACAGACTTTTTTTCTGTATGAGAAGGGGAAAATATGCCTGCAGGCAAGTCTGTGTTTACTGCTTGACCTGCTGTTGGGAAAGGGAGCACATCTGATCTTCCAGAGACTGAATTCAAACACTGAGCTCAGGATCATTGGTGGCTTTCTGTCCCCCGGCTCTGCTTTGTGACATCAGGCAATCACTACTTTCAAGACAATACTCAGACACATTTCAAGGGATAATTTTCTCCCAGGACAACACCACATATATATAAAGATGATATATGTTGATTTTCATAGAATCACAGAATGCATCACTTTGGAAGGGATCCTCGAAGGTTATCTTAGGAAGGACATGGAAGTGTTGGAGTGGGTCCAGAGGAGGGCCACGAAGATGATCAGAAGGCTGGAGTAGCTCTGCTATGAGGACAGACTGAGAGAGTTGGGGTTCTGCAGCCTGGAGAAGAGAAGGCTTCGAGGGGACCTGATAGTAGCCTTCCAGTATCTGAAGGGGGCATACAGGAAGGCTGGGGAGGGACTGTTGACAAAGTCTTGCAATGACAGGGCAAGGGGCAAAGGGTTTAATATAGCAGAGGGGAGATTTAGACTGGATATTAGGAGGAAGTTGGTGGTGAGGCACTGGCACAGGTTGCCCAGGGAGGCTGTGGCTGCTCCCTCCCTGGAGGTGTTCAAGGCCAGATTGGATGAGGTCTTGAGTAACCTGTACTAGTGGGAGGTGTCCCTGCCTATGGCAGGGGGTTGGGACTAGATGATCCTTGAGGTCCCTTCCAACCTTACCATTCTATGATTCTATGATCTTGCCCAACCCCACTGCAGTCAGCAAGGCCATCAGGTTGCACAGGGCTCCACCAAGTTTGACCTAGAATGCGTCCAAGGATGGGGCCTGAACCACATTATCTGGGCAGTCTGCTCCAGTATTTCACCACCCTCATTGCCAAGAACTTCCTCCTTATGTTTAACCTAATTCTACCCTTCTCTAGCTTAAAATCATTGTCCACTCACTTCTCCAGCCTACCCAAGTCCCTCTGGGTGGTATCCCACCACTCAGACTTGTCAGCTGCACCACTCAGCTTGGTAACATCTGCAAGCTTGCTGAGGATGTACTCAGCTTCGCTGTCTGTATCATTGATAAAGATATTGAACAGCACCTGTCCCAGCATGGACCCCTGGTGGGGCATCACTTATCACCCATCCCCATGGACATTGAGCCATTGACCACTACTCCCTGGATGTGACCATCCAGATAATTCCTTGTCCACTGAACAGTCCATCCACCAAATCCATAACTCTCCAGTTTAGAGAGAAGGAAGTTGTGCAAGACTTTACAGAAATCCAGAAGTCCAGTTTTGCCTCCTTCTATTCAATGCAGACTTCCAGCAGTACGCCAGCGGGTTCTGTAATACCAAGGTACTTACACCACATGCCAGGGTAGACAAAAAAGAAAAAAACATACAAAAACTTAGCTTCACACTGTAAAAATACCACATTGAAGAGCTGCAGTTCAGCTCTCATGTTACCTCAGCTGCTTTGAACTGGAAAACACAGATCAAATAATTATTGCATTTGAGAGTCACAGAAGAGCCATACTAAGCAAAAAAATCTTCTCCACCCAAGTGCAATGCAGCGAGAAAGCAGCTGCCTGCACTAGAAGATAACTTTCTGAGCAGTGGGAATGAAAGCTGGCAGTGCAGCATGGCATGGGCATGGTACGGGTATGATCTTTGTCATGGCACCTTCAGCAGCCAAAGAAAGAAGAATGAATTCTGCCTCAGGGCTTTCACTTTCATCTCTTTTGTGATGGTTTGGGAGTTACCTGCCCTCCCACTCTATGAAAATCACCCAGACTAGACTCAGCTGGCTGGAAATTAAGGACGGAAGCTCTATTTACAACTTAGCACAATATACAAGCAGATATATACACAATGTACGTGAATATTTACAGAAATATATAAGCTAAAGGTAATAGAGAAACACAATACCCCTCACAGAAATCAGAGTCCCCAGGAGGGGCTCCCAACCACCTTTCCACCTTCTTTCCACCCCTCTTCCTTATCCCAGGATCTGTCTTACATGCAAGGTGAGTTTAGAGGATTGGCAAGGGGGGGTTAGAAGAAGAGTGATTAGTTGAGTTACACAGCAGAATGCCAAAAGACACACCAGCTCCCAGAGAGAGACTCTCTGTGTTATCTATATTTGTGTCCTTGTTTTTATACATCTCAGCAAGCCTATGAGTGAAGTAGGCATCACCATTGTTTTCTTTTCACAGCCTTTAATCTAATTTTTTTTCATTACAATATTCTAATTATCCTCAAACCAGCACACCTTTCTGGACAGTTTGCTGCTGAAGTGGAGGACATGACCAGCTCCATAAATGATTATTGTCATTTGGGCTACCAGTTAGTCAAGCCACATTAGCTGATACTAAATTCAGTCAGCTAAAGTATTATTTATGGCCTAGCTGGTGTAATGTACACCAGGATAGTTGTGAAAGAGAATTGGCCCATTCATTGCACTTGGGCTTGACTCTGACAAGGGTGCAAAGCTCACAGACCCTCTCTTACATGTGCCATATATAAAGGACATATAGCCCAAGTAGATGCAAAGCCAAACTGTGATGTGACATTAATGCATGTAACAACTGTCAGAGGTTTCAGGCCAGAAAGCAGACATAAATGCAACTTTTACATATAGAGATACTACTAAAACCTTTATGGTTTCAGAAGCATAGATCCTGATTAACGTAAATCCAGTCTATGAGCTGTGTAAAACTGTAATGGAAGATTGAAAGTAACTTTTGACATTCCTGACAGGAACTGTTGTGTGAATCTGATAAGACAAAATCAGAGCAAAGATGAGTTCTAACATGACCAGCTTTTAAAGTGAAACATTTTTTTTTTTCATACACATGTGTGTATTTTCTATTTACTCATCTATTTTGGACAGATGTTACGAGTAAAAACAACCATCATGTTGCTGTGGAAACCAAAATAATGGTGCAATCTTCTGAGAAAGTGTGACATGTAGAATTAACACCACTGAATTGAATTTAATAACACTGTGCAACATCAACCTTAGCCTTAAATCAATACTTAATTTTCTTGGTCATCTTACAGATTAGCTGTAGTCATTATATCTCCAGGGAATGCCAACCATGCCATGGAGGGTCAGGGTACTTAAGTGATATTTTACAGGACCTTCTAACAGTCAAATCTTAAAATATCCTTTCAAGTTGCATAACTAAAGCTTTGATAAATATTTTTTTTATGCTCTGAAGTTATCCCTCATGTTCTGTAGTAAATAAAACAGTCAACTTTACCCACTTAAGCTCATTGATACTTATAACACATACATAATTTCTAAGCCTAGACTAAAGTAACCTACTTTGAGAGAGCAACAAAAATAATACTCTCCAATGTGCCTGCATAAAAATAAGAATCTACAAACATTGCTTTCCCAGAAAACTAATTTCAAATGGAAGCCAGAGCTTCACTTTAGATTACTCATAGAGAAATTCTACTGCTCAAAGTTCTTCCATATTCAATTTCGATGCAGTTTTTACTTGGAAGTATCTCACAATTACAAGGAAAATGAAAATAAGAAACAGAATGCATTATAAAATGCACTTTCACCCTTGCTTTGAAGAAAAATATTTGTGAAAATCCACCGTCACAGCAATAGAGATGGAACTACTTTGATGATTTTCTCCTGAGGCAGCATGTAGGTACTGCAGAGAAGATAACTGCATACCAGGGGATCACCAGATTACACCAAGTGGAGTATCATCGTCAGATATTCATACAATGTTGCTACCAGACCTAGGACCCACCAGTTAACTTTACCAAATATATAAGGTCTTTCAGCTAAGAAGCATGGTACCTTGATGCCAGGGCTGAGATGCCTGCTGTTGCAAAAGGAAGCGTGAATCCATCGTGCCAATTTATACATGGGTAAGCATCATAGAGTCTATTCAGACTGCACAAATGTTCCCTGTCAGGGACCCATGCATTTCAGAGAATTGTGCCAGTACTAAATATGCCAGGAATGAAATCACTAAAATGAACACAAGCTTGATTAAGGAGAGCCCTACAGCATCTGCATTTAAGAAACTTAATGCTATGCTGGTTTGGGAGTTATGCCCCTCCCCCCNATACAGAAACACAACACCCCTCCCAGAAATCAGTCTCCAGGAGGGGCTCCCAACTACCCTTCCACATTCTCCCCACCCCTATACCTTACCCCAGGGTTTGCCTTACATGCAAGGTGAGTTTGGAGGATCGGCCAGGGGTGTTAGAAGGAAGGTGGTTGGTTGGGTTATTCAGCAGAGAGAAGGCAAGAAGCTAGACAGTCTGAGAGTGTCTGAGCCCAAATGTCTTATTCATGTTTTGTGTTCTTATTCTTATCCATCTCAGCAAGCCTATGAGTGAACTAGACATCACCATTGTTTTTCTTTCACAGCTTATAGTGTAATTTTCTCTATTAAAATATTCCAATTAGCCTCAAACCAGCACAAATGCCATGAGTGGAATTTCCACAGTCTACAGCCCATTATGTATCTGAACAAAGCTGTTTCCTCCTCAGGGATTTATAAATTTGCCAAATTATTCTTGCATAGACCAGCACAAACAAACATTTGTGCAGAATGAATGCTTCGTGGTGCAAGGAGCAAGGATTGCACCAAGGAGCAAGGATTGCACTCAGTAACTAACATCACAAACTGACCAAGATAAGTTATGTCATGGCAGAAGATCAACTTTCTAGTTTTGCCTTTGCCAGTAGACTGACTTCATACATGGTATTAGTGGAGTTTAGTGCGTTCTGTAAAAGAAAAAGTGAAAGGGCCTGCTAGGAAGTTAACACCTGCTGTACAGGTTTGGCCAATGACAATCACTTCACAGCAAATTCTTAGGAAGATACTTATGACAACATGTCACAGAAGGTTCTTTTTTATATTACACTTGATTTCTAGCAATCAGTGATGTATTTCTTTTTTATATTACACTTGATTTCTAGCAATCAGTGATTTATTTCTTTTTTATATTACACTTGATTTCTAGCAATCAGTGATTTATTTCTTTTTTATATTACACTTGATTTCTAGCAATCAGAGATTTATTAATTGCCTGTTAGAGACATTTTAAAGCTAAACTTAACATTATTGACATATGGATATGGTTCATGAATGCAGACGTCAGGGATCTAGTAGAATGCTACAGGGATCATTGATGGGTTTGTATACAGAGATTGCACTGTACCTACTGGTCTATCTGTAATTGTTGGGTAGGGACTTCAGTCTCTTATTTGCATATGCTATAAAATTACCCTCAAAAAAGTATTCCAAATTGTCAGCATAAGAATATTTTGATCCTCCATCAGTTTGGCAAGAAAAGAAGAGAAATAACAAAAGAGAGAGCAGATGGTAGAAGAAATAACCAACATGTTGTATGCAACAGTGAAGGAAGATGGGAATCTTGTAGGAACAAAATATGTTTTTTTAAAAAATGGTAGGCAAAGAAAATCTTTAGTTCCATACTTCAGACACTGTGAACCTCCAGAACTCAGAAACAACTTAGAAATAAGTTCGATATACAGTTCTGGAACCCGCAACACAAGAAGGACATTCAACTGTGGAGTGAGTCCAGAGGAGGGCCATGAAGATACTCAGAGGGCTGGAGCACCTCTCCTATGAGGACAAGCTATGAGAGTTGGGGCTCTTCAGCCTGGAGAAGAGAAAGCTTTGAGGAGACCTTGTAATAGCCTTCCATTATCTGAAAGGGGCCTACACAGGGCTGGGGAGGGACTATTGACAAGGTCTTTCAATGACAGGACCAAGGGGCAATGGGTTTAAACTGGAAGAGGGGAGATTTAAACTGCATGTTAGGAGGAAGTTCTTTCCAGTGAGGATGGTGAGGCACTGGCACAGGTTGCCCAGGGAGGTTGTGGATGCTCCCTCCCTGAAGGTGTTCAAGGCCAGGTTTGATGAGGCCTTGAGTGAGCTGTACTAGTGGGAGGTGTCCCTGCCTATGGCAGGGGGTTGGAACTAGATGATCTTTGAGGTCCCTTCCAACCTTACCATTCTATGATTCTATTATATTTTTCTGTGTTTCTTTCTACTATTGAAAATGTTAAAACCTGATCCATAGAGCTTAGTGCCTTTGACTGCAAGAAGTTATTTAACTTATTCATGCTACATTTACTTTTTATATTCAGCCTTGAGTAACCATGAGAACAGCTGGCTATACTGCCGCAAAAGGAGTACAAAATTTGTGAGAGCTCCTACAGCCTCGGGAGGCAAATATCAGTGCTGGATGGGTAGTGCACACAAGTGTGCATGAAAAGGTTTTGAAGGCTAAGGCACATTATATAATGTGCAAGCACTCATATTTCAGGTAAGTCTCAGCTGAGGGATGTTCTTCTTTCATGTGCCTAGAAGGTTATATCCAAAGACACTTTAATGTTGGCAACAGTGTAGCCTCAGTGGAACACAGTCTTCATTTACTGTATTTCAATGTTGTAGCTAAGGGATTTTTCTTAAATATTCATTGTTCTTTCAACCAAATCACTATTTACAGAATTTATTTGGGCTTTAGTACCTTCAAGAATCTACTTTTTTTCCCCCCCCCAGGTATGCTGTGCTGTCTGCTGTGTGAAGTGAATGAATAATCAGTACAGTTTCCATTTCAAACTTTCAAACATTTGAAAGAAATCAAATACCATCTTGTTCTTTAGAGTCAAGATGAAGATCCAAACTGTGTAAATTACATGCCAGTAAAAGGGGGATAACTATGGGTGTGGGCATCCAGTCAGATCTGCGGAGTTCTATTATTGACATTTGGAAAGGAATCAATGTACATATTGCAGTGCCTGAGACTAATGGCAGACAGTAGCAACCCTGGGTCAAAAAAGGGCAGAGATTATAACCAATTAAAGGGAAAAAAATACTTTCTAATGTGTCTTAATTGTGTTTGAATTTTTAGGTAATTCCTCTTTTACTTGTCTTTACATTTTTAAGCCTAGAAACAAATAGCACAGCAGAGGAGAAGCAATTTCACAGCACTCAGTACTTATGAAACTAAATTGTTTTAAGTCAATATTCTTCCTAGGCAATGGGCATTAAATGTAAATGTATTATTTGAAAACATATTACAAACTACTTGAATAAAGAATATCCAAAATTCATCTCTTATACAGAAGAAATGACTGGGAAAATGGCAGCCTTCACCAAGACATTGAGGAGGACTGATCATTAAAATTAATATATGACCTTAGCACTACTGAAATATGTAAGAAATGCACTGCCTTAAAACAATGAATTTTATCATGCTTTCAAATCCATATTAGATAATGTTATAGACAAACTAAACAGAGAAACTAGAAAAGTGTGTCTCAGCATCCATCCTGTTATATTCAGACAGCTCATTAAGCAAATGCAAATGCACAAATGTACTTGAACATATTTCAGAGAAACGGAGACAGCACAAACCACAACTTCTCAGTTCAACATTGTGGCTGGAATAAAAGTTCTCCAGTATCCCTGAAAGTGGACACCTGACTCTCTTCTGAAAGCAATGTACATGAAGAGAACTAAGCTAAGGTTGGATCCTTAAGAATCATAAAATGCTAAGGTTGGATCCTCAAGGATCATCCAGTTCCAATTCCCACTACTACAGGTTACTCAAGACCTCATCCAACCTGGCCTTCAACACCTCCAGGGAGGGAGCAGCCACAACCTCCCTGGGCAACCCGTGCCAGCACCTCACCACCCTCACCGGAAAGAACTTCCTCCTAACATCCAGTCTAAATCTCCCCTCTGCCAGTTTAAACCCATTGCCCCTTGTCCTGTCATTACAAGACCTTGTCAGTAGTCCCTCCCCAGCCTTCCTGTAGTCCCCCTTCAGATACTGGAAGGCTACTCTAAGATCTCTTCAAAGCCTTCTCTTCTCCAGGCTGAAGAGCCCAAACTCTCTCAGCCTGTCCTCATAGCAGAGCTGCTCCAGCCCTCTGATCATCTTTGTGGCCCTCCTCTGGACCCACTCCAACACTTGTATGTCCTTCCTGTGCTGGGGGCTCCAGAACTGCACACAGTACTACAGGTGGGGTCTAAGGAGAGCAGAGTAAAGGGGCAGAATCCCCTCCCTTGCCCTGCTGGCCACACTGCTCTTGATGCAGCCCAGGAGAGTGCCAAAACCAGTAAAGATTTGGAAATCAGGTTTCAGACTGATTCTAAAAAGATGCTAAACAGAGATGCAAGAGAGATGGAGACTGGAGATGGACTTTGAAAAGTAAGACTGTCAAAAAATCCTTCAGTAAGTAACAGCTCTGAAAGCACAGAAAATGAAACTTGGATGTTTGGAATGGATCCAACCACAATGTCCAAGTTGCAGAGGGTGAAAGTGAGGACTGGGAGCAGGCAAATCTGCCTACTATAGTAGAAGATGATGTTTATGAGCTCCTAAGAAACCTGAATGTGCACAAGTCCATGGGGCCTGATGAGATCCACCCACGGGTCCTGAGGGAACTGGCAGATGAAGTTGCCAAACCACTGTGCATCATATTTGAAAAGCAAATATGGCAGAGGGGAGATTTAGACTAGATGTTAGGAGGAAGTTCTTTACAGTAAGGGTGGTGAGGCACTGGAACAGGTTGCCCAGGGAGGTTGTGGATGCTCCCTCCCTGGATGTGTTCAAGGCCAGATTGGATGAGGCCTTGAGTAACCTGTACTAGTGGGAGGTGTCCCTGCCTATGGCAGGGGGTTGGAACTAGATGATCCTTGAGGTCCCTTCCAACCTTACCATTCTATGATTCTATGATTCTATGATTCTATGATTCTATGATTCTATCATGAGTTGAAGACACAGAAAATTCTCTCATTCAATCTGATGGTTAAAAGGAATTTTTCTACCAGTTGGAAAATTCTTTAATTTGGAGGTAGATTTTAACAACCTCCTTGACTCTTCAATGCTGTTATAATTTTGGTTAAATTTTAGCCAACCCTGTCTCTAGGTAGGGTAGATATTCCTTTTCTCTTCTTTGTTTTCCATGTTTCACTTGCAGTACATTGGTATCCACTACCATTACTCACTCTACACATATACTGCGACAGGTGAGCTGTAAACTAAAACTATCTCTGCTTTTATACTGTTTCTTTCTTGTATAAGTGAGGAGCCTTATTCTGAGCAAAGCACTTTTCTTTCCATCTGACCCAGATTCATCCACAATGCAAGCTGTAATGTGCACAATATCCTACTAAAATGCAGGGGCAATATGAGTGGAGTCACTGCTGTTTTGTCCGCCTGTCATTCTAATCCTAAGAGTTTTCTGCTTTTCCTTTTCCCTCTGGATTTTTCAGTTCTCCAAATCACTGCTATTCGACCTGTGACACTCACAATGAGGAGCAGGGTCTACTTGGCAATATGCATGCTTCCCAAGAAACCTGAAGTGAGGTAGCCAAACACTCATCAGGGAACAGGGTTTGTAAGGTAAAAGGCAATTGCCAAGGCACCGAGATGATCTACATATTTTTTAGTTCATACACGCATGTATTTCAAAGTCTACTCTCTATTTGACCCACATGGGCAAGTATTCATGCAAAAGGAAACTATCTGTTCTATTGTTGATAAATTCTACTTGAGTAATTCTCAGGGCTCAAACTAAGGGCCATCCCATGTGCCTGGCAGCCAAAGACATTTAACTTCTGGCAGCAGCACAGTTATTTGTCTGCAAAATCAATAATTAATAGGGGAAAGAGAGACTGCATAAAACTAAGAGTAAAAGAAAACCAGTAAAATCTCTAAAATACAAATACAGGAAATAAAGCACTCTTTCTTTTATTGTGCTGAAAATTTAAATCAAAGATACTTACACCCAGTAGTCAGTTTAATAGCAATAAATCACCAAGATTACAGTTCTGCATAGCGTGCAAGTACTGAGGTATTACCTAGCTGCCTCAGCAAGTAGTTTTTCTGTGAGGGCAAATAAGCAGGTAAATAAGGAATGTTTAAGATTGAAGAGTACTTTGAAACTAGCTGATTTAATTCCTATTTTCCTTGCCTTCAACTGACCCTGTCAGTATCTCCATAGGAGACCTCTAATTGATTCACTGTGATCCCATTTGGTTGTGTTAAACACCTTTCCTACTCGAAGATCACAGAAAACAGCAGAGTCACTTGGTTTCAGGAAAGAAAGGCAAAGTGTCAGGGAATTAGTAGTGGTGTCCAAGTTTCAGCATGGAAAGCTCCAGCCCACAGTGACCTCGTGGACAGCCAGATTTGTGGAGCCCTACAAACAATCTAACAACAGCATTGCAAAGGTTCTCCTCTATCCTACATCTGCGTGGAATGATGTAGCACAAGCTCCACATGTAAAAATTCACCATGCTCATTGCCTTTTTGAAAGTATTTTTCTTCATATGAACAATGATCCAGCTCAGAGCTACTAATGATTTTCAGAGTCTCATGTTCCATTTGAAATTGTTTTGTCCAACATAATAAGAAATTAAATAACATGAAAAATAAACAATTTAGCAAAACTGCAGGCAAGGAAAATACTGGCGCATTGTATACTGATGACCCAGGTTTCAGACAGCAAAAAACTAAATGATTGCCTCCAGGAGAATCCCTGGAGGGAAGGAAAAGGTAGATAGCCAATTTCAGATACTTGGTGTCGAAGCTTGCCACAGAAGTTTGTCTCCAACTGCTTCTCTACACTGCTTTCTTTGCATTCAAGCAAACATGACGGTCTGCTCTTGGAACAGGAGGCTGTGATTCAGACACTCCTTGGGTGCCTACACCTGTGCCAACCAGAGGCAGTGCCTGCCACCTTCACAACTGAGCCTGCACAAACAAATGAGAAGCAGCAGTCACCTAGGTTATTGAAGCAGCAGAGTATTGGGGGCTCTCATCACTTTGCAACCACTATAAAGCTATGCGCAGGTTTGCCAAGAATAACTCAGCTAAACTGGATTCCTAATGCACCTGCGCTGTCACACGAGCAAGAGTGTGATCCACTCTGCTATGGGACCACTTCTAACAACTGTCCCTAGGCAGGGAATGCAGAAGAATTTAAGAATAAAAGGTACCACCACAAGCTGTTGGTGTGCACCTGCCACCAAGAACACATTGACCACATCATTGACATTGGCCACTGGAACTTAGAGTGGTGATACATCACATCCGTTACTCCTGATCTGATCTTACTCCACTCTCTGTGGCATGTACTAGGTAATAGCCTCACCTGCTTTAAAACCCATTGTGTGATCAAAATGACCTGCAGAAATCTGTAATTAATAAATCTGTAATCTTTCTAGCCATTTCAGTGTCATGATGCTTCACCTCACTCCTTAGACATTCTTAAAGAACCTCCAGTAAACTCTTCCTCTGAGGTCAGATCACAACATTCAGCCTATACTTCATGCCATCCAGGGTGTAAGTATAAAAGAGAAGGGGAGGATACAAGTAATAGGAAGAACTAAGGTATCTCTACACCAGGTTTGCCATGGATGGAATTTCATGACCAGGGGAAGTTTAGGCTGGAGGTGAGGAGAAAGTTCTTCACTGAGAGAGTCATTGGCTACTGGAATGGGCTGCCCAGGGAGGTGGTGGAGACAGCATCCCTGGAGGTGTTCAAGGTGGGTTTGGACACGGCACTTGGTGCCATGGTCTAGTCTTGAGGTCTGTGGTAACGGGTTGGACTTGATGATCTTTGAGGTCTCTTCTAACCCTGGTGATACTGTGATACTGTGATTATTGTTTCCTCAGGCTACCTTAAGTTTTCAAGCAATGGTCGAAAGATGGTATAAAGGTGAAGAGAGTGCACGCCACATCTTACTTGAGCTTAAAATCCTTTTTCATAAGCTGCACTGCATTAACCTTGTAAGTATGAAACAGATGCAGTCATACAATTAAACAAAATCTACTCTTTTAACTCATGCAAGCAACCTCAAATGTTATTGGCTATTCTGCCAGGTGGCAGTGCTTCACAGACCAGTTAGCTTATATATCATCCAGAGTGGGTAAAGCATCATCTCTAAAGGATGGCTGCTTGGCCATGTCATGCAAGCTAGTTTCAGGCTGTGCGTTAAGGACAAAACAAGAGCCACCAGTTTCAGAGGAACTGCTGTTGTAAGTACAGTGAGCAGAATACTTCATGTCTGAAGTCTCTTTTGTTTGCAGTAAGATACTTACGGTGCCACCAATAGGCTAGACACTAAATAGGGTAACAAGAAAGGCACAGGAAAGCTTACATTTCAAAGAGAAAAAGAAAGGATGAAAGATAATTATTCACAGGGACTTGTGTCTTGATCATGGTCTGTCTCCAGTGATGCAGATGTAGATGTCTCTATTTCTGCAAGCAGAAATTATCTCTTGATGATGCAAATTTTGACCACCAGTTTTGCCCAGATCTCACTCACACTCTAACAGAGGGTGGTCTGGCAGAGAAGCATATAAATAGTAAGGAAAAGATTGTGGTCAAAGCAATCAGTGTGAAAGTCTGGGCTGCAAAAAACTATGTGGTGATTATTTGCAATATCTAACATGTTCCAGATAATGCTAATGCTGCACTGGCTCCAGACAGCACCAAAATGTTGCAGGTGCAAAAATAGTACAAGCTCATCCTCAATTTCTTTTGGCAAAACTAAATCAGAGAAAAGAGGGGACACATTTTCTAAGTACAGTACTGTGCTGGTTTGAGGCTAATTACAATATTTTAATGAAAAAAATTAGATTATAGGCTGTGAAAAGAAAACAGTGATGATGTCTACTTCACTCATGGCTTACTGAGATACATAAAAACAAGGACACAAATATAGATAAAGGAGAAAGTCTCTTGCTCTCTCTGGGAGTCAGTGTTGTCTTTCTACTGTGTAACCCAAATAATTCTGTTTCTAACCCCCCTTGCTGATCCTCCAAACTCACCTTGCATGTAAGGCAGACCCTGGGGTAAGGTAGAAGGGTGGAAAGAAGGTGGAAGGGTGTTTGGGAGCCCCTCCTGGGGACTCTGATTTCTGGGAGGGGTGTTGTGTTTCTGTATCACCTTTAACTAGTAGATTTCTGTAAATATTCCTGTGTATTGTGTATACATCTGCTTCTAAATTGTGCTAAGCTGTAAATAGAGTTTCCTTCCTTACTTTCCAGTCAGCTGAGCCTAGTCTGGGTGATTTTCATAGAGGAGGGGGGCAGGTAACTCCCAAACCATCACAAGTGCCCAGATGATGACTGCTCCCATTTTGATACTGCAATGTTTAAACAGCCATTTATTTATAATGAAATATGTAAAACTTAACCGAATTATTCATTAGACAGGTCACTGATTCTGTTCCTCTGTTCCCCTTAGAGAAAGTCATCTGATGCCAGCTATTAAATTACATGTAGTAGAAGGAAAGTTCTTAAGTTACCTAGCAAATGTCAATGTATGAGGTAGATTTCCAACAGTGGGCAAAGCACCTTTACCTTGGACTTAATGCAGTTTTATAGGAGCATGCTTTATTTGTCATCTCCAAAAATACAAAATTTGCAGCTGCAAGAGTCAACATAAATATTCAAACTGTTAATGCATTAACACAAGTGGCAGTAGCAGATCGCAGAGCTTAGCATAAAATCACAAATAACTAAATGCGGTGTAGCATTTTGCTTCTCCAGGCAATCAGAACCACGCATAACATTATAGTGCAGCTGGTTAGTAGCTCATGCCGTGTAATTTGTGTCTCCTTAATGAACAAGAAGAACTTTGAAGCAGTTTCTAAAGAAATATGACTTTGGTCCTATGGTATCCATCTTAGGCTTTCCTTGTCTTGTCTCCAAGCATATTTCTGACAATCAAAGTAATGGCATCTGTAGATTATTATGTATATTTCCACTTCTAGCATACAATGTGAAAAATAGATGTTATTCCACGGCTTTGTGCAGCTGTGCAGTGAATATTTTAGAAGGGCAAACACTAGAGGGTATGAGACTATTCCCATCAGCAAATTAATAGTTTGCACACTGGGAGCAGTGCAAAAGAAAAGTGCGATAAAGATTTCTCCATTAGGGTGATCAGGCAATACTCGTACACTTGGCTTGTTGTGAGAGGTGATACTGTCCTGGTAACAACCTTATTATCTGTCTCTTTTTGATCCAGAACCATAAAACTCTCATCCCTCCATGTAATTTCTGATATGCTCAGTAGCCCTGATAATTGAACTACACTCCTAGGACTTCTTTAGCATGCTAAGATACCTTACCAGCTAATGACTGGCAATTAAAGTCTGCAATATGAATAGGAAAAAGAATTACATTAATTAATCATGAGTATATTAGATAAGCAAAAAATAACCTTTAGAGATGATGCTTTACCCACTCTGGATGATATACAAGCTAAAATAACCTTGTGCTGTGGTGCAGAACCAAAAATTTCAAATATATATATAGTTTATATATATATAATATATATTATTTATAGAGATTATTTTATATAGCATATAGATATTGTAAATATATTTAGTATAATTCATATATTTATTATTTTATTAGTATATATTTACTATAGTAAATATATTTAAAAGTTTATTATAGAAATATGTCTTCATTATATAAATACATATTATATTATATATATTATTTAGACTAGATGTTAGGAGGAAGTTCTTTACAGNCAAGCTAAAATAACCTTGTGCTGTGGTGCAGAACCAAAAATTTCAAATATATATATAGTTTATATATATATATAATATATATTATTTATAGAGATTATTTTATATAGCATATAGATATTGTAAATATATTTAGTATAATTCATATATATATTATTTTTATTACTATATATTTACTATAGTATATATATTTAAAAGTTTATTATATAAATATGTCTTCATTATATAAATACATATTATATCTAGATATTTCTATATGTGCTATATAAATATGATAAAAGAACAGGGTATAAAAATGATTCTTAAAACTGGACGCTGGTAGGGGTTCTCATACAGAAAATAAATCATGTGCATCTTCCTAGGATTTAGATGTGAAAAAGCTGCCTGGAGCTATGATAGCAGCTGAATGCTTCATTCTGTGAAGAGCTAATATTTTCAGCAACAGCAACTGCACTTCATGGAGATCAGATAAATCACTACAATAAATATGAGCTACAGAAGAGGAGACAGTATGTTTTCTTAATTTATTCGTTCATCTATTCATAATATACATTGATGCGTTGACGTTAAGGCATAGAAAACACAAAAAGAAACAGACAGGTGTCTGGGCCTGTAGAGCTCTTGTTTTGTCGTGGCCATTAAATTCTAACAATAGACCTGAGATGAAATTATTCCCTCCCATTTCCAGAAATGTGATATGAAAACATTCTGTTCTGGAACAAAAACATAAAAGGTGAATTAATTGCCTCGCCAAGCCGTTGTATAGACTCTTTGAAAAACATGTTGAAGACATACACTATTCACAGAACACCCTGGAGATCAATGTGTTATGCTTAGGCAGTAATGTATTTTATGCTGGCCACAGCATTACCAGTCAGTTAAGTATTTTCTCAGTTACACTCTTGAGAATTTTGCAAGTAATTAATGATCATGAAAAATGAGAAGAGTCATTGCAAGTAATACACTTTTTTTTTTTTTTCCAAGATATGTCATTATTCGGGTTTGTCATAAAGCAGCACCTGTGATGTTAAAAACTTCCACACTAAGGACTATAGGCTCAGGAAATAAATCTACAGAGGGACTGAAGCACTGAAATATGAAATCCGTTGTCAGCCACATTTCACAAACCCATGACAGTCTGTGTACAACCAGACACTTTTCAGAGGAGCTTTACTGGAAGAGCAAGCTGTCTAAAATCAAGAAACAAGCAGGATTAGACATAGCAATACAATTAGTTACAAGAGGTGTGGAAGAGGATAATGGACCTAAGCATCCTCAGCAATACTGTAAATATAAATTGGAGTAAGGGCTTGAGTTCAGGTCTGAGTGTGTTTTATAAGTTGGAGCAGCTATGTGCTGGTTTGAGGCTGCCAAGGTCCGGAGAACAGACATTAACAGTATCTCTGTCCAGAGGAGCAAGATTTGTTCTTTCAGATTTCTATGTTGTGAAATTAAGGTGCAAACGAGACCAGATACGACCACAGAACTATTTATTAAAGGATAAAGTTGAATAAAACAGAGGGAGAGAGGAAGGAGAGGAGAGAGGGAACAACAGAGAAAAAGAGAAGAGCAGGGAAGGAAAAGAGCAGGGATTATATTACCATCAACTGGAGATGGTGGGGAGAGAGAGAGAGACAGATGTGTGCCTGGCCCATGGATGTTCTTCAGTGCGGTTGCTCTGCAGGAGTTGTTGCTTGAGTTCTTCTAGTGGAGGTGCCCCGGCAATGATGGTCTGGTGGAGGTGCACAGAGGAGGTGTACACGATGGAGGTGCACCCTTTTGCAGGCATTGCTTATGTCTTTTTATATAGTTTGTTAGGCCGTTGTCCAGGTGCAGTTCCCCGGGAAATTTTCCTGTGTATTCTCATGTTTGCAGAGACCTCTGTCCCCTCTGTCCCCTCCCTGTGCCACTTACCTTTCCGTACCCCAAATACACAGAAGCCTTTTCTCTTTGGGGTAGCTGGTGTGAAGTATCACATCCTGGGCATTCAAGCTGGGCTGGAGTCCTGGAATTCCACAAAGACACTCCATCTCTGTTGATTAGCATTCCTAAGCTCTCAGGCAGGAATCTGGGCCAAGTCCATAAAGGTGCTGTTTGCATCCCTGAGCTTTGCCAGGAATCCAGGCAATCTTTAACAAAGGCAATCTTTATCTTTGTTGATTTGAACAAGGGAGAGAGGATCAGACTCTCACAGAGGTTAATTGGAATATTATAATGAGAGAAATTAGATCATTGGCTGTGAAAAGAAAATAATAACGATGTCTATATTACCCACCGGTTTTGGTTAGAGATATAAAACCAAGAAACAATAACAAAGTTTCTCAGTCTCTGGCTGCTGTTTGCCATGTTAACTGTCTCTGCTTGAATCTGCTTGAATTAGATTGAACCCAATCTAACCATTCTTCTTCTGTGATGGTTTGGGAGTTCCCCACCCTCCCACACTTTGTAAAATCACTCAGACTAGACTCAGCTAGCTTGAAGCTGGCTCTATTTACAGCTCAACACAATATACAAACAGATATATACACAATATACATGAACATTTACAGAAGTATACAAGTTAAAGGTAATACAGAAAGACAACACTCCTGCCAGAAATCAGAGTCCCCAGCAGGGACTCCCAACCACCCTTCTACCTTCTTCCCACCCCTCTACCTTACCCCAGGGTTTGCCTTATGCAGAAGGTGAGTTTGGAGGATCGGCCAGGGGGGTTAGAAGAAGAGTGGTTAGTGGGGTTACTCAACAGAGAGGAGAGGATCCACTGGGTCCCAGAGAGAGATCGAGAAAGACTGCCTTATCTATGTTTTTGTTCTTGTTCTTCTACATCTCAGCAAGCCTGTGAGTGAAGTAGACATCATCATTGTTTTATTTTCACAGCCTATAATAACATTTTCTCTATTAAAATATTCCGATTAGCCTCAAACCAGCATATACTCTCATCAAATTTTTGCTTCTCACCCCTGCACGTAATCCTTCTGAAGTAAGGGAGGGGGTGGGAATAAGGAGGGGAGATAGTTCAGAGTCCTCCTGGGTGGTTCTGCTGTTCAGGAGGGGTTTTGAATTTCTGGATTAGTTTTAACTTGTATATCATTATATATAGTTGTAAATATCTGTATATATTGTGTATATATGCTTGTAAATTTGTGCTACGCTGTAAAATATAGCTTCATCCTTAACTTCCAGCTCTCTGAGCTAGTCTGGTGAATCTCATGGGGAGGTGAAAACTCCCCAACCGCTACAAGCTACAACATAGAAAGCCAAATCCTGTCTCTATACTGCCATGCAGAGTGTGACCTTGAGGACAAATTCAATCATAGAATCATAGAACAGTAAGGTTGGAAGGGACCTCAAGGATCATCTACTTCCAACCCCCTGCCATAGGCAGGAACACCTTCCACTAGTATCACAGTATCACAGTATCACAGTATCGCAAGGGTTGGAAGAGACCTCAGAGATCATCAAGTCCAACCCATCACCACAGCCCTCAAGATTAGACCATGGCACTAAGTGCCATGTCCAAACGTGCCTTGAACGCCTCCAGGGACGGTGACTCCACCACCTCCCTGGGCAGCCCATTCCAGTGACAAATTACTCTCTCAGTGAAGAACTTCCTCCTCACCTCCAGCCTAAACTTGCCCTGGCATAGCCTGAGACTGTCCTCTTGTTCTGTCACTGGTTGCCTGAGAGAAGAAGGTAACCTCCTCCTGGCCACAACCACCCTTCAGGTAGTTGTAGACAGCAATAAGGTCCCCCCTGAGCCTCCCCCTTGAGTGTACAGGTGGTACACTCAAGGTCTCGTCCAACCTGGCCTTGAACACCTCCAGGGAGGGAGCAGCCAGAACCTCCCGCCACTGCCACGCTGTCTCTTGAAAATCTGGATCACTGTTCAATCTATGTGTTCTGTTGTGTCCTAGAGAACTCCTGGGTTCTGTGAGAGCTGAGATGGTTTTACCCAAGCAAATGGAGCAGTTCACAGTGATCCACCTCTGAGTTGCTTCTCTCCTTTTTAATCCTTTGACAAATGTTATACAATAAAGGTGATGATTAGTAACAATAGTTCCTATGAAATCAGTCTAGAAAACTCGTTCATGTTACACTTCACTTACGTCAAAGAAATACTGGCATGGAGTTAAGCTAACAAGAGTTACCTGCACAGAAACACTTTTATAACCTGACTTGAAACAGAGCAGATCATGAGCCTCTTTCTTTAGAGAGATGAAAAGATATTCAAGGCGCTGGTTTGAAGAAATCTCTGTAATCGGTCTAGACATTGCTTTTTCAGTTGATTCAGGCACAAACTTAAAAAGATCACTAACAATCAGCAGGTATTCAGGAAATGCATGGAAAGCATCTCACTTGGTTGCTCATAATACATAACTGTTACATATTGACCAGCAGCATGCGTTCTTCCCAGGAATGTTCACTGAGATAATAGTCTCTTTTTCTACAGGTAGCATCATTGACAGAAAACAGATCTGGACAAAGGGCCTACACATTACATCATAAATGATGAGAGGAACAGTAATAAAGCCATTCTTCTGAGAAGGGCAGCCAGGAACCAGCAGTACAGGTGAGGGCTGAGCCAGCAGCTGAATGGATCTCAGTTTGCCATGCCCAACCCAACACGTGCCATCCAACAGGGTCTCAGAATAGTGGGCAGCACCAGGGGCCAGGAATGGGGGTCAGGGGCAAACAGTGTGAACAATGAACAAGTATTGGGGCCCAGTTGGGCTGTCACATCAGCAGCGGCAGCAGAAAAGCCTGGGCACAGACATATTCATGACATAGTTCAACAGAGGGCTGGATGCTCAGGATTGAGTTGAAATGGGGCTCTTGTATCATATGAAAAGGGATGCATAGGTGGGATGCATGAGCTGCCTCTTCAGTGAGGCAGTTCATGGCAGGTAGGATCTGTGGATGCACTCGTGCACCTAACTAGAACTATCTCTGGTGAAACTTGGGAGGTTGTGACTTTGAAAACTGTAAATTTCCTTGGTAGCCTCTGGCTTTCTGCTCTTTCTTGCTGAAAGGATAATGGAGTTACCAGGAAATGTATGCAAGGCATGAAAATAAAAATCAGACACCAGTTCAGGTGCTCCTGCAAAGTCTGACAAATAAGAAAACAGCAGCGTGAATTGCTTCTTTGCCTTTTTTACCTCTTTAATGCCATATCTGCACTGAAAATTTACATAGAGAAACTTGGGAAATTCTACCACTAATTTTTATCATCCAGGTTTTATATATATACACACACATATATATGTGCATATATATATATATATATATATATANGTGTGTATATATATATATATATATATGTTTTTTATAGCTAAAAGTACCATTTATATAGGCCATTTGAAAGGTGATCAAGGTTTTAGAAGGAATCAGGGTCTAAGCAAATATTTGAAGAATGGTTAGTCCACAGCAGGACACAGGCACCAGAAGAAAGGCTTTTATTCTGTTAGAGAGCCAAGATTGTTTGATCTTTCCTTTATTTATCTCTCATGAACCACCTTATCTGTAAGGGGATAGAATGATACTTTAACATGTCACATTTCTTGGCTTCCTGAAAAAACATTGATATGTATAATATTTGTGTTTTAACTTGTCTACTGGTTTGGAAAAGAGGCAGTGCATTTTCCTGAGGCCCTCTATATATGTCTTACCTTGAATTTCTGACTACCTTTTGCTGCTTGAAATAGTGACAGCCTGTTTATCCAAGAAAAATATATGGATTAACAAAGATGCTGCCTACCTTATCAAAACTGCAATGGCTAGATCGATGTTAAAGCCTTAGTTTGACCCATGAACTTCTGTCAGGGCACCTATGTAGAAGAGAGGTCACACAGACACAAAGCTCTTCAACAGAGACTCCTTTGTCAAGTGTATTTAGTCATTTACATTCTGACAAGACACATTAATAAACCCATTGTTTAGGTTGTTTTGATCAATAACAATACTTGATGTGATTGTTGATCACTAGGCAGAGATGGGATAGGTTAGAATAGAGAATATAAATGTCTCTAGTAAACTGCCTTGCAAGCACAAGTAGACTTGGGAACAGCAGTAGGAAACCATTTTCTTCTATTTCCAGAGAATGTACCCTGTGTGATAGATGTGTAAAAAAAGGAGGAAAATGTGAAACGGTGCAAGCCATACATTTAAACTGTAATTTTATTAAAAGAAATTACAAGAATGTATAAGATGTAGACCACAAAAGGAGACAAGAAAAAAATGACTTGTGAAAAAATAATTCTTTTCATCATCATGTAGTTACATGAAGCAATGTATTTTAATTGTCTGGATCTGAGAACCTAGATTTCTCCTTTTCCTACTCAACTTTTTAACTGCAGCATTAGGCTGTTGCTTTTTGTTTTGTTGGTTGGTTGGTTGGTTGGTTGGGTTTTGGCGTGCGTTTTTTGAGGCCAAAGATGGCAGGGTACCAGCAGAGTTATGAAGTAAATGCCTTACCATGCCCCTGGCAGGGGTGTGTGTGTGCTCAATCTTACCAGAAAGGGAAAGATAGAAAAATACTCCTGTATTCCCGGTTGTACAGTAAGAATTCTCACCCACAAGATTCGTGAATAAGTACCACAGGGGCCATTGTGAGGGCACAGGAAACCTAAAATAAATCAAGATTAAAGCATAGCAAGTTGGTCTGGGTTGATGAAAAGCTCAACATGAACCTGCAGCGTGCGTGTCCAGCCCAGACAGCAACCGAGTCCTGGGCTGCATCAAGAGCAGTGTGGGCAGCAGGGCAAGGGAGAGGATTCTGCCCCTTTACTCTGCTCTCGTCAGACCCCATCTGGAGTACTGTGTGCAGTTCTGGAGCCCCCAGCACAGGAAGGACATGGAAGTATTGGAGTGGGTCCAGACGAAGGCCTCGAAGATGCTCAGAGGGCTGGAGCAGCTCTCCTATGAGAGAGCCTGGAGAAGAGAAGGCTTTGAGGAGACCTGATAGTAGCCTTCCAGTATCTGAAGGGGACCTACAGGAAGGCTGGGGAGGGACTATTTACAAGGTCTTGCAATGACAAGGGGCAATGGGTTTAAACTGGCAGAGGGGAGATTTAGACTGGATGTTTGGAGGAAGTTCTTTCCAGTGAGGGTGGTGAGACAATGGCACAGGTTGCCCAGGTAGGTTGTGGCTGCTCTCTCCCTGGAGGTGTTCAAGGCCAGGTTGGACAAGGCCTGGAGTGACTTGTTCTAGTGGGAGGTGTCATTCTTTGCCATCAAAGAACTACACTAACTCCATGTTTAAGTTCCCAGATGCACTGCTGATTTTCTGTATTCAGTGAAAAGGTAGCCCAAGATTCACTGGTTAGGAATTGAAGTGAAAAAAGCACCTAAAGTTAAAAAAAAACCACCAAAAACAAAAACAAAAAACCCCAAGACATTCTGTTTCCCTTTATTCTTCTGCATATTTGTAAAGTTATTACTATGACTAGTCAAAATTAATTCTGTTAACTGCAGTAGTGAAATATGGCTTTGCAATATGTAATTGAAACAACACTGAAAACATCCAAACAAAGCATTTTCATGCATTAGGGATTAGTTTAAAAATCTAGATATACATAAATCCATGGGTTCTGATGGGATGGACCTACAGGTGCTGAGGGAGCTGGTGGAGTCATTGCTAGTCCACACTCTTCATCACCTTTGGTGACCTATGGGGAACAGGAGAGGTGTCTGAAGACTGGAGGAAAGCCAGTCTTCAAAAAGGTCAATAAGGAGTTCCAGTGTAACTACAGACCAGTCAGCCTCACCTCCATCCCTAAGAAGGTGGAGGGTAACTTATTTTCAGTGCTGCCATATCAAGGATATGAAGGTCACTGGGAGAAGTCAGCATGGTTTTACCAAAGAGAAGTCATGTTTTACCAACAAGATAGCCTTTTATGAGGACATAACCAAGGGCATAGATGATGGTAGAGCAGTGGATGGGGTTTATCCTGATTTCCATAAATCATTTGACATTGTCTCACACAGCATCCTTGCAGTTAAACTGAGGCAGTGTGGCCTGGAGGATCAGGTAGTGAGGTGCATTGGGAACTGGTTGAAGGGAAGAAGTCACAGAGTTGTGGTCAATGGGAAAGAGTCTAGTTGAGGGCCTGTAACTAGTGGGGTTCCACAGGGGTCAGTACTGGGACCAGTACTATTCAGTATTTTCACCAACTTGGATGAGGGAACAGAGTGCACTGCCAGCAATTCTGCTGATGACACCAAACTGGAAGGAGTGGCTGACACACCAGAAGGATGTGCTGCTATTTACTGAGACCTAGATAGGCTGGAGAGTTGGAAGGGGAGAAATATAGTGAAATACAATAAGGACAAGTGTAAAGTCTTGCATCTGGGATAGAACAGCCTCATGACCAGTACAGGTTGGGGCTGATCTGTCCGAGAGAAGTTCTGGGGAAAAGGACCTGGGAGTCCTGATGGACAATGGGATGAGGAGGAGCTAACAATGTGCCCTTCTGACCAAGAAGGCAAATCACAGAATCACAGAATCACAGAATGTCAGGGGCTGGAAGGGACCTCGAAAGATCATCTAGCCCAACCCCCTGCTGGAGCAGGATCACCTACACCAGATCATGAAGAAATGCATCCAAGTAGGTCTCAAATTTATCTCCAGAGTGGGAGACTCCACAACCCCCCTGGGCTGCCTGTTCCAGCAGTGTCTGTTTCACCCTCACAGTGAAAACGATTTTCCTTATGTCCACACGGAACCTTCTATGCTCCAGCTTGCACCCACTGCCCCTTGTCCTACCATTGGACATCCGTGAGAAGAACCTGGCTCTGTCCTCCTGACACTCACCCTGTACATATTTACAAATATTAGTGAGATCACCCCTCAGTCTTCTCCGAAACGAAGAGACCCATCTCCCTCAGCCTTTCATCATGAGAGAGAAGTTCCACTCCGTTATCTTTGTGGTTCTGTGATGGACAATTTCAAGCAGTTCCACCTCCACTGAGGGGCCCAGAACTGGACACTTCTGGAGTTCCAGAAGTGGCCTCACGAGTAGAGTAGAGGGGGAGGAGAACCTCTTTTGATCTACTAACCAGACACACATACACACATACAGACACATACTTGCACATCTAAGAATGCCATTTGCTTTGTCCTTATTTGCAGCCAAGAGTATGACAGAAGAATACAGTGCGAGGAAACAGCGATATCTGCAAATAAAGTCCCATCTACTACCAATAGGCACAGCAGAAGTTGATTATCTGCATGAGTTTCCATGGTAAATTACATTAATGAAAAATGCCTCATTTCTGAATTGCATCACAAGAGAGCCATTGTAATGGAAACAACAATGAGATATGTAGGTGATAATATTTTTTCTCCTCCATACAGCAGAATGGGAGGAAGACGTCCCTGTTGTGCAGTAAATGCCAATAGGTGTAGCCAAAGTGTTTATTGTTCTGAAGCCCCCAGGAAATCTGGGTAAAAACTACAGCCAATTTTTCTATTGGCTCATTCAGTAAAATGAATGTTCATTATAACACAGAAATGAAACAATGTAGGGCCATTTTAAATTTAAATATATTTTAGCAAGTAGAGCAAGGATTGCCACATTATTCTCTCTGTAGGGTGTGAGCCACTGTATCAGTTAGCATCTGTTCTTTGCAATTCCTCCAGTCAGAATGCAATGATTTAGTAAATGCACAAAATGCTGTACTTCTGCAAATTATCATTTTTCCTGAGGTGTTTGTTTTGTGCTCATACACAGTAGATGGCACTGGTGGAATAAGAAGTTATGATACATGGCAAGCTTTAGAAGCTCTACAACCTCCAGCACGTTCAGCTGGAGACCCCACAACCTACATGGGCAGTTTGTCCTTGTGTTTGACCAGCCTTACAGGAAACTATTGTTCTTCTGCATTTAAATTGAATTTGCTTTACTGCACTTTGTGTTCATCGTCTCTTGTCTTGTCACTGGATACCAAAGAAAAAAGGCCGAGGTCTCCTTCTATGCAAATATTTATACATATTGATAAAATCTCTCCTTGAATCTTCTCTTCTTCAGATTGAACAGTCCCAGTTAGCTCTGCTTCTCATACCAGATGCTCCAACTCTATAAACATCTTTGATTATAGAGTCTTTTGCTGGACTAACTCCAGTATGTCCATATGTCTCTTGTACTGAGGAGCCTAGAACTCAGCCCAGCACTCCAGATGCTAACTAGAGGAGAAGGATTACTTCCCTTGATATGATGGCAATGTTTTTCCTAATGTAGTTTGTGGGCCTCTCATCTTTCTTTGCTGAAAGTGCATATTGTCTGTCGGGATCCTCTGATGCTTTTCTGCAGAAGAACTTTGCATTTGCCTTTGCTGAACATCATGAAATTCCTGTTTGCCCTCTTCTACAGCCCACTGAGTCCCCTTTGAAAGGTATCTCAACCATCATGTCTAATAACCAATCCTCCAAGTTTTTAATAAAGAGTTGATCTGCTGAGGTTGCACTGTGGACCACCACTCAGGCTATTAATGGGGATGCTAAACAACATTGGCTCCAATATCAATGGTAATATAATGCCAGACACAAGACACACTGAGTTGCTGATGACGACTCTTGGAGTTTGGTATTTAAGCCAGGTTTCAGACCCCTCTATTGTTCATTTATCTAGTCTGTATTTCATCATTCTGTCTAGGAGAGTGTTACATGTGGACCTTGTGGATTGACTTCCCAGCATGACCTTGAACCTACCACATCCTTGCAGCCCTGTGCCTGGGGTGGTTTGGTGAGTCCCAGCTGGGGATGCCCTGACCTATTGGCCCCATGGGGAGATCCCTCCAGTACACATGGAGCCAGTATCCCACAAGGCACTGACACTGAAGAAATTATTTTTATCCAGTTTCCATTGAGGAAAATTAATTATGGCTTTCTTCTGAATTAATGCAGACATCCCCTCCCTCCTTGCTTAGGTGTTAACATCTGTGTTTCCTTGTTTTTAACATATTTTTCTCATTTCAATGTGCATGAAGCACAAAACTTTTACTAAAGGAGCATTCTGATGGTTTTACACTGCTTAGAGATTGCTGGGGCATTGATACTCTTACAAGTGATCACAGATGAAAGAAATGTGGTGTGTGTTTTAGAACAAAACTCCTACCATAGCTGCAGAAAGGCTGCTGTCTGTCAGACAGGCACATGAGCTTCCCTAGGATGACATTATTTTGATGTCATTGTCCTAATAATGACAACCACTGGCCAAATGCAACAAAGACAAGGCAACAAAAGTCAAGCAAAAATCACCTGACTGAAGTCCAGACTGACCACTGAGTAAGAAGTATGTTCAATGCCCTCGCAAGGCTGTACTAAGGTGAGATCTGAAATCATGTAAGGTATTGAGATTAAAAAAAAAAAAAAAACATGCACGGTGAATTTCCTTTAGTGTCACTCTGAAGCTAGAAGACCTTCTTCGGTGTTAATAAAGTATGATGAAGAGCTTATATTTTGTTGAATTTTATTGTTTTCAGTTTTTATTGAAAAGGAGGGATTTTTTTTTGCCTTTAGGAGACAATGTAAATCCCCAAAGCTGTTATGTAAGGTTAGCTGCTGCCTGGAAAATTTTACAATACTCATCCTGGGCATTAAATCCGAGTTCTGAAATTTCCAGCGTTTATTAGCACTGTAAATATTAAAGGCAAACCACTTTGTTTTCATTCCCATTTTAGGTTTAATAGCAGTGTTCTAAAAGTGAAGCCAAATGGAACCTTCCACTTCCAGGTACACCTTAAAAGCGTTTTGATAGAAGATGACCTTAAGTTGAAACTTTCTGTTCTGACATGCCACGTGTGAATGAAAGAACAGAGCCAGAGCGATTTCCTAACTGCCTGGATGAAACACAGTTGTGATTGTCATGTGTTCTTCAGGGTAAGTAGTTACATAGTCAGTCTAGGGAAGGGGTAAAGGGCACTCATCTTTACCCAAGGACAATTGGTAATTCTTCTGTACACTAACACTTTAAGGTTGGGGTTTTTTTTCCCCCATGCCCCACGCTAGCCTGGAATAATTTCCATTTGGCTTTTGCAAAGGATGTGCAATTGGCAGGCCTGGCAAATTATTTCTAGGCTTTTATTCTCTACTGGATTTTGGGACTGCATAATCTCATCTTCCACTTCATTGTATGTCACTGTGTTGAGTGAAGAAGGGGGCAACCTATTGGCTTCCCTAATATCCTGCTGCCAAGTAACACATGTATTGTTTCCCCAAACGCTGTTTTGGCAGTTAGCTCATGAACATATGTTGCCCACAGCCAGGAACAATCTGCCCTCCCCTGTAACTGATGACAGCAGCAGGCAGCTTGTGTCTTCACCTTCTTCTGGAAGTTCGGCTCGCTCTATCAGCTTGAGGTCTATAGCTTAAGGGCAGTGAAGAGCAACTACCACAGAAGAGGTGAGAGCAGACTAGTTGTGGTCACTGTAGCAGTGTAAAATGAAAAATGATGTTTCACTGACCTTCTCCAATATTTCAGTCCATTCTCCTGGAGAGAGTCCATATTTTCAGAATCCATGGATAGTAGCTGGCATTGCAAAAGACCTGATAGGAGTTTCTAAGTTTTAAAATTTTTTTACCTAAGCCTTGCTGAAAAACTGATTATTTTGGAGGGGAGGGGAAAAAAGAAAAAAAAAAAAAAAGGCAAATGACAGTAGAGAGGAAAAAAAATACATTTAACTGGACTTCTATTGTCCTATTACACAAAAGGCAGCTAGCTTCTCTGAACTCTAGTGTGACAACGTCAGGAGTGATGCGGAGTTAAAAAGGACAAGAAAATGGTATTAAATATAATCTTTTCCTATTCTTGCAGTGATAGCTGGCCCCCATCCAAGGCATTCACACAGAGTTAAAGAATCTCCTCCTCCTTAGAACCAAAACACACAGTAGGGATATTTGATTGTACAGATAAGAAGTGAGCAAAAGACAGAAAATAGCTTGAGGTATTCTAAATTCTTTTCCAAAATATATACTCAGTAGGGATGAGTATGAATCATCAGCCAGAATGGCACATAAATTATCATCCTCTCTGTGCTGGTTTTGTTTCATTTGCTTTTAAATCCGTTGAAGGATCGTATTGTTTTGTTTTGTTTTGTTTTAAACACCAGAGCCACTATTTTCTATATGCTCACTTCCAGGGGCACATTCAGCTAAGGATTTTCTGAAATACAAGCCATATAAAATAAGTGAGTCTTTGTTCACTCTCATAAATCATCATACAACAAAATCATTGCCCTTACTGTCTGCAGGTGACTGACTGAAAAAATGAGCACTGACACTGAAAAGATTATGACAAAGAATAAGGCACTAAAGTGTTCTGCTTAAGAAAACAGTGTGTTGTGGAAAAAATAAAAGGTTGTCTTCCTCCCAATTAACTTTTGTGGCACAGAAACTCTAGCTCATCAGTTTGAAGCTGATGCCTTGTGTCAACAATTGCCAAATTAAAGTAGGATTCATGTCTTCTGAGAAGCATGAAAAAGGGGCTGAGACTCAGATGTGTGAACTTCTTCCTCTATGCCGTGCCACAGTACAGAGCATTTCCCATCTCCTGCTAGCTGAACTCTTACCAGGACTGAATTTCTAGTTACTAGATTCCCACATTTCAAAGATGTCTGGACATCCTGATTGATCATTTTTTTTCTTAAGCAATGTGATGTTCAACACTCCATCCCCTAGAAATAATCCACAAAATTTAATAGTGAGTACTAAAATGCTGACTCAGGTGCCTTCAGTCTATCACAAAAGATCATAGAATCATAGAATCATAGAATCATAGAATGGTAAGGTTGGAAGGGACCTCAAGGATCACCTAGTTCCAAGCCCCTGCCATAGGCAGGGACACCTCACACTAATACAGTTCACTCAAGGCCTCGTCCAACCTGGCCTTGAACACCTCCAGAGA
>VWZE01012789.1:72735-82972 GCA_013396675.1 Eubucco bourcierii
CCCAGATGGGGTCTGAGGAGAGCAAAGGGGCAGAATCCCCTCCCTTTCCCTGCTGACCATGCTTCTCTTGATGCAGCCCAGGATTCTGTTGGCTGTCTGGGCTGCATGCACACACTGCAGGAAAAAAAAATTACAGTTGCAGCCCCATGGCCTCAGTAGGGCAAGGGGGCGGCAGGAGGCCTCGGCACGGCTCGCGGCGGGCACACAGGCATGGCAGCTCCCCAGGGCGCCCCAGTCCCCCATCTCCACTCGGTGCCCTGCCTGGCTGGGTCTGTACCGTGCTGCGCCGCTGCACCAGGCCGCCGCCGCCGCCACCTGCTCCGCCCAGCTCGGTTGGGCTCCGTTCGGCTCTGCTAGGCCCAGCGCAGGTGTATGTAGGTTGTATGAGCTTTGCAAGAGCCAGTCCAGAGAGTGATGCATGTACCATGAGCAATGCCAGGTGAGCAGAAAGGGGAAATGTGCAGAATTTAGGTATTGAATGCAGGCATATTCTCAGATGTGAAATGGATTTACAGACAATAACCATCTTTTGCATTGAAGTACCTATGTTGCACACACACAAACACGCAATGTTTTACCTATATAATCTACACCACAATGAAATAGTTAGGCTCCTGTACTCAAAGGAGAGAAATAAGTGCTCCCAGAAAGATTAACTCGTCTACTTTTAGGTATAAATCACAAATTACATTTTAGGTGTTCCTACAGATACATCCTGGACAACTATACAGATATAAAATTACATATTCATAGAATCATAAAATGCTTTGAGTTTGAAGAGATCTGTAAGTGTCATCTAGTCCAATCCCCTGCAGTGAGCAGGAACATCTTCCACTAGATCAGATTGCTCAGAGCCCTTTCCAACTGACCTTGAATGTTTCCAGGGAGAGGGCATCTACAGCCTCTCCAGACAACATTTCAAGATTGCTCTCACTGCCTTTGGCTTGTCAGGCTGAAAAGATGAAACAATTTGCCTGACTTCAGGAACAGATTAATTATTAGTACATTTACCAGATCAATAGGATACTTGAGTTTCATCCTTCCCACAGGAACTAGGATTCATGTTTGTAAATGCCTATTGGCAGAATGTGGCCGTTTGAGTTAGGTTCCTACCTCAGAAATAAAAAAAAAATCAGAGCAGAGAAACTTAGAAGTGGAAGCCCTGAGGCAAACATTCTAGGGATAGACCATATCTGATATTCCAGTATCTGAAGGGGGCCTACAGGAAGGCTGGGGAAGGATTATTTACAAGGTCCTGCAATGACAGGACAAGGGGCAATGGGTTTAAACTGGCAGAGGGAAAATTGAAACTGGATGTTAGGAGGAAGTTCTTTACAGTGAGGGTGGTGAGGCACTGGAACAGGTTGCCCAGGGAGGTTGTGGATGCTCCCTCCCTGGATGTGTTCAAGGCCAGATTGGATGAGGCCTTGAGTGACCTGTACTAGTGGGAGGTGTCCCTGCCTATGGCAGGGGGTTGGAACTAGATGATCCTTGAGGTCCCTTCCAACCTTACCATTCTATGATTCTATGATTCTATATAATGGTAACAATGGATAACTTAATATAATTTCATTGTAGCATCAAGAGCCTTATGTCTGGAAGCACAGATTGTACCTTCCCTTTGCCACTTCCACTGCTTCACCTGCACCTGCTGTTATCTTCCCCTTGCCACTGTTTTGGCCGCTGTTGCTTTTTGCTGCTTTGCCGTTGCTTGACCCCTTCCCCATCTTCCTTCAGGTTATTATATCCCTGTAGTAGTTATATTCTCCCTATACTGTTATATTTAAACCATAAGAAATACAATTTCTCTTTTTTTTTTCCGACTTCACAAAAAAAAAATCCATGTTGTGGTGAGTTTATTCTACCAGGGGAGGGATCCACCCTAACCCGTTACACAGAAGGGAACTGTAATGGCTCATCTTGTGGCACAGGTGGGCCAATGTTCAAAGAAGTGACAGGGAGTAACCAAATGGCAATAACACCTAACAGGAATCACAGTCATCCAGATTACTGTTATCACTTCCCCAATTAAAGCCGTCATGACTGAAAAAGAGTAACGAAACTTAAAGTCAAATCTGAATCTTCTGTTTCCTTGGCTAAACACAGTGCTGGAAAGCAACAGATTCCTAGCATACGTTTTTGACCTCGCTGAATTAATTTTTTACCTCATTTTGAATTCATCACTGCACCTGATGAACAGTGCCTTTCTCATAACCAGATGGTTAAGTTTCTGCGTTGACTGGGCTGCATACCACTCAGCCATGCAAGAAGCGGTGTCACTCACCAGAGAAAGGGCTTTGTCTATTTTGCTTTTATCTGATAATTTTGAAATATGGCAATAGTGACTTCTAATTTGTTATGTATAACTAGAAAATGTCTAAGGACCTTAGATTTAACTCCCAAACTAGCCTAGGCAGGGAATAAGTTCCCAAATGTTCACTTCAGACATGGTAGTAGTACCCTTAACTATTCAGAAGAGAAAAATTTTCGGTGTATAACTCATTTTCAGTAGAAATATGGAGGATCTACTGCTTTTTAGGCACACAGATGATTGAATAGATTTAAACACATTCCCACTGCTCTGTTCTCAAGGTTATCTAATTTTTCCTGTATGACATCCTAGTTGTTTTCTGTATTGACAGTGCGACCCAGATCTATATCAGGTATCATTAGTCCAACTCTACTTCGCATGCCAAAATCATTAAAGAAAATGCCAAGATCCACTCCAAGACTGATTCATGAAAAATCAATCCATTACTTCTTTTTTTTCCCCTCAACATTCCCTATTTTCATGTTCGCTTTAAAAACAGTTCCCTAACTACCTTACAGTTCGCGCTGCTGTCTTACTAATGAGCACTTTTCTAAAGGCATCATTTCAGATGATTTACTCATAAATTGGTCTCAGTGGGATTATTTGCCATTTAACTTCAGATGTCTTTAGGGTGGTCACCTACAGCGGAGCTAGTCACCCCTGGCTAACTTTACAGTCAATGGAGATAAATAAGCACTCGTAAGTGTGATTCATGCGACTTATTTTAGACATTTACTCTAGGATGGGATGAATCATACCTTAAAAGAAACTACTTTTTGGCATTGCTAAAAAAGGAGCACGGGGTGATTAGTTCAGAAATAGATGCCTCCAGAGTAGACACGTGCATCTAGTCAGATAAATCCCATCATTCATTACCAAGCAAATTAGATTCTTCGTACATCTCTGCTTTATAAAATCAGTCTATGAAATTCATCATTCCAGCCCCTTTACAGATCCACTAGAAAATGATCTCTCCAATGCTTAGCAAATTAATTTCAAATTGACTTTATTAATACCAAATAGCTAGCCTTATTAACGACACATATGATGAATGTGTAAATAACACTACATTGCCATATTTATCAGAAATAACAAAGTGCAAGCATTTAACACAACATTCAAACTGTCAGACTATAGGAGGGTGGGCTTTTTCACACTCTGAGCAGTCAGGACTCATGAATAATGTAACAGTATATCTTGCAGCTGGTAACAGCAGGCCAGATTGCAAGACATATTTTAAATGTGTTTTTATTAACAAGAGAAAAAGGTCTTTCAACTCATCTGAAGCAATTTCTAAGAGAAAGCTGAAGAAGCTATCATTATAAAAAGTAATGGTAAATTGAGAATCCTGACAGAGAATGTCCTAGGAAACTGTTTTCCCCTATACTTGATCCATATTTGCTGAGGACCTGATCCAAAGCTCATTTGAAAGTCAGTTGAAAAGCTCCTGCTGAAGCAAATGTATTTTGGACCAGTGTTGAAGTGCAAGAATATGGTAGTTGAAATTATCCACAGGGGTTGACTTGAGATGAAAAGAAAATCATGTTCAATATCACATATATAACTGATGTTAAAATGATAGATGAGACTGAACTGCAAATTTTGATATGATGTGGATTTTGGTCGGATTCCTTCCCCCATTCAACCACTCCCAACAGCACTCAAGGCTTTAGACACAGGAAATCAGATGACCAGAAAACATCGGTAGTAAGAATGTTCACACTCAAGAAATGTGTTGTATCTTTCTGTGAACGAAACCAGAGAAGCCAGGTCATTCATAAATGGGTTTCTTAACATTTCATAGAATCATAGAATGGTAAGGTTGGAAGGGACCTCAAGGATCAACTAGTTCCAACCCCCTGCCATAGGCAGAGACACCTCTCACTAGTACAGGTCACTCAAGGCCTCGTTCAGCCCAGCCTTGAACACCTCCAGGGAGGGAGTAGCCACAATTTAGCTCAAGTAAAAGTATGAAAGCTTCATATTGTCAGTAGAATCACTCATTTACCTTACATAGACTAATTTGATTTGGTATTGATAATACTTTCTTATATGTTAGCCTAATTTTATATTGGACTTAAAATAATAAAAGAGGAATTATGTTTTCCAGCGGTTTGTCTTCACTATTGAATCAATGCTCATGTTTTGGTTTCCAACTGTAGATTCCCCCAAGCAATTTAAAAAGTTTCTGTCTTTAAACTGCATTCAGTTCTGGAGCCCCTATTACAAGAGGAATTTGGACATGCTGGAGCGTGTCCAGAGAAGGGCCACGAGGATGCTCAGAGGGCTGGAGCACCTCTCCTTTGAGAACAGACTGAAAGAGTTGGGGTTGTTCAGTCTGGAGAAGGCTCCAAGGTGACCTTATTGTGGCCTTTAAGTATCTGAAGGCGGCTTACAAAAAAGCTGGGGAGGGACTTTTTAGGATACCAGGNCAGGTGAATTAGGTACTGTTGTTCCACAACAGGTTAACTATCTAACAATGACTGTTGTAGGTAAAATATTTCATCTGCAACAATGCTATGTTGGGTAAAATGTACATTTTAAATTCAAACTTTCATTCTTTGCTTTTACTTTGTTATTATCTCTATGTTATTATTGTCTTAATATATTCTATATCATTGTAAATATTAATTCATAATGTGCTATTTGTGTTGCATTATTCTTTATATGAATGTGTTATTGTGTGAGTAAGACTTAAAGTGAAAAAAAAAAAAGTTAAAATCTATTACTCTGAAAGGTTTTTGTTGGGGGTTGGGTCCTAGGACACTCTGTGGAAGGATCTCGTGCCTCTATAACACACAACTGGTGTCATAAGAGACAGACTTTGATATATTAGGACTCAACTTCTGTTAATGCAAATCTCTAAAATACATCTGGAGATCTAGGGATGTCTGTTCTCCTTCCTGTTGTCTATGAAGAAGCCCAGAATGAGTAGTAGGTCAGATACAGATAAAGAGCTATGTTTGTTCAGTTAAATGAGCACCGTTTCAAGTGATGTCAATTTACCACTCTCTGTTGTCTGGTGATCTTCTCAGAAGGGCTGATAAAAATTCCATGCAAAACTCTACTCCACATCTTCAGGAGCAGTTCCAATAGAGAAGAAACAGAACAAACAGGACACTTTGTGCACTGCAAGATGTTGCAATTCCACCAGTCTGAAAACATACCATCATTTCCAGGCTGATCCTGCCTTGAGGAATTGCAAATTCTGAGATAGCTGAGATAACACTTTTAAACGGGAACTTCCTGAAGAGGAGTAATCTTTGTCAAAGATAAGGCAGGTTAAAAGAGGTACTCACTCTACTTAGCCTGTTGATAACCAGGAAACTCTTTGGGGCTTGAGTACAGGTGTGAAAGGAGTATCTTTTAATACTCCTTTTAAATCTTTTAACAGTTTAACCGCTGTGGTGGTTAAACAAGACAGTAGCTTTGTCTATAATATGTAGTATAAGAACAATATTTGTTAGGACAGTATGCTCTGCCTCCCATTCATCTACTCTATACACAATAGCTTCCCAATACTCTTGTCCATGTGTCCCCAGGTATTCTGATATGCAAAGATGAGAGAAAATGTAGGGTTCTGGATGATCTGCAGGGTGTGTTTCACTGAGTTCACACTGACAGTCTAGTCTGCATCACCCACATGTTTAGTCTTGACAGTTTGCCCTCAAGCCACTGATTTGCTGTCAACAAATCACATAGACATACTTGGTTGTGGTCTGGAAATGAACGGCTGTTGGAATTGTTACACCCCAGCAGTGTTCTCACTGCAGAGAGAAAATCCTTCCTGCAGAACTTTTTAGGAATTGTGTTGGAATAAAATATTGTGACCCAGAACTTTAGATCTAAATCAGATCTAAACTTAAAGGAGAGCAATAGCAAATTTACAGCCTGGTTTCTTCTGCAACTTTAAAAATACTTAGCAGTGTGACTTGCTGTGCATCATGCTATATACCTGACAGACAGCAACACTCAGAAGACAGTCTGTTTGAAAGTCCAACATGCCAGCGTGGTTCTTTTTCAGTCAACCCAGCAGGCAACACTGTCAAAATGGCATTTCTGTTGCTGGTATGAACAAACAAGCACTTGGCACTTGTTCTTTCTGGTTTCTCTCTTTCTAACTTCTTTTTTTTTTTTTTTTTATTTTTAGGGGGGAGACGAAAGGAGGTGGAGCTTACTGTTTAATTAACAATACAAGAAAGGGCATGGACAAATCTTCTGTTGCTGTTAATGCAGAGTGAAATCAAGAGGTACCAATAGGCCTTGTGACTTTAGCCATTGCAATTAAAGCAGAAAACCTTCCCAATTCATTCCTCATCATGCTGTAGATTTTTTTTGCCTGACCCAATTATGTGTGACTGGAGGTGTCAGTCTTTCTTAATGTACTTGAATTGCGCACTAGGAAAAAACATTACAAGAGCTTTGAATATAAGGTGTTACAGACAGGCAATCTATAGAGCCTTCTGCTCGTGTGCTGTGTATCACCGGTGGTTTCAAAACTATACAAAGAAAAATTTGGTTAAAATACCCCAAACTTGGTTATCTCTGGGTTAGCTTGGTGCTATAAGGCCTGAAACAGATGATAGGGGCACTCTTTGTATCTGTTGTGCAGCAAGATAATTAAACGGAAGAAATCATTAAAGAGACAAACCATAGCAGAGTAAATTTACATGACAGCTGTTGTGTAATGTTGAAAGAGTCTTCTAGTCCAAAGAGCCATACTGTAAAGCTGGAGTAAATAATTATGGAGTGTCTACACTGGTGAGAAGCTCAAGATGCACAGTGATAGAGGGTGAACTACCACCCAAATTAAAGATGTGACTTGCAACATGGGACAGGAGACAGGAAGGTATTCTACCCAATCTTATAATGGAATAAGTGGTGAAGCCACACTCAGCTTTGCTTGTGCCAAAATGCTGTAGAGATGATGGGGGGAGGGGAGGGTAGTATTCAGCTTTTCTGCTAGTATCTCACTGGAAAGATAAGGTCTAGTGCTGCCTTGTAGATCACAGAATCATAGAATGGTCTGAGTTGGAAGAGAGCTCAAAAGGTCATCTAGTCAAATCCCCACTGCAGTCAGCACGGGCATCCCCAGCTAGATCAGGCTGCCAAGAGCCCTGTCCATCTTCACCTTGAAAATCTCCAGGGATGGTGCCTCAACCACAGAATCACAGAATCACAGAAACATCCAGGTTGGAAAAGACCCTCTGGATCACCAAGTCCAACCTATAACTCTACAAGATTCACCTTAAACCATATCCCTAAGCACCACATCCAAATGACCTTTAAACACATCTAGGGTTGGTGACTCAACCACCTCCCTGGGCAGCTCATTCCAATGCCTGACCACTCTCTCCATGAAAAAGTTTTTCCTAATGTCCAACCCCTCTCTGGGCAACCTGTCCCAGTGTTCAGCCACTCTCATAGTAAAGAATCTGTTCCTAACATTCAACCTAAATCTGTTCTTCTCTAGTTGAAGCCATTGCTCCTCGTGCTATCACCATGGGCCTTTGTAAGTGGCTCTCCATCCTTCTTGTAGGCTCCCTTCAGATACTGGAAGGCCACTATTAGGTCTTCCCAAAGCCTCCTCTTCTCCAGGTTGAACAACCCCAACTCCCTCATCCTGTACTCATAGCAGAGGTGTTCTAATTCCCTCATCATTCTCATGTCCCTCCCCTGGACCTGCTCCATCAGGCCCATGCCCTTCCTATATTGAAGACTCTAGACCTGGATGCAGTAATCCAGGTGAGGTCTTACCAGATCAAAGTGGCAGAATCACCTCTCTGAATCTGCTAGCAATGCATCTTTGGTGCAGTCCAGGATGAGATTTGCCTTCTGGGCTGGCAAGCACACATTGTCTGCTCATGTGCAGCTTCTTGTCCATCAGCACCCTCAAGTCCTTTACCACAGGGCTGCTTTCTATCACCTCATCCCCTAGTCTGCATTGATAGCAGAGATTGTTCTGGTCCTAAAGTGGAGTCAGAAGAATCCTCCCCTTCTTGTTATATGGTCTCCCATTGTTTTGTTTTCTCCTTTGTCCAGGGGGATCCTCCTTTTTTCATGATTAAAATCATATATTTGATAGTGAGAAAGTACTACTCTCAGACAGCTTGCTTTTCCACATTTCATGGAGAGTTGGGGAAATTGTACATGTTTCCAAAGACAACTAAAAGCTTACTGTGGTTATTTCCATGGAATCAAAATCCAGGAATCCTCAGCAAACATTTTATTTAGGGCTAAGGCAAAGTATTTTCATGTACCATATACTTCCTTGTATTAATTTACTATGTATTTTAGCATTCCTGTAAATTAAAGAAAAAAAATCTTCCATCAATGCACATCCTTTCCCTTGAGTACTGTGAGACTGATTTTGCTTATATTCAGCCTCTGTCGGTGATTGCAGCAGCCAATCCTCACCAAATTACATAGCAGCTACTCTGCCTCTTGGGCAGCTTTTGTGTGCTGTTTCAGTATTTATGATCCATGTGCCATCCTGGAGGGGAACCCTTCTATTTATAAAGGAAAAAAAAAAAATCTGCTGTTAAATTCTGCCAATCCCTCAAAACTTCTGTAGCTGTGTTCACAAACATGCAATCAAATCTACCAGTGATGTATGCAAGCTAGCTCTTTGGAGCAGATAATACACTACCTATATGGAGCACCAGAATCCTTTTGTGATAGCTGTCTTGTTTTTAGAGCACAGCATGCAGATGGTAAAGGTGCCTTCTGTGTGCAGCATTACCTTTTCAGTTGTCAGCTACAGACTGTTTCCTCCTTACTGCTTGCCTTAATATCAAAATGAAGGACCTGGAGTCCTAGATGTGTCATGCATAATGCCTCCTAGCAAAAAGTTAGTTTGGATTCGCATCTGACAGTTTTGATTGTGTGACTATGAGGCCCCTCACCTGCCACTACCAAAGGGAATTAATGAAATACAGCACAGGTCAGTGAGAGGGACCACACAGGCAGGCACTTCAGCTGTCACATAGCTTTTGTTTTGATATTCTAACGCACCAGGATCACTCTTCTGTCTTAAGAATGAAAAACATTTACTGCAGTGCATGTCCTGTTTTTCTGAAGGTATCAGTATACTTTTGCAGCTCTGTAATACAGCTACCATCTCAACTGTAGCACAAATCATAGCACACACATACACACACACTGACTATTCCTTTTCTTGCTTCTCTAGAGCATGGCTAACTGAGCAAGTCTTTTGTCCTAGACCACCACTACAAAGACCCTTCTACTATTCATCTGGATTAGCTCTAACATCCACTTATTGGGGAAATCTGGTGGTAGATTAACCTGATTCTGCTACTTAAAAGATAATACATATGCTGCTGTAAATAAAATTTTACCTAACTGTGCTCCTTGCCACCATCTAGTGGGTGGCTGGACATTTTGTTTACCCGTATAAATTACAGGGTTATCTTCTGGGAGAAACCACAGAAATACTTTGCATATGTGCCACACTTAAGCGGACTTGTGGAAAACAGCTTCACTGATAGCTGGTTCAATAACATAGAATCATAGAATCAGAGAATGGTAAGGTTGGAAGGGACCTCAAGGATCATCTAGTTCCAACCCCCTGCCATAGGCAGGGACACCTCCCACTAGTACAGCTCACTCAAGGCCTCCTCCAACCTGGCCTTCAACCCCTCCAGGGAGGGAGCAGCCACAACCTCCCTGGGCAACCTGTTCCAGTGCCTCACCACCCTCACTGTAAAGAACTTCCTCCTCACATCCAGTCTAAATCTCCCCTCTGCCAGTTTAAGCCCATTGCCCCTTGTCCTGTCATTGCAGGACCTTGTAAATAATCCTTCCCCAGCCTTCCTGTAGGCCCCCTTCAGATACTGGAAGGCTACTCTAAGGTCTCCTGGAAGCCTTCTCTTCTCCAGGCTGAAGAGCCCCAACTCTCTCAGCCTG
>VWZE01012790.1:1288-16915 GCA_013396675.1 Eubucco bourcierii
GGTTGGAAGGGACCTCTGGAGATCATCCAGCCCAGCCCCACTCCTAAAGCAGGGCACCCACAGCAGCTTGCCCAGCAGCACAGTGCCCAGGGGGGTTGGAAGCTCTCCACACAAGGACACTCCACAGCCTCTCTGGGCAGCCTGCTCCAGGCCTCCAGCACCCTCACAACAAACAACTTTCTCCTCCTCTTCACATCCAACCTCCTGCCTGCCACTCTGTGCCCATTGCTGCCCCTTGGCCTGTCCCTGGGCACCACTGACAAGAGTCTGGCCCCAGGCTCTTGCCCCCCACAGCTCCTTTAGCTCTTGCTGAGCATTGCTCAGCTGCCCTCTGGGGCTGCTCTTGTGCAGGCTCTCAGCCCCAGGGCTCTCAGCCTTTGCTCCTCCCAGAGCTGCTCCAGGCCCCTCAGCAGCTCTGCAGCCTGCCCTGGACTCTCTCCAGCAGATCTCTGGCTCTCCTGACCTGAGGAGCCCAGCACAGATGCTCAGTTACCACCTACATACTTAACCAAAACAATTCAGTCTTACAGCCAGGAGGAGCAGTTAATTCCCCACCTTTCAGATGAAGACTCTTACCAAAAAGCTGCCATTCTAAAAGGAAAGAACTCCCAAGACCTGCTGCACCTCCTCTCTAACCAAAAGACCTCTGAGATTCTAGTATGAGATTAAATAAAAAAAGAAAAAAGAACTTTTGCTCCTGAGTCAAAATACAAGTTAGGGAGATCATTCATTTTTCAAGCTTCAAAATGAAAGGGTGGAAAAAAATTCTCTCTAAGTCCCAGAAGATGCAATTTGAGAGCATTAAAAATTCATCTGAAGAATCATTCTGAAACCTGAAGTTTGTAAGAGTAAGAAATGAACATCTGATGCTTAAGGAAATGATTCTGCTCTCTTGTGGTAACATCAGGCAGGCAATTTGAGCAGTCATGGCTCAGAAGATGTTTGCTCTTAGTGCTGCATGATGAGGGAACTGAGGCACTCAGTTTGACACCAAGCAGCATGGCAGTCAGTGGTGATCTGCTGGAGGGTAGGGAAGCTCTGCAGAGGGACCTATCCAGGCTGCATCCATGGGTTGAGCTCAGTGGGATGAGGTTCAACAAGGCCAAGTGCTGGGTTCTGCCCTTGGGTCACAACCACCCCATGAAGGCTCCAGGCTGGGGGCAGAGTGGCTGGAAACTGCCTCATGGAAAAGGACCTGGGGGTGCTGGTTGGCAGCAGCTGAAGATGAGCCCAGGCTGTGCCCAGGTGGGCAAGAAGGGCACCAGCAGCCTGGCCTGGATCAGCAATGGTGTGGGCAGCAGGAGCAGGGCAGAGACTCAGCACTGGTGAGGCCACAGCTCAAATGTTGAGTTCAGTTTTCGACCTCTCACTCCAAGAAGGACACTTAGGGGCTGGAACAGGTCCAGGGAAGGGCAACAAAACTGGGGAAGGGTCTGGAGAACAGGGCTTGGGGAGCAGCAGTTGAGGGAGCTGGGGTTGGTTAGTGTGGAGGAGAGGAGGCTAAGAGGAGACCTCATTGCTCTCTACAGCTCCCTGAAAGGAGGCTGGAGTCTGGTGGGGGTTGGGCTCTTCTCCCTAGCAGATAGGAGGGGAAATGTCCTGAAATTGTGCCAGGGAAGGTTAGGTTGGAAATGAGGAAAAATTTCTTTGCTGCAAAAGTGGTCAGGGTTTGGCACAGGCTGCCCAGAGTGGTGGTGGAGTCCCCAAAACCTGGAGAGGTTCCAGAAATGTGTGGGCATGGCACTTGGGGACAGGGTTTAGTGGCCATGGTGGTGCTGGGTTGATCATAGAATGGGAAGGTTGGAAGGGACCTCAAGGATCAGCCAGTTCCAACCCCCTGCCATAGGCAGGGACACCTCCCACTAGTGCAGGGCACTCAAGGCCTCATCCAACCTGGCCTTGAACACCTCCAGGGAGGTTGTGGAGCACAGAAGCACAGAATGGGATCTTTGATCCCATTCTGTGCTTCTGTGATCCACAACCTCCCTGGGCAACCTGTGCCAGTGTCTCACCACCCTCACTGCAAACAACTTCCTCCTAACATCCACTTTCAATCTCCCCTCTGACACTTCAAACCCATTCCCCTTGTCCTGCCATTCCCAGACCTTCTCAATAGTCCCTCCCCAGCCTTCCTGCAGCCCCCTTCAGATCCTGCAAGGCCACTCCAAGCTCTCCTGGAAGCCTTCTCCTCTCCAGGCTGCACAGCCCCAACTCTCTCAGCCTGTCCTCACAGCAGAGCTGCTGCAGCCCTCTCAGCATCTTGGTGGCCTCCTCTGCACTGGCTGAAACACTTCCATGGCCTTCCTGTGCTGGGGGCTCCAGAACTGCACCCAGGACTCCAGATGGTTGGACTGGATGATATTAGAGGCATTTTCCAGCCCTAACAAGTCTCTGATCCTCTGACTTTGCACAGACACAAAGTAAAAGCAGTGCTGGAGGTGTTTTGCTGCCCAGTCAGCTCACTCCAGCTCTCACCATACCAGTTCACACCTCAGCATTACCACTTGTATTTGAATACCTTTATAAATGTACTTCAAAAGAAACCAGAGCTCTCCAAATTAAAAATGCTCATTTGCTGTTGCCCCAAGGCCTGCAGGGTAAGATTTTGCTCTTACAGACTGCTCTGAAAGGTGTCTGTGCAGAGTAAGCTTGCACACAGGCTGATGCCAGTTGGAACAACCTTGCAGGAGAGCTGCTCTGCAGCCTAAGTCACCGTGCCAGAAGCACAGGACAGCAGGAAGTTAGCCATGAGGCTGGTACAGGGTTCACTGAGCAGGCAATGCTCTTGCTGATGGACAACAACCTGCACCAAGCTCTCCCTCCCTCCACCTGGCAGGCAAGACAAGAGTGCCATTGCTGGGTGGCACAGCAGAGACCCACTCCTTGCAATCTCAGTCAGACACTTGTTTGGTGGTATGAAGGAGCAATGCTTTGTGTGTTGCTAGAACCCCTGTACCCCTTCTCTGCTAACCACTCTAAGTGCCTGAGGCCCCATCCCTGGAGACATTCAAGGTCTAACTCAGTGCAGCCCTGGGCAGCCTGATCTAGTCAGAGGTGTCCCTGTTGGCTGCAGTGGGTTTGGACAAGGTGACCTTTGAGGGTCTCTTCCAATCCCATGCAATCCATGAGTCTGAAACAGCTCAGAGGCAGACCTCTCCCTGCCAAGGACACTGGAAGCCTGCACAAACACATGGGGCCTTGGAGCTTCAGGAGAATCCCACTGCACACAGCTCTCCACACTGCATCCCTGCCCAGGAGCAGGCACTCCCAGGAACTGCCTCTACACTTGGCTGTCTTTCCTCCCCCACTTCTCCACCTCCACTCTTCTTCCTTTTCCCTTTCAACCCACTGCAGGGCTATTATCCACATGGATCCCATGAACAGCATTTTCCTTAGCCTTTGGAAAACATGGCAAGAGGCTTTACTTTCTCAGAGAGAAACTGATCTCACTTCTAGCTTCCCAAGACAGGAGACTGTTTCAAAGTGAATCCACCACAAGTGTGGCTTTTGAATCTCACATTCATTCCTCTGACTGGAAAGGGCTCAGCTCTACATTTCTTTTTTAACCTGGGAGTGTGGGAAACTCACTCTCAGTTGAAAAACTGAGTTTTAATTGAAAATGAGCTTAGAAGTTAACCCCCAATAATAGATCAATAGAGAAAAGATATTAACATAGATATTAAACATATTAATAAGTAGATTAAAATAGCAAATAACTATTAATTTGCTTTTGTAATTGTAATTAGAAGGGATGGGGTCCACCTACACTTTGATGATCAGGTTCAATTTGGGACCACATGAGGAGCAGGCAAGTTTTAAACAGGGTTTAAAAGAAATCCTTGCAGAGTCTTACCACACTGTTGGGTTATTTGACTCAAATTAGATCAAGTACTTAATTAGGGTTCTTCACCTGGACTTCTAGAACTGCTCAGGTAAGGGTTTGTGGTGCTGAGGAGCAACAATTCAAAGCTCACTCCAAGTTTTACTTTGCATCAGTGAGGACTCCACAGCCCAAGCCTCTCACAGATGTCCATCAGTGAGGACTCCACAGCCTAAGCCTCTCACAGAGGTCATCAGTGAGGACTCCACAGCCTAAGCCTCTCACAGAGGTCCATCAGTGAGGACTCCACAGCCTAAGCCTCTCACAGAGGTCCATCAGTGAGGACTCCACAGCCCAAGCCTCTCACAGAGGTCCATCAGTGAGGACTCCACAGCCTAAGCCTCTCACAGAGGTCATCAGTGAGGACTCCACAGCCTAAGCCTCTCACAGAGGTCCATCAGTGAGGACTCCACAGCCTAAGCCTCTCACAGAGGTCCATCAGTGAGGACTCCACAGCCCAAGCCTCTCACAGAGGTCCATCAGTGAAGACTCCACAGCCCAAGCCTCTCACAGAGGTCATCAGTGAGGACTCCACAGCCCAAGCCTCTCACAGAGGTCCATCAGTGAGGACTCCACAGCCTAAACCTTTCACAGAGGTCCATCAGTGAGGACTCCACAGCCTAAGCCTCTCACAGAGGTCCATCAGTGAGGACTCCACAGCCCAAGCCTCTCACAGAGGTCATCAGTGAGGACTCCACAGCCCAAGCCCTTCATAGAGGTCATCAGTGAGGACTCCACAGCCCAAGCCCTTCATAGAGGTCCATCAGTGAGGACTCCACAGCCCAAGCCTCTCACAGAGGTCCATCAGTGAGGACTCCACAGCCTAAACCTTTCACAGAGGTCCATCAGTGAGGACTCCACAGCCTAAGCCTCTCACAGAGGTCATCAGTGAGGACTGCACAGCCCAAGCCCTTCACAGAGGTCCATAAAGGGAAGCCAACTGTGGTAGCTTTATTAAGAAACAATAATGTCTCCTGCCCTGACACAACAGGAACTAATAAGCAAAGGTCCCAATCTCTCAGACCATCATCTGCAGGAAATTTTGGGGATGAATTTTCTGGCCTAGGAGGTAACAGAACTGTCAGCCTTGAAACCTCCCTAAATGAAACCTCTTTAGACTGACAGCTAAGCCAGTCCTAAAACTGGACTTCAGTGGCCTGCACAAACCAGTAAAGCACAACTGATGCTACTATTAAATGACTCCTGAATCATTTAGAAAGCAGAAAGGTAATTAGGCAACCTTAGTGCCATGGAAAGTCAAGACCAGTCCCTGCTCAACTGTTAGCTACCTGAGCTAAGAAGTCTACAAAGCTCAGTCCCTGGCTGTTGGTTCTCCTGTCAGAGGTTTTGAAACACCTTATCTCAAGGGCTGGGCTCAGGCAGGTGTTGAATTGCAACTCACCTAAAGAAGTTCATTGCTCTCAACCTGTCTGAAGCTAAAAGCTTTTCCCTAGGCAAAAGGCATTTTGTGTGCAGTGCAGAAAGGTTTAATTTTAGAAACCTTCCAGTTTGGGCAATCTAAATCTGAACCACATCAGGAAGAGAGGTGGAGTAAACAAAAATGAGATGCAGCTAAGTAGGAAGAAAGGAGGGTAAGGAAGTGCATGCAGTGGAAAAGAGCTCACTTACCTATATCCAGACATATGACCTCTTCCATCCATGTCATAGCCCCCTCTACCTCCTCCCTGTGACCCGCCATAGCCTCTATTATCTTCTCCATACCTACTCTTTTCACGACGATCATCTGCAGGAAGAAAGTGAAACAAAACCAAAGGTGAGCAAACTGCAGTGCAAGCTGCAGTGCAAAGTGCAGTGCAGTACCCACTCCCACCCCACCTACCACTTATTCCTCCTCTCAAGCCTGTCACATTAAAAGTGGAAAGCCTCAACCCTCCAATCTCTAGGAGACAAAGCGATCAAGCAAGGCTTGGGCTTCTCCCAGCTCTCTGCCTTGGCTCCCAGAGCCATGAGGTGTCCCAGGATGCCAAGGCTCTGTAAATTCACCCTCCACACTCCACCTTCCAAACATGCCTGGTTTAAAATACACTTCTCATTCTAATTCCATGTAGCCTTTCCCAGTTGGAAAAGACAGGACTGGAAAGAGAAGGAAGATGAACAATGTGGGTTGTGTGAAGCTGCTGCAAAATAAAGACTTGATCTTAAGTCTTCTCATTTCCTTCCATCTCAGAAGTCACCCACACAGCATAAAGCTGCAATGTCAAAGGCAAGCAGCTCCTGATGACTGATCAAGACACATCACCCTCGTGCAGGGAGGAGGCTGAAAACAGCTTAGGAGATGATTCCAGCCAGGATCTGCAGGATGCAGGGACATGGAATCTGCAAAGCTGCCTCCAACAAACTCAGTTGACAGTTTTGGGACCCCAAGGGTTTCTCATCTCTGCACAATGTTTTGAAAGTCTTCCCAAATAAAACACACCCCAGTAATATCAAGCTGGAAAAGGTGTTTTAGCTCTGTATCAGCTGAGCTGCCTGTGGAAGGAAATCCAAACATTTCACAGCCTTCCTGCCGGATTTTAATTCCCCAACACTGCATTCAACCTGTGCATTTTTACCTTGGCTGTTGTGGCTGTAGCTTCCCTTCTGAGACTGGTAGGACTGCTGGGAATGGCCATAGGAGCTTTGGTGCTGGTTGTAGCCTGACTTTTGGTCATAGGAGCTCTGGTGGCCATAACCTGACTGTTGGTCATAGGAGCTCTGGTGGCCGTAGCCTGACTGCTGGTCATAGGAGCTTGACTGCTGGTCATAGGAGTCTTGGTTCTGTCCATAGCTTGACTGCTGGTCATAAGAACTTTGGTGCTGACCATAGTTTGACTTTTGTTCATAAGAGCCTCTTCCACTTGAAACAAACAGAATTTGTATTAATACCAAGATGTTCACAGCAGAGAGAGCAAAACACTGGCTGCAGATGCAGGATGATGCCAGCACTCCCTAGGCTGTCACCTGCCAGTCACCACTGGCACAGTGATAGGAGAAGGGCAACCAAGCTGGTAAAGGGGTCTGGAGAACAGGGCTGGTGAGGTGCAGCTGAGGGAGCTGGTGTGGAGAAGGGAGACCTCATTGCTCTCTGCAAGCTGCTGAGAGGACAAGATGGAGTGGTAGGTGCTGGCCTCTTAGAATCACAGAGTGGGTTAGGCTGGAAGGGACCTCAAAGCTCAGCCAGTTCCAAAACCCTGCCATAGGCAGGGACACCTCCCACTAGAACAGGTTGCTCAAGGCCTCATCCAACCTGGCCTTGAACATCTCCAGGGAAGGAGCATTCACAACTTCCCTGGGCAACCTGTGCCAGTGTCACAGCTAATCAGTGACAGAACAAGAAGGAATGGCCTCAAGCTGCACCAGGGCAGGTTGAGACTGGACATTTTAGTCTGGAGGTGAGGAGAAAGTTCTTGACTGAGAGAGTCATTGACTGCTGGAATGGGCTGCCCAGGGAGGTGGTGGAGTCACTGTCCCTGGAGTTGTTCAAGGCAGGTTTGGATGTGGCACTTGGTGCCATGGTCTGGTCTGGAGGGCTGTGGTATCAGGTTGGACTTGATGAGCTTTGAGGTCTCTTCCAACCCTGGTGATACCGTGAGACTGTGATTACATTAGGAAGGGTTTTTTTTATCCTGCAAGAGTAGTCAGGCATTGGAAGAGACTGCCCAGGGAGGTGGTGGAGTCCCCATCCCTGGAGAGGTTTAAAGGTAGTTTAGATGTGGTGCTTGGAGATTTGGTTTGGTGGGGAACTTGGCAGAGTAGGTAAGTGGTTGGTCCTGATGATCTCGAGGGTCTTTGCCAGCCTGAATGATTCTGTGAGTCTAACTCTTCTTCAGCTAAAAACCAGGAGGAAATCTCACCCACACCAGGGCCACCCTGGCTACCTCAGTGTCCAAGGCAGAAACAAAAGTATTTGGAAAACCTGCATACAGGAGAGGCAGCTCCAGCTGGGTTAACTCTTCCACAGCAAGACATGGGTGAGGAGAAATAAATCACAGCCAGGAAGCACTGCCTGTTACTCAGACTTTTACTCCCCCTGGGTATTTAGTTGTGGCTTAGCTCTGTTCTTTTTTTTTTTTTTTGCAGTGGCTGAAGTTAATCCTTGGCATCTATCTGCCTCCCCTTCTCTTCCTCCTCCCTGCTCTACCCTTTTTTCAAAAGATGAAGCCCAACATTTACCCCTCCCAACTCTTCAACAAGTTACTTGCTAGGCAAAATGTTTCTGAAAAACAACCCAGAAAGAAACTAAATATCCAAGAGCTTACAGAAAGCTTCCACCAGCTTCTCAAGGTACTCCAAGATGAAATCCACTGGGTTCAAGCAGCCCCAAAATATCCCAGCCACTGCCTGGTCTCTCCCAGCTCTAGCCTTGATCTTAGCTTTAATGTGACTAATCCCAGAGGTAAAGAGCTTGAGAAGATTTTTAATATCTTCACTTCTAACTGCAAGCTCCACTTGAGCTTTTCCACCACTGTGGAGAGCATCCACTGGTTTTCCTTCCTTCCCTCTCCTAGGATGTGACAGCTGCAGTTTGGTGCTCACCCTCTCCAAAGCTGCTATCATTTGATTTCTCAAGTGTCTCCTTCCTTGATACAACCACAGCTGGGAAAGTTTCCCCTCCAGTGCCTCTTATTTGTGGTCTTGATCAAACCCAATGTGTTGGACACTGTGCTCTGTGCCACTGGAAAGACTGAGAGACTTGGGGCTGTTTAGTCTGGAGAAGAGAAGGCTGAAAGGAGACTTTATCAAGGTCTACAGATACCTGAGGGGTGGCTGTCAAGAGGATGGAGCCAGACTCCAGGGGCAATGGACATAAACTCAGAGGAGCTGCACCTCAACATGAGGAAAAGGTTTTTTACTGTGAGGGTGCTGGAGGCCTGGAGCAGGCTGCCCAGAGAGGTTGTGGAGTCTCCTTGTGTGGAAAGCTTCCAAACCCAGCTGGATGTGTTTCTGTGTGACCTGCCCTGGGTACTCCTGCTTTGTAGGTGAGTTGGACTCAAGGACCTCTAGGAGTCTCTTTCAACCCCTAACATTCTGTGACTCTGTGATCATTGCCTACTTCTGTAGCTTTGTACAGCTCTAATGAATGCTCAGAAAAGAAAGCAAAGCAAAACTTATCAGGTCCCTGCCTTCCATGGATGTGAAAGACACCTTCTGACCTTGCCTGTTTGAGATGGTTTGTTCTAACAACTGCAAACCCAGGAATCCAGGCCAGGTTTGGTAAGCTCAGATTCTTTTAACAGCTTGCAGAAGAAATACAAACCCACTTGGACCTTGGACACAGGAGTGAAGGTTTCTGCATGATTGTATTTAAAGAGGCCACGTGATGCTCACCACAGCCCTGAGGGTGAGCAGTAACCTTGGGCTGTGTGCAGAGAGCTTGTGGATGAGGTAACTGAGGTGTTCTAGTGCCAAATGGCCTCCCAAGTGCTTAAGGGAAGTGGGGTTGCATTTCCTAATGTGCTCTCCAAGCTGTATCATTAATCCCTCTGAAACTGATTGGAGCACAACAGCACTTCACAAGCAAACCCACCTGCAGCAGGGGGAAGTGCAGCAGAGTGCAGCAGGAGCTGCTGGGGATACAACTGGGTGTGAGGAGAGCCCTGCTGAGCTGCAGAAGGAAAAGAATTCTCTCAAGTGACAGCTGAGAGATTCACAGATGGGTATGGGTTGGAAGGGACCTTCAAGATCATCTAGTTCCAACCTCCCTGCCATGGGCAGAGACACCTCCCACCAGCTGAAGTTGCTCAAGGCCTCATCCAGCCTGGCCTTGAATGCCTCCAGGGAGGAGGACATCCACAACCTCCCTGGGCAGCCTGGGTGGGGAGATACTGGTACAGGTTGCCCAGGGAGGTTGTGGATGTCCTCCTCCCTGGAGGTGTTCAACACAAGCCTGGACAGGAAAAACTTCATCAAGGCCTCATCCAACCTCACCTGAACACCTCCAGGGAGGGGGCAGCCACAACCTCCCCGAGCAACCTGTGCCAGTCTCTCCCCACCCTCACTCTCAACAATTTCTTCCACATCTCCACTTTCAATCTCCCTTCAACCAGCTCACAGCCATTGTCCCTCATCCTGTCACTCCCAGCCCTTGCCAAATGCCCTTCCTCAGCTCTCCTGCAGCCCCTTCAGGCATTGGAAGACCTCTGTGAGATCTCCCCTGAGATCACTTTTCCTCAGGCTGCAGACTCCCAACTTCATTTCCCCTCCTTGCAGAGCAGAGGACTTGGGAAGTGTTCTTCCCTTACCCCCTGTTCTTTCAGGCATTAAAAATGCCTGAGGAACATGGAAGTTCAGATGTTTGTCCTTTGGTTTAGCAGTGATAGCAGGAGGTTTCTTACAGCTCCAGTTAAGGATGTGCAACCAGCAGGCAGCAGACACTCTGAATGTGGAGTTCCTTACCCTCTGGAGGACCCTTTCTGCTGCCCATGACTGCCATAAGACTGCTGGTTGTAGGAGCTCTGATTCTGATTTTCATAACCAGATTCATCATCGTAGCCCTGGGAGTCTTGTCCATAGCCTGCAAATTGAGGGAGAGGATTTTTAGCAAACATCCACCTTGCAATGACTGCCAATGAATGTACCAAGCTAGCCAAACCTGATTGGTTCTGTCCATAGCTCCCGTGGTAGTTTCCATAGTTCTGTCCATAGGAGGAGTTGTCTCCACTCTGCCCATATCCAGAGTATCCCTGCAAATTCAACAGCATGCTCAGGGCAGGGGAACCTCCACAGCAGGAACAAGTTTCCCTTTGCAAGACACAGCTACAACCAGTACAGCTGAGAATGGACTTCTGACCCAGAGTGGTGAGCCAGGAGCAAACTCAAGGCACATCTGCTGTGCTCCCCAGAGGTCAGGACTGGGGCCAGGCTTGGCAACCTCTTCCTTAATGACCTGGGATGAAGGCACAGAGTGGACCCTCAGGTAGTTTGTTGCTGGTCCCAAACTGGAAGCAGTGACTGACAGCCCTCAGGCTCTGCTGCCATTCAGCCAGACCTAAGCAGGCTGCAGAGCTGGACAGAGGGAATCTCCTGAAGGTCAGCAAGGGCAAGGGAAGGGTCCTGGCCCTGTGGAAGAACAACCTCCTGCAGCAGGACAGCTGAGGGGGGAGCTGCTGGGAAGCAGCTGCAAGGAGAAGGAGCTGAGAGTGCTGGGGGACAACACTCCAGCTCTGGCTCCCCAGCTGCAGAGAGACAGGGAACTGCTGGAGAGAGTCCAGGGCAGGCTGCAGAGCTGCTGAGGGGCCTGGAGCAGCTCTGGCAGGAGCAAAGGCTGAGAGCCCTGGGGCTGAGAGCCTGCACAAGAGCAGCCCCAGAGGGCAGCTGAGCAATGCTCAGCAAGAGCTAAAGGAGCTGTGGGGGGCAAGAGGCTGAGACCAGACTTGTCAGAGGTGCCCAGGGACAGGCCCAGGTGCACAAAGTGGCAGGCAGGAGGTTGGATGTGAAGGGGAGGAGAAAGTTGTTTGTTGTGAGGGTGTTGGAGGCCTGGAGCAGGCTGCCCAGAGAGGCTGTGGAGTGTCCTTGTGTGGAGAGCTTCCAACCCCCCATAGCATTGTGCTGCTGGGCAAGCTGCTGTGGGTGCCCTGCTTTAGGAGTGGGGTTGGGCTGGATGATCTCCAGAGGTCCCTTCCAACACCACTGTGCTGGGTTCTGTGAAGGACACTCTGGTTTTCACCTTACCTGTGTCTGCCCATAGCTCTGACTGCTCTGACTGCCATAGGATGAGTAGCTGCAAGAGAAAAACACATTTAGGAAATGCTTATAGGACCCTCCACAAGGGCTGGGAACTAAAGGGATTTCTGCTGCTCTTTTTGACTTTCTTTTCATTCCAAAATAGATGTTTAATCCAAATCTTGTCCTTCAGGCCTGCTACAACCACTCAACCAACTAATGACTACCACAGTTGGCCATCAGAAGAGCTTAGTTTTATTTCTGCTCTCTTTCAAGTGTGGCTTTAAGCTCCATGGAAGTTAAGCTTCCTGCAATCTGACAGACCCCTCAAAATGAGAGAAACCTTTCTGGGGTTTTCAGGATATTCTTACAAGTTAACATTATTTTGGTCACTTAGTGCCAGTTGGGTTTATTTGTTGGGCCATTCAACAACAAAGTCAGCATCCAAACCCACCCTGCCTTTGTGCTTCTTCATTATTCTGCTACCTGAAGGCTCCGTGAAACTGACAGCAGAACTCTGGGCTGCCACTGGAGCAACTGGTGCTGGTGGGAGCTGTTCCTGCCCATGGCAGGGGGGTTGGAACTGGATGATCTTTAAGGTCCCTTTCAACTCAACCCATTCTATGAATCTCTGAACTCACACTGCCAGAAACTCAGCCTCACACAGTGCTGCATGCACAGAAAGTTCTGCTTTTCAGCAGCACAGGCAGCATTAGGTGTGGTTTGGATCCTGCCATAAAGGAAGGCTTAAAATACATACACAGTACTCCCCCCCACCCCCAAAAAGAAAAATGCAGCTGTTTGATGAGCTGCCTTTTAAGTTTCACAATTTTGAACAGCTGTTTGTAACAGGTTATGATAAAAAGTTCCTTCCAAGGAGAACATAAAATGGAAACTGAATTTTTACAGCTGTGTGGTCTATCATCTGTACATCTGTGTGGACTTCAATGAGAGAAGAGCAGATTTAAATTGGATGTGAGGAACAAGTTCTGCACCAGGAGGGTGCTGGAACACTGCAACAGGTTGTCCAGGGAGGAATCTGAGGCCTCATGCTTGAAGGTAGTCAAGGTCAGGCTGGACAAGGCACTAGTGCAGGATGTCCCTGCTGACTGCAGGGGGTTGGACTGGATGAGCTTTGCAGGTCCCTTCCAACTCAAACCACTCTATGATTTTATGATCATAGCTTGGCAGATGAAAAATCACTCAGTGTAGAGTCAGGACACTTCCAAAGCTCTCACCACTCAAAGCTGTCATTCCCATTTAAACCTGTTTGCCTTCCCTTCAGGAACAAACATTTTTTTTCCCTGGTTTAGAAGGCATCCAAAGCTTTCAAGCTTTGTGCATTTGTAGCTCTTCATCATTCCCCAAAATTCCAACCCCATGCTGGGAATCCTAAATGCCTTTTTGTGTGTGTGTGTGTGATTTAGTTGCTAACAGCAAAAAACCAAAGCCCACAGATACATACCTCTGCTGGCCCCCAGACTGACTGTAACTTCCAGAATCTAGAAAAAGAAGAAAGTCACACTGAGAGCTTCCACATGACACTTTAGTCCTCTGCTTACTGTCCAAGGGAAGCCTCTGGGGAGAGGGAGAGATGTTCAAGCCCAGTGGAGAAGGGAGCTGCTTCCCCTGCAGGAGGCAGTTTCCTCTTTAAGACAAATACTAAGCCCAGAAGAGAAGCACAGGGGACACAGCACAGTTGTCATCACTCTGAAATCCCTACAGCCCCAGGCAGAGTTGGAGAAGGCTCAAGGGAGAACTCAGAGCAGACTTTCAGTATCTGAAGGGGCTCCAGGAGAGCTGGGGAGGGACTTTTGACAAGGGCTGGGAGCACCAGGACAAGGGACAGCTTTGAGCTGGGAGAGGGGAGAGTGAGACTGAGGATGAGGAAGAAATTCTATAGAGTGAGGGTGGAGAGAGACTGGCACAGGTTGCCCAGGGTGGTTGTGGATGCTCCCTGCCTGGAGATGTTCAAGCCAGGCTGGATGAGGCCTTGAGCAAGCTGTGCTGGTGGGAGGTGTCCCTGCCCATGGCAGGGAGGCTGAAACTCGATGAGCTTTAAGGTCCCTTCCAACTCATCCCAGTCTGTGATTCTATGAACATCACATTTGAAGGATTTCAACTCCACTTTCAAAGCATCTACTCCAATATACAGATGGCACAATCCCTTTTAATGACTACCAACCACTGTGCCATCATCAATGAGCAGAATGCAACAGATGAATTAGTTAACCAGGCTTAATTAGGTCAGTTCCACAGAACTCCTTGAGATGGACTAGGAAGGCTCTTCCTAGCAAAGGGCACAGAGAGCTTAGAGATAAGATCAAGGGTGGAGGAACCAAAACATTTCCCTTCTCTCACACTGCAAAATGAGAAACACATCTGATGGCTCAGAATATTCAGAATGGTTTGAGCTGTCACTGAGAAGCAACAATGGACTCATCTCCACAGCAGCTGACCAGGAAGGAATTGTCAATATCATTTCCAATCAATGCAAACAGCACATCTCACAGAAATGGAATCCTGACCCAGGCTGGAAAAAGAGATTTCAAAATAGGACCTCAATTAAAAAAAAAAAAAAAAAAAAAAAAAAAACCAACAAACCAAAACAAATCCCCACAAATAGAAGCACAGAGCACAGCTCCACTGCTCCATGAGCCTGAGCCCTTCCAGAGCTCACACTGGCACCAGCAGGCTCATCACTGACACACCAGGAGCTGCTCTACAGCCCCACCTCAGATCCCAGAATCCCAGCATGGAAAGGACCTCTGGAGATCATCCAGCCCAGCCCCACTCCTAAAGCAGGGCACCCACAGCAGCTTGCCCAGCAGCACAGTGCCCAGGGGGGTTGGAAGCTCTCCACACAAGGACACTCCACAGCCTCTCTGGGCAGCCTGCTCCAGGCCTCCAGCACCCTCACAACAAACAACTTTCTCCTCCTCTTCACATCCAACCTCCTGCCTGCCACTCTGTGCCCCTTGGCCTGTCCCTGGGCACCACTGACAAGAGTCTGTACCCAGGCTCTTGCCCCCCACAGCTCCTTTAGCTCTTGCTAAGCATTGCTCAGATGCCCTCTGGGGCTGCTCTTGTGCAGGCTCTCAGCCCCAGGGCTCTCAGCCTTTGCTCCTGCCAGAGCTGCTCCAGGCCCCTCAGCAGCTCTGCAGCCTGCCCTGGACTCTCTCCAGCAGTTCTCTGTCTCTCTGCAGCTGGGGAGCCAGAGTTGGATCAGCTGTGGCCTCACTGGAGCAGAGCAGAGGGGCAGGAGAACATCCCTCGACCTGCTGGTCACACTCTTCTTCACCCACCCCCCAGCTCCATTGCCACAGGGGCTCTGTCAATCCCAGTTTCTAAGCAGGAGCCTCAACTCCTCTTGACCACTGGCACAGGTTGAGGGTGGTGAGACACTGGCACAGGTTGCCCAGGGAGGCTGTGGAGCACAGAATCACCCAACGTGATCAAAGATCACGTTGGGTGATTCTGTGCTCCACAACCTCCCTGGAGGTGTTCAGCACCAGGCTGGATGAGGCCTTGAGTGACCTGTGCTAGTGGGAGATGTCCCTGCCTATGGCAGGGCGTTGGAACTGGCTGATCCTTGAGGTCCCTTCCAACCTTCCCATTCTAGGATTCTGTGACATTTTTGTTTGAAATTCCCTAGATTCTTATCAAAACCCAAAGGCCTCCTTCCTTTCCCCAGCCAGCCTCACCACTGCTGCCACTCTGGGGAACAAACCCTGCAATTTCCCTGCTCCTTTCAAACCACCTCAAGAGCCTGTACAAATCTTGTGGTGCTGTGGGTCTGATCAAAACCATCAGCTTCTTCCAGTCTCTCCCCCACCCTCTCTCTCCCCTCTACAGAACAAAAGTAACTTAAAAGCTGAAGCCATGAATGAATGACCCTGCAGGGTGATGTCATCGATTGTCAACCACTGCAACCATTTTCCAGTCAGAACTCACTCCCATCACATGGCTCATTATCCCCGCTTCCAAACCCAGCCTGCCAGTGCTCTCACAAGCACTCAACCACCTGCACACACACACAGACACACACAGAGACACACACACACAGAGACACACACACACACAGA
>VWZE01012790.1:17845-37977 GCA_013396675.1 Eubucco bourcierii
CAGACACGCACACAGACACGCACACAGACACGCACACAGACACGCAGACACACACAGACACACACAGACACACACAGACACACACAGACACAGACACACACACTGCAGGCTGAGGGCTGCATCCAAGTGTTCAGTCCTGGAGCAGCATTCTCATAGAATCACAGAATGGTTTAGGTTGGAAGGGATCTCCAACTTCAGCCTGTTCCAAACCTCCCGCCACAGGCAGGGACACCTCCCACCAGCACAGGTTGCTCAAGGCCTCATCCAGCCTGGCCTTGAAGACCTGCAGGGAGAGGACATCCACAACCTCCCTGGGCAACCTGTGCCAGTGCCTCCTCACCCTCACTGTAAGAGTTTCTTCCTCATCTCCACTCTCACTCTGCCCTCTCCCAGCTCAAAGCCATTGTCCCTCATCCTGTCACATTCAGCCCTTGTCTAAAGTCCCTCCCCAGCTATCTTGTAGCCCCTGCTCTAAGGTCTCTCTGGAGTCTTCTCTTCTTCAGGTTGAACAGCCCCAACTCCAATGATCTTTGTGGTCTCCTCTGGATCAGCTCCAACAGTTCCATGGATTTCTAACTCCAAGCATCTTTGTGGTCTCCTCTGGATCAACTCCACCAGATCCATGGATTTCTAACTCAAATCATCTTTGTGGTGTCCTCTGGATCAACTCCACCAGTTCCATGGATTTCTAACTCAAATCATCTTTGTGGTCTCCTCTGGATCAGCTCCACCAGATCCATGGATTTCTAACTCAAATCATCTTTGTGGTCTCCTCTGGATCAACTCCAACAGATCCATGGATTTCTAACTCAAATCATCTTTGTGGTCTCCTCTGGATCAACTCCAACAGTTCCATGGATTTCTAACTCCAAGCATCTTTGTGGTCTCCTCTGGATCAACTCCAACAGTTCCATGTCCCTGCAGGAAGGGAGAATCCACATCCTCCCTGGGCAACCTGTGCCAGTGTCTCCCCATCCTCACTGCAAAGAACTTCTTCCTAATTCCCAGAAGGACATTGAGGGGTTGGAGTGAGTCCAGAGACCTGCTGGAGAAGGTTCTAGAGAATAGAGCTGGTGAGGGGCAACTGGAGGAACTGGGGTTGTTTAGTGGTGTGCTGGTTTGAGGTTAATTGGAGTATTTAAATGAAAAAAAAAAAAAAAAAAAAAAAAATATTGAGGTGTGAAANNNAAAAAAAAAAAAAGCTTATAGGCTGTGAAAAGAAAAACACTGGTGATGTCTGCTTGCTGAGATGTGTAAGAACAAAGACACAAACACAGATAAGGCAGAGTCTCTGCTGAAGTCAGTGGGTTTTTGCCCTGGATTTTTGCAGCTGTGCAACCCAACTCCTCACTCGGCTTCTAACTCCCCTTGCCCATCCTCCAAACTCACCTTGCACATAAGGCAGACCCTGGGATAAGGTAGAGGGGTGGAAAGAAGGTGGAAGGATCCTTGGTAGCCTCTCCTGGGGTCTCTGATTGCTGGGAGGGGAGTTGTGTTTCTGTATTCCCTTTAACTTGTCCATGCCTGTAACTATTCCTGTCTGTTGTGTCTATCTCTGCTTGTACATTGTGCTGAGCTGTAAATGGAGCTTCAGTCCTTAACTTCCAGCTGCCTGAGTCTAGTCTGGGGGATTTTCACAGTGTGGGGGTGGGCAGGTAACTCCCAAACCATCACAGGTGTGGAGGAGAGGAGGCTGAGAGGAGACCTTCAAAACTCCCTAAAACGAGGCTGCAGTGAGGAGAGGAGGCTGAGGGGATACCTTCTGGCTCCCCACAACTCCCTGAAAGGAGGTTGCAGTGAGGTGGGGATTGGTCTCTTCTCCCTAGGACTAGCTGCCAGGAGGCGAGGAAATGGCCTGAAGTTGTGCCAGGAGAGGTTAGGTTGGAGATGAGGACAAATTTATTTTTCCTCAGTGATCAGGGATTGGAAGAGGCTGTCCAGGGAGGTAGTGGAGTCCCCAGCCCTGGAGGTGTTCAAGAAAGGTGTGGCCATGGCACTTGGGGACAGGGATGATGGCAATGGTTGGGTTGGTGTTGGACTGGATGATCTCAGAGGGCTTTTACATCCAAGACAATTCTGTAATTGTTAACCATGCTTTGTTGGGCCTCTAAAGACTACAGGTTTCTGATCAATTATTTTGGTAGGCTGAATGAAGACAAGAGTTGGCAAATATTTTCAGGAAAAAAAAACCTCAAGTTTTTTTCTGGACTCCCTGGGCACACAGATGTCTTCTCTCCGTGCTAAAAAATAGCAGGGAAAAGTCTGTGCTGAAAGAATTGGTGCCCAGCAGAGTGGTCAGATTACAACTGTAATGGAAGGAGACTTCCTTGCATTAAAGGAGTGGAGAGGAACCTCCTGAAGGTCACCAAGGGCAGGTGTAGGGTCCTGGCCCTGGGCAGGAACAACCTCTTGCAGTAGGACAGATGAGGGGGATGTTGCTGGGAAGCAGCTCCAAGGAGGATCCGAGAGTGCTGGGGGACAACAAGTTCCCATGGGGCAGCAATGTGCCCTGGGGGGCAAGGAGGTAAATGGTGTCCCGGGGGGCATGAATGAGAGAAGAGGGTGGGCAGGAGGGTAAAGAAGGTTCTGCTCCCGCTCTGTTCTGCTCTCATGAGGCCACATCTGGAGTGCTGGGTCCAGTTCTTGACTCCCCAGTTGCAGAGAGCCAGAGAACTGCTGGAGAGAGTCCAGGGCAGGCTGCAGAGCTGCTGAGGGGCCTGGAGCAGCTCTGGCAGGAGCAAAGGCTGAGAGCCCTGGCGCTGAGAGCCTGCACAAGAGCAGCCCCAGAGGGCAGCTGAGCAATGCTCAGCAAGAGCTAAAGGAGCTGTGGGGGGCAAGAGCCTGGGGCCAGANTCCAATTCTGGGATTCCTTGAACACATCCTTTCTTAGTTTGATTTTCTATCATCCACATAAGACATGCAAGAGAACAGTTCTACCAAAACACAGCACACTCTACAATGCTCCTCCAGCTGTGGAATTCCCTCTCCCATCCTGGGTACCCCACCTCCCCTCAGCACCACAGGTACATCACTGCCAGAACCAAAATGCTTTTACCTCAAACGAGATGAAGAAAACAGCAACAGAAGATGCTCCCAGAAGCCCCAGCAGAAGATGGGCTGTGCCAAGCCACCTTGCTCAGCAGGCACTGTCTCCATACTCAACTAAAGGCCTCCCTTTGGCAAAGAACCGCAGCCAGTGCATTGGTAAGGCCACAGCGGGGGAGAGGTGAAGCCAGCCCCTGCCCACAGCAGGGCGGGGCTGCTAGAGCAGAATTCAGAGCAGATAGGACACAAAGGTGGGTCCCATGCTGGGGGGGGGGGAGCAGGTAGGATAGGACCCATGGGAGGGGATGTTTGCATTCCATAGTGAGTGCTCACCCAGAGAGGAAGCAGACAAACCAGGCTGAGAGGAGAGGAAGGACAAAAGGCAGGTCCACATCTCACACACAGGGGAGGGTGGGGACAGACGTGGGGACCCACACTGGGGAATGATGATTAACAAAAGAGGGGGGGGTTACATCCCACAATAGGAGGTAACTTGACTCAAAGTGGGGCCTGCGTTTGGAGATATAAATCAAAACGTGGTCCACATCTCACATGAGGAGGGTACAAGACCTAAAGTGGGAGACTACAGAGGGAGACTTACATCTGACATTGGCACTGATGGGGTCACACGGCCAAAGGGTAGATCCACACAAGCGAAGGACCGTGACACCAAATGGGTGCCTCCTACCCAAACCGGGAGCCCTCACCGAGAGTTATGAACCCAAAGGGGTCTACAGCCCACACTGCGGGGGGTACACGACTCGAGGCGGAGGACATTAGGAGACGAAGCACATTAGGGCCCACATCTCACCCCGGGGAGGTGTGGCACAACCCAAAGGGGGGCTCCCACACGCAGAGGACCCAGCAAGTCACTCCGAAGCGATCCAGGGCCCTCGACCCATGCCCCATCGCGGCACGGGGGGCGGGGCCGGGCTGGCCACGCCCCAACCGTAACGGGGTGGATCAGGGCTCGCGGTAGGAGGCGTGGCCAGGGCCGGAGGGGGCGCGGCTCCCCTCCCCCTCAGCGAGCGGCAAACGGCGAGGGGGGCGGGCGAGGGGGGAACGGCCGCGTCTCTCCCCTCTCCCCTAACATGGCCGCGGCCTTTTCCACCCTGGTGCTCGCCCAACCCTCCCGCGCCCACCGCAACCCGGCGTTTGACGAACGGTGGAAAGCAGAACCGCCGTCGGGGCCCCCCTCAGCCCAGCGGGGCCGGGAAGCACCTACCCGAAGCCATGGCGGCCGCTGCCCGGGCTGAGGGGACACAGACGCTGAGACCCACCGAGCGCCGCGCCGGCCGCGCGCACACTGAGCCCCCGCAGCTCGCGCGGACTGCGGGGCCCGGCAGCCAATCAGCGTGCGCGGCGCCTACCACCTGCGTGCGGAAAACGGGGGAGCGAGCAGGGTCGTACCAAGGGACGGCGGTGGGAGGGGGGGTATTGGAGCGAGGCGCGGAGGCTGCCCGGCGTGGTGTAGGGGAGCTGCGTGAGGAGGAGAGGAAGGGATTAAATGATTCAGTTAGTTTAGGTAATTAAGGCACAGCACGGTCGGCCTGCCTAGATGGAAGCAGGGGGCGGCTGTTGCAGCAGCATCCTCTGTGCGTGCCTCTCGACGCCCCAGTTGTGCGTCGCCATTTGGGCTGAAAATTCTTCACCACGCAAACTGTACAGAGGCGGCGAGGGAGAGGCCTCCTCCAGCCGCGAAACTAATAGGGGAATCCTAGGTTGGTTTGGGTGGGAAGGAACCTTTCAAGGCCATCCAGTCCAACCCACCTGCAGCCAGCAGAGACAGCTGCAACTAGAGCAGCTTGCTCAGAGCCACAAACGTGATCTGCAGTGGTTCCGAGGATGGGGCTGCCTGGGACAAGGTCTCCCCACCCTCAGTGTCAAACATTTCTTCTCTCCGGTTTGAATCTCCCTCTTTGAGTTCAAACCATCCCCCCTTGGCCTGGCATAAAAAGGCTCTTATAACTCTGTTCCCAGCTTTCTGATCTCCCCTCTAAGCACTGAAAGGCCTCTAGAAGGTCTCCCTGGAGGTGTTGGAGCCAGTCCAGAGGAGGCCATGAGGATGTTGAGAGGGCTGCAGAAGCTCTGCTATGAGGACAGGCTGAGAGAGTTGGGGCCCTGCAGCCTGGAGAGGAGAAGGCTTCCAGGAGAGCTTGGAGTGGCCTTGCAGGATCTGAGGGGGGCTGCAGGAAGGTTGGGGAGGGACTATTGAGAAGGTCTGGGAATGGCAGGACAAGGGGAATGGGTTTGAAGTGTGAGAGGGGAGATTGAAAGTGGATGTTAGGAGGAAGTTGTTTGCAGTGAGGGTGGTGAGACACTGGCACAGGTTGCCCAGGGAGGTTGTGGCTGCTCCCTCCCTGGAGGTGTTCAATGCCAGGCTGGATGAGGCCTTGAGTGCCCTGTGCTAGTGGGAGGTGTCCCTGCCTATGGCAAGGGGTTGGAACTAGGTGATCCCTGAGGTCCCTTCCAACCTAAACCATTCTATGATTCTCTCCCAACTATCTCAGCCTGGCCTCACAGCAGAGAGCTTCCAGCCCTGCCAGCATTGGTGTGGCTTCCTCTGGCCCTGCTCCAACAGGTCTTTGTCCACTTTGGGCTTTAGAGATGGATAATTACATGGAGTTAAACACCCAAAGCCTGGACCCAAAAAGAGATTTTCCAGGGATGCCAATTCTTTAAGAAGCCCAATAGTAATTTGGAGCCTGGCTTTCTAAGAAATGGGATTGTCATCTTTAGAGCCACTTTCCTGAACAGAAGAGAGGAAGAATAGAATCATAGAATGGTTTAGGTTGGAAGGGAANGTGTGGCCTCCTCTGGCCCTGCTCCAACAGGTCTTTGTCCACTTTGGGCTTTAGAGATGGATAATTACATGGAGTTAAACACCCAAAGCCTGGACCCAAAAAGAGATTTTCCAGGGATGCCAATTCTTTAAGAAGCCCAATAGTAATTTGGAGCCTGGCTTTCTAAGAAATGGGATTGTCATCTTTAGAGCCACTTTCCTGAACAGAAGAGAGGAAGAATAGAATCATAGAATGGTTTAGGTTGGAAGGGAACTCAAAGATCATCCCAGTTCCAACCTCCTGCCAAAGGCAGCGACACATCCCACTACTACAGGTCACTCAAGGCCTCATCCAACCTGGCCTTGAACACCTCCCTGGGCAACCTGTGCCAGTGTCTCACCACCCTCACTGCAAACAACTTCCTCCTAACAGCCACTTTCAATCTCCCCTCTGCCAGTTTGAACCCATTGTCCCTTGTCCTGCCATTGCAAGCCCTTGTCAATAGTCCCTCCCCAGCCTTCCTGGAGCCCCCTTCAGATCCTGCAAGGCTAAGATCCTAAGGTCTCTTGGAAGCCTTCTCTTCTCCAGGCTGCAGAGCCCCAACTCTTGTAGCCTGCCCTCAGCAGAGCTGCTGCAGCCCTCTGAGCATCTTGGTGGCCTCCTCTGGACTGGCTCCAACACTTCCATGTCCTTCCTGTGCTGGGGTCCCCAGAACTGCACACAGGACTCCCGATGGGGTAAGAATGAATGAACTGAAATGAGCAAAAGCGATGTCAGTTGTTCAATCTGAGTGTGTTTTAGGTGTTCAGTTTCTTCTTTCAAAGCAAGCTGCCTTCTTCAGGAGCTGGAAAGTTTAGAGCAGCAGACTTTCTGTCTGGCAGTGCAGCAGCCAGGGAGACAGCACTGCGAGGTTTTGCCCTGCTCTATTCACAAAGGCACTGCAGAGGATTCTCTGATTTCAGCTGGATCGTGCAGATTTGCACATAAGTGGAGGTCTTTCTTTCCCTCCTCGGCAAATCCCACTGGCACAGCCTAAAATAAATGTGTGAAACAAGCAGCATCTAGAGTTATTAATTAAAAGGAAAAAAAAAAAAAAAAAAGGACCTTTCAGCCCTTTTGTTTCTCTTTGAAAAACTTTGTCTTCTCCAGCTGTGATGTCTTCTCCTGAGTCGTTAGGCTTCCTGTGTGTGCAACAACCTGGGCCCTCTCACAAAGGCTGCATCGGGATTAGTGCAAATCTCAAACAATGCTCTGTAGCTAGGGGCAGGGCACGGGAGGTGGGGGGAGGTAGAGCCCCAAGGGCCTTTGCATTCCTCAGAGCCTGAGGGATTCTCATAAATGGAAAATGGCACCGAGACAGTGACAAGCTCACAGATCTGTCTGCCTGCCGATTGATCTGTGCTGTGCTCTGCTCTTGATTTCAAAAAACTTTGAAGCTGGAGCAGGGAAAAGATGGAAAAGATGTCAGCTGCCCAGCGCTCATTGCCCAGGGCTAGAAGACATCACAGCTGCTTCAAACTCTGCTTTGCACAATGAGAGGGGGTGGGAGATGATGCAGTTCTTCAGATCCTTCTAGTGTGGATGAGACTTCATGGATCTCTCATTAGACTTGAGCCAGCAGCCAGTGGCTGGTGTCATGTGTAGAGGAGGAGCTGGGGGCAGGGAAGCACTTCTTTGTAGCTGTTTATGGTGAAGAGATGTGGGTCCGAGCACCTGGAACTGGGCAATGGCAGCCACATCCTCTGTTCACTGCTGGGGACTTCCCACCACCCTTGGAGCAAAACCTCTGTCTCTACCTGATTCTCTTTATTTTCCTATGTGCCACTCTCCTCACACAGGAGCTTTTTGGAGCGAGAGGCTGCCATGCTGAAGCACCCCTCCATCTGTCACCTCTCTTCAGGTCATGGTGTGTTCATCCTGTATATGTGCAATAGTCTAAGCCAACAGCAAGACTAAAGCTGTTTCAGCACGTTTGGCCTGGTCTGTAACACACAGTCATGAAGGAGGCCTCTCTGTGTAGCAGCCTGGGTTGATGGATATGGCTCTGGTGCAGATGCTCCTCTCCGCTTGTTTCACACCCGAAAAGAAATACTTGGCCCTTCCGAGCAGCCTAACCCCGGGAGACCGCAGCGAGGAGCAGACAGGGGTGTCCGAGGCCTTCCCTGCTCAGTGGGGCCTCCATCCTCCCAGCTTGGCTGGACTGTGCATGGTAGAGGGCTGGGACTAGCCCGGGCTGGGGGGGGGAAGGTCTGCCGGCCACAGCTCACTCGTCTCCCCGGGGAGATTGTTCACTTCTGAAAAGGGAAGGGGGGGAAAGAACAAAAATTTAAAAGGAGGCCCCGCCCCCAGCCCGTGGCCTCCCGCCCGTCTCCATGGTAACGGGGCCGCCACAGCGCCTCGCGTTGCCGTGGCAACCGGCCAGGCCTTCCGGCCAGGTCCGGAAGCGAGCGCCTCGCGGCGGCAGCATGGCGCCGGGGTTCAGGCGCCCGCCAGCTGCTACCGCCCTCACGCTGCTGCTGTCGATCGGCGTCTCCGCGCCTGTGCTGCTGCGGGGTCCGGCCGCCGCCCGCTCCGCCGCCTCGCTGCGGGCCGCTGCCCTGCATGTTGGGGAAGGTGAGCGGGGGCCGCCGGGACCCTCCGTCTCTCCCCACCCCGACAGACCCCCGCTTCTGGCCTTCCTCGAATCCCGCACCGAGCTTTTGCTTCCCCGCGCCTCAGGCATTCCCTGTGTCCTCCCGTGAATGCCCTAAGCCCTCCGCCCCCAAACCTCGCACCGAGCTTTTGCTTCTCTCCTCTCCGGATCTTCCCCGTGTCCTACCCTGAAGCCTTTGCTCCTCGCGTCCTGAGCTCCGCTTCTCGGCACTTCACCCTTCCCGCTGCTCTCTCTGCGGACGTTCCCCCAGCTCCCCGCGGTGCTCCTGGTTTCCCCCTCTCTGGCCATTTTCCTGATCTGCACCGAGCCTGCCCAACACCCATCTCAACCCCCCTACATAGGGCTGCTTCACTCAGCCTCCATCTCTGGCCCCGGCCACCACACAGAGCAGAGCTGTGCTGCTGGAGCTTGAGAGATTTGCTTCCCTCAGGCGCTGGGACATTCCCAGGGTGATTTTTATCACCCTTTTGATTACTGTCTTCCTGCTCACCCCCATGCAGTGATTTCTTTAGCAGTTCGGTGGGTCAGCTCCTCCATCTCGAAGGTCTCCAGCAGAGCAGGGAGGCTGTTCTGATTATTCAGCTGCTGTTTTCCGGGCTGTTGGAGGAGGTGGAGAACTCTTGGCCTGACTGAGTGCCCAGAGTGCCTGGGAGCTCTCCTGGGCTCTGATAGCCTCCATGTGTTGTTTTTTTGTTTTTTTTTTTTGTGTGTGTGAGTAAAAGAAACCTTCTAGCAGTGTAAGAAGTGTTTTGAGCAGAATTGGTCACCCTAACAGACATTTTTTTCTATATCTTATAATGATAATGGATGTTAGGAGGAAGTTATTTGTAGTGAGGGTGGTGAGACACTGGCACAGGTTGCCCAGGGAGGTGTTCAAAGCCAGGTTGGATGAGGTCTTGAGTGCCCTGTGCTAGTGAGAGGCATCCCTGCCTATGGCAGGGGGTTGGAACTGGCTGATCCTTGAGGTCCCTTCCAACCTTCCCATTCTATGATTTTATGATCCAACTTTACTGCAGACACAGATGCTTCTTTACCAGGCAGCTTCCCAGGAAGCAGCAGGAACCAACCCACCTGGCTTCTTTTAACTCCCTTTGGTTGGTCATGCCTGATTCCTTCTCTTCTACACCAAGCTGTGTTCATGAGTCCCATCAGCTCCCTCCTCCTCTGCTCCAGCTCATCATAGAATGGGAAGGTTGGAAGGGACCTCAAGGATCATCTAGTTCCAACCCCCTGCCATAGGCAGGGACACCTCCCAGTAGTACAGGGTACTCAAGGCCTCATCCAACCTGGCCCTGAACACCTCCAGGGAGGTTGTGGAGCACAGAATCACCCAACGTGATCAGAGATCACGTTGGGTGATTCTGTGCTCCACAACCTCCGTGGGCAACCTGTGCCAGTGTCTCACCACCCTCACTGCAAACAACTTCCTCCTAACATCCACTTTCCATCTCCCCTCTCACACTTCAAACCCATTCCCCTTGTCCTGCCATTCCCAGACCTTGTCAATAGTCCCTCCCCAGCCTTCCTGGAGCCCCTTTCAGATCCTGCAAGACCACTCCAAGCTCTCCTGGAAGCCTTCTCCAGACTGAAGAGCACCAAATCTTGTAGCCTGTCCTCAGAGCAGAACTGCTGCAGCTCTCTGAGCATCTTTGTAGCCTCTTCTGGACTGGCTCCAACACTTCCATGTCCTTCCTGTGCTGGGGGCTCCACAACTGCACCCAGGACTGCAGCTGGGGTCTGAGGAGAGCAGAGTAACAGTGTTTTCACACAGGGTCCCTGCTGCCTGACTGTGCTGCTGTGCTCAGTTCACAGGCTGCTCACCTACATCTTCCTCTATGAGGACCTGCCCTCCTTGGCCTGTGGTGCTGTTGTCATCTGGTACTTCGCCGGCAGCTTTGAGAAGAACGTTGGCACGGTGAAGCACTGCTTCCTCACCAGCACCTTCGCCATCCTCGCCGCCCTCCTCTACCTCTTGCTGGAGGCCTTTGTCTCGAGGCTGTCAGAGGTGGAGGATGCCAAAGGGTTCCTGCCTGTGGCCTTTGCAACCTTGGGGGTGTCCACCACGCGCTCGCGGATGAAGAGGTCTCTGGTTTTTGGGGTTCGAGTTCCGGTGGTGCTGGTGCCGTGGTTCCTGCTCTGCCTGGCCTGGTTTGTACCCAGCTCTTCTCTCCTGAGTAACCTCTGTGGGCTTCTCACAGGGGCAGTTTGTATCCTTCCCTGCACAAACCTGACTGGAGTGGGATGGCAGAGTCACAGAAGGGCTTAGGTTGGGAGAGGCCTTAAAGCTCATCCAGTTCCAACCTCCCTCGTGTCCAGTTCTGGGCTCCCCAGCTCAAGCACAGGGAGCTGCTTGAGAGGGTCCCCTGCAGAGCCACAAAGGTGATTGAGGAAGTTGAACATCTTCCTTATGAGGAGAGCCTGAAGGAGCTGGGGCTGGGAGCTTGGAGAGGAGGAGAGTAAGGGGTGACCTGCTTGATGTTTATAACTGTGTAAGAGGTGAGAGCCAGGAGGCTACAGCCAGGCTCTGCTGGGTAATGCCCAATGCCAGGACAAAGGGCAGTGGGTGGGAGTTGAGGCATAGGAGGTTCAATGTGAACCTGAGGAAGAGTTTTTTTCCCTGTGATGGTAACAGAGCACTGGAACAGGCTGCCCAGGGGGCTTGTGGAGTCTCCCTCTCTGAAGATAGTCAAAGCCTCCCTGGATCTGTTCCTGTGTGACCTGCTCCGGGTGATGCTGCTCTGGCAGGGGGGCTGGACCAGATGAGCTTTTGAGGTCCCTTCCAGCCCCTGACATTCTGTGATTCTCCCTGCTATGGACAGGGACACCTCCCACCAGCACAGGTCACTCAAGGCCCCATCCAGCCTGGCCCTGAACACCTCCAGGGAGAGGACATCCACAACCTCTCTGGGCCACCTGTGCCAGTGTCTCCTCACCCTCACTGTGAGAGTTTCTTCCTACTCTCCACTCTCACTCTCTCCTCTCCCAGCTCAAAACCATTCTCCCTCATCCTGTCACTCTCTGCCCTTGTCTAAAGTCCCTCCCCAGCTCTCCTGTAGCCCCTTCAGGTATTGGAAGCTTGCTCTAAGGTCTCCCTGGAGCCTTCTCTTCTCCAGGCTGAACAGCTCCAACTCCAGTCATCTTTGGCCTCCTCTGGATCAACTCCAGCAGTTCCATGTGCCACTTGTGTTGGGGGGGCCCAAGGTGGATGCAGTAGCCCAGGTGAGGTCTCCCCAGAGCAGAGGGACAGAATCCCCTCCCTTGTCCTGCTGATTCCAATGCAGCCCATGACATGAGTACCTTTTTGGGCTGCCTGTGCACATTGCCAGCTCATGTCAAGCACCTCATCACCCAGCACCCCTCACCTCCTCCTTTGCAGGGCTGCTCTCCATCCACTCATTATCCATCCTGCATCTGTGCTTGGCACTGCCCTGACCCTTCTGGGATGCTGGTTCCTGACAGGGAGGATGTGCTCTGGGTGCCATTGCTGGGACACAATGGCTTTATGTTGATGGTGTTTCCTGGGCTCTTGCTCTGCAGTCAACTCTCACCAGCTTTACCTCACCACAGCCCAGTGTGTTCATCACCTCCTGCTTCCACTTCCCTTCCCTTAATACATGCAGAGGACACAGAGTTGAGAAGGGAGATGGTCTGTGAGGGTGGTGCTGGGGAGAACAGGCAGAGTTCTCCAGGGGAAGGAAGAGGTTTGTGGCCAGGGGGGGACTGTGTGTGGCTGTGTTAGAAATCAATGTGCTTTGTGTGTAGCCCTTAACGTGCTGCTGACCTCAGATGGTCTTGGCTACTGCTCCTGCTTGGATTTCTCAGAGCCAGTGGCCTCCAAGCTGGACCAGATGTTGCCTTTCAGCCTGCTGAGGAGGATACCAGGGCTGAGATACATCCCAGGGTCCTCAACAGAGAGGAGAGCCTTTGAAAGCTGCAAGTAAGTACAGGAGTTGCTGGAGAGTGTGCTACAGGGGAGCTTTGAGGCCTGAGTGGAGGCATAAATTGCCTTTAAAAGCTGTGTTGTGCCTGTCCCCCTCACAGCCTGGGTGTCAGGGGGAGCACAGTGACAGGGCTGTGACTGACACATTATCACACAGTAACTCAGCCAGGGCTTGCAGTGAGAGCTAAGCTGAGGTGAAATTCATCTGCTGCAAGGATGCGAAGGGATTGCAGCTCAGCTGCCAGGAACCTTGAGCTGCACAGTTCTGCCCTAGCACTGGGACTGGTGGCATTTGGTCCTGGCTGAGTGGCTCCCCAGGGTGTGATCTTAATCATCATCTTTATGGTTCTCTGCCCCACCTCACCTCCCAGGAATGCTGTGAAGTGAGTTGTGTCCACATCTCTGCAGGAGCAGAGCTTTGTGAATTAAAGATGTGACTTGCAAAGCTCAGTGCACGTTTGCAGTGTCCAGGCAAGGTTGCTTTAACCCAAAGACACCCTGAGGCCTCTGGCTGATGTTCTGTAGTGGGTTTAAGATGAAGTCTGTCACAGGAAATGTAGGTCAGGTTTTATTTTCTCCTGTTCTAAGATGTCATTTCAGCTTCCTAGAGGAGCATAGTTCACAGCACCACTCAGAATGGTAAAGGTTGGAAGGGACCTCCAGAAATGATCCACTCCAACCCCCCCCCATACCGAGGCAGATTCACCCAGGACAGATCACACAGGGACAGATCCATTCAGGTTTTGAAAGTCTCCAGAGATGGAGACTCCACAGCCTGTCTGGGCAGCCTGCTCCAAGTCTCCCTCCCTCACACCTCAACGAAAGAAATTCCTTCTCATGCTCAGATGGAACTAACTATGTGCAGGTTTGTGCCCATTACCCCTTGTGCTGTCACTGGGTGCCACTGAAGAAAGCCTGGTGCCACCCTGCTGACACTCACCCTCTGTGTAAGCATTGATGAGATCCCCCCCAGGCTGCTCTCTTCCAGTCTAAACAGCCCCAATTAAAATCATTAGACTCATAGAATGGTTTGGCTTGGAAGGGACCTCAAAGCTCAGCCAGTTCCAAACCTCCTCTGCCATAGGCAAGGACACCTCCCACTAGAACAGGTTGCTCAAAGCCTCATCCAGCCTGGTCCTGAGCACCTCCAGGAAGGTTGTGGAGCACAGAAGCACAGATCTGTGATCACAGATCACATTCTGTGCTTTTGTGCTCCACAGCCTCCCTGGGCAACCTGTGCCAGTGTCTCACCACCCTCAACCTGTGCCTGTGTCTCGCCACTCTCACTGCAAACAACTTCCTCCTAACATCCACTTTCAATCTCCCCTCTCACACTCCAAACCCATTCCCCTTGTCCTACCATTCCCAGACCTTCTCAATAGTCCCTCCCCAGCCTTCCTGCAGTCCCCTTCAGATCCTGCAAGGCCACTCCAAGCTTTCCTGGAAGCCTTCTCCTCTCCAGGCTGCACAGCCCCAACTCTCTCAGCCTGTCCTCACAGCAGAGCTGCTGCAGCCCTCTCAGCATCTTGGTGGCCTCCTCTGGACTCTCAGTCTTTCCTCATCAGAGATATTCCAGTCCCCTCAGCACCCTTTGCTGTACCCTCTCCTGTCATCTTTGAAACAGGGAGCCCACAGCTGGACCCAGCACTCCAGATGTGGCCTCACCAGAGTAGAGAGGGAGGAGAACCTCCCTTGCCCTGCTGCCCACACTCTTCTTCCTGTACCCCAGCAGACCACTGGCCTTGGCCACCAGGGCACCTTGCTGGCCCATGGTCTCCCTGTTGCCATTTTCTGTCAAGGGTTAAGCTCTGTATTGTTTTAGCCTCAAGCTTCTTTGAAGTGAGAGCAATCCCAAAGGTTTCCTCATGCATGAGGAAACCACAGGACAAAGCCAGGAGTGTAGCCCAGATCCACTGGGACCACTCAGACCAAGAGTGCTTGCAGGGGGAGGCTGGACAGGCCCACCAGAATTCCTGGTTTTCCTCTCTGCCTTCTGTGCCAGTGTTACTTTTGGGAGGTGGCTGAGCTTGTGTGTGCACAGCAGCTCAGCTGGGTCTCCACACCTGCTTTTAGTGGGTGAGGTGGCACAAAGAGGTGGCTCAGAGGTGTTTACATAAACATTTGCCTGGCAAGCAGGGCATGGAAAGATGCTTCTAGGATATTTCCACCACTGCAGCTAAATTTGCATGTCTCTGTCTCATAGAATCATAAAATGGGAAGGTTGGAAGGGACCTCAAAGCTCATCTAGTTCCAACCCCCTGCCATAGGCAGGAACACCTCCCACTAGCACAGGGCACTCAAGGCCTCATCCAGCCTGGCCTTGAACACCTCCAGGGAGGGAGCAGCCACAACCTCCCTGGGCAACCTGTGCCAGTGTCTCACCACCCTCACTGCAAACAACTTCCTCCTAACATCCACTTTCAGTCTCCCCTCTGACACTTCAAACCCATTCCCCTTGTCCTGCCATTCCCAGACCTTCTCAATAGTCCCTCCCCAGCCTTCCTGCAGCCCACTTCACATCCTGCAAGGCCACTCCAAGCTCTCCTGGAAGCCTTCTCCTCTCCAGGCTGCAGACAGAAATATGGTGCCAAAGGCTGCTGCATGTAGAAATGTTTGGTGCCAATTTGATACTTGAAATCTGATGGAAATGTGTTAAGGCACAAACCAGAGAGAGCTCTTACCTGGGAATAAGAATCAGAATCTTAGTACCTAGAGAACTCATGCCTGGTGATTCTGCCCCTTTGCTCTGCTCTCCTCAGAGCCCAGCTGCAGTCCTGGGTGCAGTTGTGGAGCCCCCAGCACAGGAAGGCCATGGAAGTGTTGGAGGCAGTGCAGAGGAGGCCACCAAGATGCTGAGAGGGCTGCAGCAGCTCTGCTGTGAGGACAGGCTGAGAGAGTTGGGGCTCTGCAGGAGAGGAGAAGGCTTCCAGGAGAGCTTGGAGTGGCCTTGCAGGATGTGAAGGGGGCTGCAGGAAGGCTGGGGAGGGACTATTGAGAAGGTCTGGGAATGGCAGGACAAGGGGAATGGGTTTGAAGTGTGAGAGGGGAGATTGAAAGTGGATGTTAGGAGGAAGTTGTTTGCAGTGAGGGTGGTGAGACACTGGCACAGGTTGCCCAGGGAGGTGTTCAAGGCCAGGCTGGATGAGGCCTTGAGTGCCCTGTGCTAGTGGGAGGTGTCCCTGCCTATGGCAGGGGGTTGGAACTGGCTGATCCTTGAGGTCCCTTCCAACCTTCCCATTCTATGAAAACATAAGAATCTGTTCTCCAGACCCCTCCCCAGCATGTTGTTCTCTCCTCCTTCCCTTTCCACTCCAGACCCTTCACTCTTCTGGCACCAAAGGCCTCTCAAGCTTTGTCATAAATAACCCTTGGCTGCTGTGGCTTCTCCAGATGGATCCCTCAGCAGATGTGGGGTGGGGTGAAGGCAGGGAGGACATGCAGGGAAATCTGAACGTGTGGAGCACTTCATCCTGCCTATTCCCTGCACAAAGGGACTAGGGGCCAAGAATCTTTTCAAAGTCTACTATTACCTAGAAAAGATGAAGCAGATGAGCTTGGGGTCCCTTCCAGCCTGGCTTTGTGTGATTCTGTGAGCCCCATTCCTTCACTGGGTGTGAACTGATGTGTGCTGGGAGTGGGAACCTCTGCCCTGGGAGGCTGCTTGCCCTGTTTCAACTCAAGTGCTGCTTATAATCAGAGCTTCTCCTGTTGTAGGGAATCTCTGAGGGATTGCAGTGACCTTTCTGACCACTGACCAGGAGGAAATCTGTCCCTGAGGCTCTCCCAGCACTAATTGGGCAATCCCAGTTCTGAGCTCTGTGTAATCTTCTCTTTTGTTCCTGCCCAGGCTCATCCCCACACCTGGCACCTACCCCACCCAGAGCTATCACTGCTCCTCGCCTCCGGCTCTTCCTGCTTCCCAGATGCACGTCCCTGGATGCAGCCCTGCTCTGGGGCAGGAGGCATCTCAGCAAGGCCATGCTGCAGGTCACAGCCTGGCTGCAGCCACCCTGGGCAGTGCTGGAGCCCACCCTGGGCAGTGGTCCCAGCTGGTTGGGTTCCCTCCCCAGCAGCGCCTGTGCCCGCCTCAGCCAAAGGCACCCACAGGCCTGGGCCTTCAGGCTGGGGTTCAGCAGGTGCCAGTGTGTCCAGCAGCCACAGTGGCTCCTGTGCCAGCAGAAGTGTCCAGAGTGCAGGTGTACTGACCCCCCAGAAGGCAGTGGGACTCTCACACTGTGCTGGCACCATTTGGTGGTGCTAAACTCCAGCAGCTGCTCCATCACCCACTGACCTCTGCCCAGTGAAGAGGGCTCAGGAAAAGGAGAAGATACAAAGAATCACAGAATTGTTTGTGTTGGAAGAGACCTCCAGGATCAGCTAGTCCAACAGCAACCCAGCACCACCATGGCCATTAAGCCCTGTCCCCAAGTGCCATGGCCACAGGTTTCTTGAACACCTCCAGGGGTGGGGACTCCACCACCTACCTCCCTGGGCAGCCTCTTCCAATCCCTGACCACTCTTGCAGGAGAGAAAATCTTTCCTCATCTTCAACCAAAACCTTCCCTGCCATAATTCCAAGCCAGATACTCATGGAATGAGAAGAAAATGGATTTAAGGCAACAGCCAAACTAATCCCAATCTGAAGTATACAAAGTAAGCAAATAAATGTGCAATGGTCACAATAAAGAGGAGAGCAGAGTGGTGAGTGAGCCCCTCCAGGGATGTGGAGAAGCAGAACCTCTGTCCTCAGCAAACTTCATAGAACCCCAGCAGGGTGAGGCTGCAAGGGACCTCTGCACATCATCTACTCCAATCCCCCTGCTCCAGCAGGGCACCCACAGCAGCTTGCCCAGCAGCACAGTGCCCAGGGGGGTTGGAAGCTCTCCACACAAGGACACTTCACAACCTCTCTGGGCAGCCTGCTCCAGGCCTCCAGCACCCTCACAACAAACAACTTTCTCCTCTTCTTCACACCCAACCTCCTGGCTTACACTTTGTGCCCCTTCCTGCCCCTGGGCACCTCTGACAAGAGGCTGGCCCCAGCCTCTTGCCCGCCACAGCTCCTTTAGCTCTTGCTGAGCATTGCTCAGCTGCCCTCTAGGGCTGCTCTTGTGCAGGCTCTCAGCCTCAGGGCTCTCAGTCTTTGATCACAGCCTTTGGGATCCTGTGGCTTAGACCTCAGCTGCACATCAATTACAAGCTGTGCTCACACAGGTGGGCACCCCTGAGCAGAGGCTTTCTTTAGGAGGACACAGCAGCTTGGAAGCAAGCTTGGAGCTGGTAGGCTGCTCCATCTCATCCCTCGTTGCCTCACTCCTCCATGGGATCACAGATGGACTGTGGGTTGTCCTGACTGCAGTTGCATTCTGATGTGGTCAGTGCAGAGCAGGGGCAGGCTAAGGCACTTGTTTGGAACATTAAAGTATGTTTTCAGTGCCAGGAAAGAAATGCCACAGCTAACCCTGGCATGTTGACTCTCCTCTCTCTCAGTGCCTTGACTTTCCTCCTTGTGAGATCCAGGGCAAGGGAGGGGATTGTGCCCCTTTGCTCTGCTCTCCTCAGACCCCAGCTGCAGTCCTGGGTGCAGTTGTCCTGGAGTCCCCAGCACAGGAAGGACATGGAAGTGTTGGAGCCAGTGCAGAGGAGGCCACCAAGATGCTGAGAGGGCTGCAGCAGCTGTGCTGTGAGGACAGGCTGAGAGAGTTGGGGCTGTGCAGCCTGGAGAGGAGAAGGCTTCCAGGAGAGCTTGGAGTGGCCTTGCAGGATCTGAAAGGGGCTGCAGGAAAGCTGGGGAGGGACTATTGAGAAGGTCTGGGAATGGCAGGCCAAGGGGAATGGGTTTGAAGTGTGAGAGGGGAGATTGAAAGTGGATGTTAGGAGGAAGTTGTTTGCAGTGAGGGTGGTGAGAGACTGGCACAGGTTGCCCAGGGAGGTTGTGGCTGCTCCCTCCCTGGAGGTGTTCAATGCCAGGCTGGATGAGGCCTTGAGTGCCCTGTGCTAGTGGGAGGTGTCCCTGCCTATGGCAGGGGCTTGGAACTGGCTGATCCTTGAGGTCCCTTCCAACCTTCCCATTCTGTGATTCATCTCCACCCCTAGGAATTTTATCACTGGTTCTCCCAGAAGGGTGATGAGGACTGGCAGCAATCAGAAGTGCTGTTTACCTCCACTCTGTCAGCTGGAAACACAACCTACAAGACAAACTACTGAGTCTCCTGCTTTGCTTTCAGGTGGGGAGCTGGAACATGTCCCTAGGGGTGATGGGCTGGGTGCCATTGTGGCTGTGGAGCAGGCTGTGGGTGTCTGGTGACAAAGGGCACACACTGGGCATGAGCAGTACTGCCTGGCAAAGCTGGAAATGGGATCTTTTTTTGACTCTTCTCCATGGATCTGGTCAGAGATTTGCTGTCCCTGCAGAGCTGTCCAAGGCATGGCATGTTCCCAGAGAGGAGCTTCAGGGCTCTGCAGCAGGAGAGGAAGCCCTGGCCTGTAAGAGCCACTGTAGGGCCACTTGTGGGGCAGAGAGGCTGGAAACTGCCCACCAGAGAAAGAACTTGGGGGTGTTGGTTGACAGCTAAAGATGAGCCAGGGTGTGCCCAGGTGGGCAAGGAGGGCAGCAGCAGCCTGGCCTGGATCAGCAATGGTGTGGGCAGCAGGAGCAGGATGTGCCCAGGTGGGCAAGGAGGGCAGCAGCAGCCTGGCCTGGATCAGCAATGGTGTGGGCAGCAGGAGCAGGATGTGCCCAGGTGGGCAAGGAGGGCAGCAGCAGCCTGGCCTGGATCAGCAGTGGGGTGGGCAGCAGGAGCAGGGTGAGCCCAGGTGGGCAAGGAGGGCAGCAGCAGCCTGGCATGGATCAGCAGTGGGGTGGGCAGCAGGAGCAGGGCAGGAATCATCTTCCTGGACTGGGCACTGGTGAGGCCACACCTCAAGTCCTGGGGTCAGTTTTTGAGCCTTCACTCCAAGAAGGACCAAGAGCAGGACCAGAGAAGGGTAACAAAGCTGGGGAAGGGTCTGGAGAGCAGGGCTGGGGAGGAGCAGCTGAGGGGGTTCAGCCTGCAGAAAAAGAGGCTGAGAGGAGACCTCATTGCTCTCTACAGCCCCCTGAAAGGAGGCTGGAGCCAGGTGGGGGTTGGGTTCTTCTCCCAAGAAACTAGCAAGAGGTCAAGGGGAATGGCCTCAAGTTTTGCCAGAGGAGGTTTGTGTTGGCCATGAGGAACAATTTCTTCCTCCAAAGGGTTGTCAAGGCCTGGCCCAAGCTGCCCAGGGCAGTGGTGCAATCCCCATCTCCAGAGAGAGGTTTCAGAGCCCTGGAGATGTGGTGCTGAGGGCCATGGTTCAGTGGTACCCTGGCAGGGCTGCATTCAGGGTTGGACTCAAGGATCTGAAAGGGTTTTTTTCCAACCAAAAGAAGTGTGTGATTTGTCTCCCTGGGGCTGAAATGCTTCCACCACTTGAAATGTGTCATTCCTGTGTTCAGTGGCCTTCAGGCAGCTGTTTGCAAGGATAAAGATGACTTCCAGCAAGGTCTGTTCCCTGCCGTTCCTGAGGGCAGCTGCTTCACACCAAAGTGCTGTCCTATAAATCAGCTCAGGACCTTCAGCTTCTCCAGCAGTGGAATCCAACCAGGTCCCAGGTCCCCAGGGCCTAGGGAAGGGAGGTTGCTGGGAGGGAGGGAGAAAGGGAGGGAGAGAGAGGGAGGGAGAAAGGGAGGGAG